>CM053790.1:811146145-811746145 GCA_028749045.1 Cupressus sempervirens | reverse complement strand
TTATCAAGTATATCTACATTCTAGATTCTAAAGTGAAACAAGGCACTTCCTACATAACTAAAGCACTTATTTTGGTAAGTGATTTTTAGTAATGTAACCTTACTTTAAGTAAAGTAATAAAGTTTATGAGAATATGAGTTTTTATGTTCAAGAGAATGAAAATTTTAAATATTTGTTGGTTATGGAATTAAATACAAATCCTACCATTATAATCATTGGCTGAACTTAATTTTGTTTGTGTGGCACCATGTTTGGATTCCTATATCTATTTCATCAGAATTGCTTGTACTTGATTTCCCCAAGTATTTTAAAATGACTATTTATTGAGAACTACATCCTATACAATCATAGAAAATGGAAATTAGAGTTGTGGGTTAAGATAAGTTAATAGGCTTGGAGAGTGAATTGAAAGAGTTAATAGATACATCATTCAAATTTTACGATTTGGGTGATCTCCATAGAAGACTAAATTTTCAGCCTATTCACCCAATCACTCAAAAGATTAAAGTGAGTGGATTGGTTGAGACAACTAGTTTTGCAATGGTAGTGCATGTACTAGAGCTTGTGAGAGAATGTATCAAAAGATATGACCTTGAGACAAAGCAAAATTTTGTTTTCAAACCAATCCATCTTCATATTGATCAACAAGGCACTAATGTAGTTCACATTTGTGATTCCTATAAAAGAGGAGTACTATGACATTGACTTCAGCTCTTTCATGTCAATTTCAATGAAAAGAAGACCCTCAGAAGGGAAGACATGCAGAGGACATGGTTTCAAACTCATCACTCAAAGAAGAGCAAAATGCACAAGACCTTGTTTGGCACAAATTTGAAGAGAGAGATCATAGATATCCTTGCTCTACTACTTAGACTAAAGGGAAAAGAGGAGATTCTAGAGTTCATCAAGCATCATTTCTTCCTGGTGAAAGATATCTATGTTGAGGGTATGTAGATTGACTAAGTGCATATCATTTGTGATGAGCTCACCTCGTGGATAAATTCTACCAATAGGTTTAAGCACTTATCTAATCTATGTCATGGCTACACATCATTTATGGCTTGGCCTTCCTAGCATCCAGAACTATGATGAACACATAAAGATATATGAGTTCTACCCACATCTACAACTACAAAGAAGTTTTGAGGAATATGTGGTAGTAAATGATGCTTTGTCGAGAATTACAAGGATGCCTTGAAAGGAGATTTTCACCAAAGGTAATCTCAGTCATCAACTAGTTTGGATGATCATTCATCTAATTTTTGAGTTTCTCATACCTACAAACTAGTGCCTTTGATGGCTTTCCCAAGAGGCTTACAAGGTATCTAGAAGACAAGGTAGGTTTGTTCGAGGTCAATCTATGTCGAAAAATTCTTGAAGTGAACACCTTGTGTTGAAACATGAAGAAGATAGTCGAGATTTCTTTCCCCATAGTGGTTGGACCCTATTCCTGTGCTTCTAGATTTGATGCTTGGAATCTAGTGAAGAGCTTCAAGAGAAAAATCAAATTGGTTGACTATGAGGTACTTAGACCTCAATATGATCCAATCAACTTTGTAAGAGATCACTTGAAGTTGAGATATGTCTATAGGCATGTCTTGGATATCAAGGACTACTAGGTTGAGTGTCTCAACAAGTACCAAACTTGGGAGAAATTTTGGTCCCAATTAAAAATCTATGAAATTAAGTTATCTAATGATTCTATTAATGTTTTTGACCTTATAGATGATGGAGCCTACATGTACCCCACATCTTATGAGAAAATCAAAGGCACTCCTATTGTGTCTACCCCACCTACGGGTCTTGTCATTGACACCATGGAGGTCCTCATACATGGAATAATCAAGAGAATAGATAAATGGTTGGAGTGGACCCATGTGAGGAAGAAGAGGATGGGGAGCATTGGTTCTATAGGTGGAGTATCTTCTAGAGTGGCCTAGTCTATTGTAGCAACCACCACCATAGCTACTACTTCAACATCTAAAGGTCCAACTCAGTCTATTGGTCAAGGTGGAGACCAAACTCTAGATAAAAAATGTGCCAATTATGCATACTTTTAAAAGTGGCTCTCTTATTGATACTAGAAAAATTGGAGAGAAGGAAGGAGATAAGGACAAGGAAAATGAGCAAGAGAAAGAAAAGGAAAAATCAATTGCTAGTCATCAACTTGGATGTTGACATGAACCCCATGGATAGATGAGACACATCTCAAGAAGGAGATACCTTGGCCCTCTCAGTGACTAAGGTCATTGCCTTCCCTATTGCTTCCTAAGGCAAACAAACTCCACTATTTGCCAGGAAGTTGTTTGACCCCACTGCCTTGTAGTATGCTATTAATGTTCGCTCTATTGAGTCATGACTTGAGGATACCATGGATAGGAAGAAGAGAATATATGAAGAAGCAAATCCATCAAAACATTTGACCATAGAAGCCACCTCCTCTCAGCCAACCTCCAAGAAAATGAAGAAGCAGAAATCAATTGTTGCATTGGTCATTGATCCATCTACCAGCCACATGTTTGTGGAAATTGTAGAGCTACAAAAGGAGGAGAATTTATATTATTTTTCTACAAATGAATTCCAAATCAGAATGGTGGATCTTGGGATCCCTATTCATGATTCCATGGTGAAGATATGGAAGTCCACTAATGAAAAGATTGAAGATAGGATAGAGGAGCTAAGAGTTGAAAAGGAGGTCCTTAAGGCCTCAAACAAAGAATTGACAGAGTAGATTAGGTCTACACTTAGAAACACTTCATCAAGACAATATGACCTTAGTGCAGAGGAGAACAAGAATCTACTCCTAAAGTTGCAACAAGAGAGACAATTTGGGCAGATTGGCCAGACATGGGTAGACTAAATGAAGGCTCAAGGTCCACCACAGATTGAAAACTTGGGAAAACTTCTATTGGATGCTGAAAATCTTAGAGAGATACTTCCAATCACTAGAATACCATGTAGAAGGAAATAGAAAACTTGACAGAGCACTTAGCCCTACTGCAAGAAGTTATTGATAGGAAGACCAATGTTGTCATTGCCAATGGGATCCTTGAGATGGGAAA
Source organism: Cupressus sempervirens (assembly GCA_028749045.1). Taxonomy (NCBI): domain Eukaryota; kingdom Viridiplantae; phylum Streptophyta; class Pinopsida; order Cupressales; family Cupressaceae; genus Cupressus; species Cupressus sempervirens. Next base: position 811,743,083 of record CM053790.1, on the reverse strand, counting down.
GGAGTCATTGTTCCACTAGAAATAATCTTTATAGTTCATTATTGAAAGCTCTATGAGGTCTACAAATGACCTCAAGGATGTACATGACCTAGTGCAGAAGGTCATTGAGAAATTATTTGAATATCTGAAGATATTGCATACATAGTCATACATGTTTGCTAATGGTAAGCATATGGATGTTCAGGGAATGAAGTCAAAGTTCTTGGCATTTTTTGATGAAGCTATTGATCCACTTAACTTACAAGTGTCAAAGATTCAAGAACTCTCATTAGCATATTAAATCATAAGGGAAGCTTCAAAGATGTTCCAGTCAAAGGTCACCAGAATAAATGAATTGACTAAGATGTATGACTACTAGATTATTTGAACTAACAACATCATCATTCTAGATGCCGAGGAATTGGACAAAGTATCTAACACCATGAAAGCTTATAGAGACAAAGTAGTTACTCCTAAGAAGATTGATGTTTTGATGTTCTTCTAGAAATCTGTCATTCTCCCTCTCCTTCTTTTTGTAGCCTTTATGGAATTTTGTTAGTCTCTGTAACAGACAATGATTCAAGCTTCTCCTATTTTTAGTTTATTCTATTCAGAGATGCTTTGTGATGCAATCATCCATTGTAACCAGCCATTTTGATAAGGCCTATATATGTAACTTTTTGAGAAGTTAATAAGATCATAAAAATTACTTTTGGGAAAACCCCTATAGATGGGACTATTGTGTGTGACTCTGAGTCCAATCTTAATTTTGTTGTTCATTTAGTAATAATGTAGTATTTGGAATGAACATGCTATTGTTGAAAATTTAATGAATGCTAATGAACATGGTTTTACTTCTTTCATTTAGTAGATTGTATGCCTTACTTTCTTTAGCATAAGCATTCTTCTATCATTTCTGCTATATGTCGTAGTTCATGTGTGTAGTGTATTTTTTTACATAAGAGGGCCATAAACTAATTAATGGAGTAGCTAAGAGATAGACAATTCAGGTATTGTCAAAATATCAGTTATCTTTGTAATCTAGGAATTACCCATTCTGCCATCCTTTCCTACTATCTTGTTGTCATAGTTAATATTGTATGTTTCCATTTCTTGCATTTAAGTCAAAGTAGATTGCATTTAGTGAGTTAGTCCCCATTTTTGTTAGGAATAAGGTGTCTTAACCTGGGATAATTCCTATTCTTATTATTTGTTTTGTAAATAAAGTAGTTAAGTGTGATTATACATGTCTAGTTGCCATGTTGATGTGTCATTCCACTTGTATGTGTTGGCGTCTTGAATAGTGTGTAAGAAGATCATGGCTGAAATGGTTATGGTAGATTCTTATGATGTGTAAGAGCTATCTCTAGAAGATTTGATGATGGGTGAAGACATGAAGACATGTGGCAATTGATCATTGAGTATTGTAAACTTGAGTCTCCAACTCACGTGCGGGATTCCCCAAAAATTTTTGGGGGTTCCTATTTTTTTGGAGAATGATAAAATCCTAATACAGTTGTTCTTTGGAAGTTTCCCTAAAAGGGAAAGCACATGATATAAGCATTTTTAGGGTTACAAATTGGAGAGAGAGAAAGTGTATTTGTTGGTATGGTGTGTTGCTACTATATTAGTCTTCTGTGTCATTGTTATCCTAAAAGAATTTGCATTGAAAGTGTGTTCTAACCTTCTATGTTGAAGATAATACATTGTGTAAGTTTTGGAGGGGTGGGGTTATTTTATCAAAAAGTTTTTCCCCACTGACATATCTTTGTTTTTATGTGTTTTCTTTCTCTATCTATTCTCTATAGTCATGGTTGATTGCAATATTATTGTTTACATAATATTGAATCTAAAATTGTAAGGATTCAATAGGAAGTTGCACAATACTTTCCTTATGGGATTAGTATAGGAAGTTGTTTCCACACCTAAGTTTCCTTACAATTTTCACTTAGGTTTTTTAAAGTGTTGAGCACCCTGGTCTTTTCCTCTTCTTCTCTCTGGTTAAGAGCATACCCCCAAAACCCAAAAAAAAAATTCATTACAAATATTGCATTCAAAAGGGAGTTGTACCTTTCAATTTAGGGGTCTTTGATAGATCACTACACTAACCCATTCTATCATTAACTTGTTTTTCCTCCACAAGCCATTGAGAAGTTTAAGAGTCAAGGTATAAACCAAAAAGATAAGGGAGACAAACTATTAACCAACATTTTTTGGTGACTTTTCTGGGGATCAAAACCCATATAGTCTAAGTTTTCTTAGTAAGTCTATCTGTGGCTTTACTAGATAACTTAGAACTTATCTCTATGGCACTCAATTTGTCAATTCATGCATAAAAACTTGTTAAGAGAAATGGTGTTGCCTCACGAGGGACAAATCCTAGTACTACAACCTAATCTTGACTTTCAGGATGAATAAGAGGATATAATAAACTAGTAGAATACCCTTGCCTAGAAAAGCCAAAAGTCCCTTGGCCAATATAGAAGAGTAAGCTTTGCCCTCAAAAGAGAAGAGGCCAATGTTGAATATTGGGAAAGAGTTTTATGGGAAAGAAGATTAAGAGCAACGTGCCCATTGTGAACTAAGATAGTTCACCCTAGATCCTAAGCATACATGAAGTGTTCATGGAAAAGGGTAAGTTGACCTAGTGTTCAAAGAATTGTTGAAAGCTGAATTCCCAATATTGGAAGATCCTCTTAGAAGAGGAAGAGCCTACTCTTGAGATCTAGTATATCAAGGTATCCATGGTGGTCTTTTTCTACCACCTCACTCTATTTCCTAGATATGCAGTCATTCATCTCCTCCTCCTATTTTCTTCACTCATATCCCATCATTGTGTAACACCCTCACTCTTTATGAAGTAGTTGTCCCTACTGCTATCACTTTTCAAGCTATAACAGTAATCCTTCCTGCCTCAATGGTTGTTCCCTAGGGTAATGCTATTGGCCCTATTCAACTAGAAGCTCAATAGAGATGGGAAAGTCTTTGTTGATGAGCACATTACGGATTTCTTCACTGCATGTAGTGTTGTTTGTCCTCAGCATTGGGATGTAGCAGTAAGGATGCTTGTGGAAACTTTTGTTGAGAATGTAGTTGACTAGTTTCAACACCTTCTAGTAGGATGCATCACAAACTATAATGATATGAGGAATCAAATTGGAGCATGCTACAAGAGTATAGAAGATGAGCACACTCTGTTAACTCAACTTACCCAAATAAAAAAGGAACCCAATATTCCTAGGAGAGACTTCATTGAAAAGTTCAACAAGTTGGTCAATAAGATCCCTACAATGAGTAGACCTATGATATACAACCAAAAAATATTCTTTATTAGCTCCATCCCCCTTGACATCAATTTTCAAATTAAAAGAGTGCATGTAGCTAATTTGCAGGCTTCTCAACCTTGGAAATTGAAATAGAGGATGATCTGATAGCAGTTAGGAAATGGAAAGAGAGATTAAAAGTGGAGCCTCAACAAGCTATGCCACTAGTACAACTAATAATACTAAGGAAATGCTTTAGAAGCTATCAAATGAAATGATTTCCATGAAAAGGCAAATGGGGAAGGTCATTCCCTCATTCCAACAACCATATCAAGACATTCCCTAAAGGCCATATGAAGGAAAACCATTGCAATTATCATTCACTTAGAAAAACCTCCCAAGAATCAAAATACATGCATATTTCACCTAAGAGCGGATCATGATGGTGATTCCTACCCAAAAGTGATCAAATATAAGAATCTCACTACTAGTAATGATCTAACCATTGAGTACCCTTAAAGTAAAGATGATTCTACTACCCATGGTGACTCTGGAACATTCTTTTTGGAGTATGAATCAAATGCAGAGGTTCGAGGTGACTATAACAATTCATAGAGAGAAGAACCTGGTGAACTCTATTCCTATTCAGAACACAACCACTGGCCTTTCACCAACTACAACTGGAGCATCCACTTCCTCATCTTGGAGGAAAGAGCATTCAAAGTTTGAGCCAAATGATAAGTCTCATTCCCCATTTGACATAATACAATATAGTAAGGATGCTCATATCCAGGTGTCATCCCTTGATTATCTCAAAACCCATCCTATTGAATTACAAAAGTTAGTAGACTATTGCAAATGTAATGCTAATGCTAAAACTCAGCCTATTGTCAATTCTACCATTAGTAATGACCATCCTCAATTGAATAGTGGCCCACTAGCTAATGAAGAGCCTGTCTTTCCTTTTCTCTTCAAAGAGGAAGAAGGATTAGTCTTGGATATCTCCCCTTGTCATAAACCCGATCCATTTTACAAGTCTTTATACATAAATGGTCATAAGCTTTGTAGCAACATAATTGATTCTGGAGCTTCTAATAATGGCATGCCCTCTTCTATTGTTCATACCCTTGGCTTAACCCTTACCAAGACATTTGGATGTTGCTATTCCATAAATGCAAAGTAGGTCCCCTTAGTAGGACAAGTGAAAGATACACAAGTAGCATTGGTCACACACTGTGCAAAGGGAATTAAGTTAACCATCCTTGTAGTAGATATTCTGACTAGCTATGGTATGCTTTTGACTAGAAGCTTTTGCAGTTATATGGAAGGGGAAACCAAGATGGATTAGTCTCATGCCATAATTCCCATGGGAAATAAGAAAATCAAATTGGAACCTGAAGAGAAGGCCAAATTCATGATCTTGAAGTCTGATGATCTTTAGGCACTGATCCTATATCAAGAGATGGAGTTCAAAAATTACATGATGTTCTCTAACTTTAATTATTCAGTAGAACAACCAGAACCTCCTAGAGACCTAGAGATTTGGACCCTGGAGTTCAATGGTAGTTGTGCTACTACTAGGTCTGGAGTTGGCATGGTGCTTATTTCTCCATATGGAGATGTAACTCAACTTGCATACAAGATGCAATTCAAGAACACCAACAACATAACAGAGTATGAAGCATTGCTATTGGGTATCATTTCTGTGAAGTAGAGAGGGGTGAAAGTCTTAAGAGATCAAGGAGATGCAAAGCTTATAGTAAAACAAGTTCAAGGTTAGTACACTGTGAAGAATGTGAGGCTCAAGAATTACATAAATAGGGTTTGGGATAAGATTGAGGACTTGGATGCATTCTCGATACAAGTTGTTCCAAGGAAACAAAATGCAAGGGCAGATTTGTTAGTTTCTTCATCCTCGCATTTACTTCCACATCTAGATTTTACAGATAATTAGTACAAAATTGAAGTCCTATTCAGGCCCAATGTTCTTGACAACATTGAGAAATGGAAAGTCTTCAACAATGATAAGTAGATCTAGTCTTTCCTTGAAGGATCCAAACCTTACGGTGATTAGTACTTTGAAGGAAGCAAAAATGCCTGCAAAGACTTCTCCCCTAACAATGAGGAGTTGGAGTTTGGAGCTTAACAACTCAAAGGTAATATGATAGCTTAACATCTCATTTCTTTTGAAAAATTGTTTGATAGACATGATGCATTTATCATAAGTTAAAGGGGGAGGAAAGGTGGAACTTCCAAAGAATATGAAGGAATGAATATTGGCACTGAATATAAACCTAAAATGGTTAATATTAGTAGCAACTACTCAAATGAAGAAAGCGATAAGACTAAGGGACCACTGCCATAATACCAAGATGTATTTTCTTGGGGATACAAGGACTTGACCTTTAGGAATGGTGAATTCAAGCACAAAATCCCCCTCAAGCCTGAAGCCACTCTCTTTAGACAAAAGTAGTAGAATGACAACCTTATGGTCTTAGATGCCATATTTAGGGAAGTTCACAAGATGCTGGAAGAAAAAATCATCTACCCCATACATCATTCGACATGGATAGCCAATATTTTCCATGTCCAAAAAAAGAATGGGGAGATTATAATTTGTGTGGATTTCATAAATTTGAAACATAAATCTCTGAAGGACAACTATGCCTTTCCCAACATGGATCATCTACTATAAATAGTGGCTAGCTCTAAAATGATGTCTATGTTAGATTGATTTTTAGGTTTCAACCAAAATGAGGTAGACTTGGAAGATTAGTTCAAGATTTTTATATAATAAGACGCCCTTTGGGCTCATTAATGTTGGAGCTGCCTTTAAAAGGGTCATGAAATCCTCCTTTTCTAATATCAAGGATAAGATCGTCATCATATACTTGGATGATCTAAAAATTTTCTCCAAGAAAAGAGAGAATCACTTAAGGAACCTAGAGAAAGTGTTGAGAAGATGCAGGGAGCATAGTATTTCACTCAATCCCAAGAAGTCAGTCTTCCGTGTTATAGAAGAAAAATTGCTAGGTCATATAGTTTCCCAGGAAGGCATTGGGATTAACCCAGAGTGTGTTAGAGTCATCCAACAGTTGAATTTGTTAGGAAGCAAATTTGGAGTCAAATCCTTCTTTGGACAGGTGAACTTTCTGAGATGCTTCATCCTTGATTTTTACAGAATCACCAAATGCATAGTTGATATGATGAAGGGAAGTCAAAGCTTCAAATGAAATGATTCTTGAAGAAAGGCTTTTGATTAAATTAAGGATGCCATAGCCAAAGCACTCATTCTGGTCCACTCAGATTACACTAAGGAGTTCATTCTAGATTGCTATGCCTCAACCCATACACTATCTACAATACTCATGTAAGAAAATAAGGAAGGTATCCAAGTGCCAATCACTTTCATGAGTACTCTTCTTAAAGAAGATGAGTTAAGATACTCTCAAATGGAAAAAAATGCCTATGCAGTGGTAAGAACACTCAAGAATTTTAGATTCTATGTCTTACACTCACATTCTATGGTATATGTACCTGATTCAGCTATTAAAATAATATTAACCCAATAAGAGATAGGTTATAACACTAGAGACACATGGATGGAAAAAGTGCAAGAATATGACATTGAGCTGAAGCCAACGAAGCTAGTGCATGGAAATGGCTTGTACAAGATGATGACAAAAAATTAGGACTCAAGTCAAGAAGAGAAACTCCACAGAACACTAATGGTTAGTCTCCAAGACCCTTGGTTCTCAAACATTACCTACTTACTCACTTATGGAGATTTCTCTGATGGACTAACATAGAAATAGAAGAGGTATCTCAGGATTAAATCAAATAAGTATGTCATATATGATGACCAGCTCTATAAGAGAGCAATAGATGGAACCTTCTTGAGATACATGGATAAGCCCCAACAAGAAAGATTGCTTCATACTTTCCATAATGAAGCTTGTGGTGGGCAATTCTCATCTACAATCATGACATACAAGATTTTGAGGCAATGCTAATATTTCCCTAACATGTTCAAGGATGCTTATAAGTGGGTGGCCAAATGCAACAAATGTAGGATGTTCTCCAACAAGCCTCAATTAGTTTCTCTACCTCTAAAGCTAGTTATATTAGAAGGCCCCTTTAGTAGTGGAGAATTGACTTTAGTGGACCAATCAATCCTCCTTCTTCTATCAATCACTTATATATCATCACTTCTATAGACTACTTCACCAAATGGGTGGAAGCCAAGCCTACTAAGAAAACTACTTTTGAAGTCATCTGTGAGTTCATCAAAGAGAACATTTTGGTAACTTTTGGGATGCCATTGAAGCTTTTCATAGATAATGTTACCTACTTTTCTTCTACAAAGATCATAAAGTTCTGCTATGATAACAACATACACCTCAGTCATTCATCAGGTTACTTCCCTCAAGGGAATGGTCAAGCAAAATCAAGTAATAAGAACTTGATCAATATCATGAAGTTGTTGGTTCCTGAGAATTAGAAGGACTGATACAAGAGATTGCATGAAGCTCTCTAGGAAGATAGAGTGACACCTAAGAAGCAATCAAGATTTCCCCATTTGAGCTGGTATATGGAGTTTAAGCTAGCCTACCACTCCCATCAGAGTTGTCCATCTATAAACTACAATAAGTGGTCAAGTATTGAGCATTCCAAATTGGTTTGGAGAAGTTCATCATGTACCTAACTAATCTAGAAGAAGAATGTGAAAGGTTGGTTGATCATATTATAGAGCATCAGAAGTGCATGAAGACATTCTTTGGCAAGAAGACCAGACCAAGGAAATTCATGGAGGGCGACTTGGTCCTATTATGGGATAAAAGGCATGACCCAAAGGTATGCACCATAAGTTTGACTCCCTTTGGAAAGGTCATTTCAAGATTATGCAAGTAAACTAGAACAATTCTTTCATTTTGGCATATCCCTCTAGAGAGATTCTACCATTTTTCTATAATGGCCAAGATCTAAAGTTGTATCAAGTTTATAATTGAGAGTTGGTAACACCTATAGTTAGTATTAGTCTAGGTAGGTTTTCTTTTGTGTCTTTCCTTACTCTATTTTACTTCTTTCCCAGGTTAGTTTCCTTTCTATTGCATGCATAGCTTAATTTTCCCACTATAGTTTTCCATTCTGGTTGTGCAAAATAAGAGATTTTGGGCCCCTTCTCAGACATTTACAATGCCTAAGTCCCCAGTCAGAGTCAACTGTTGCCAAATTTTAGTTTTTCCCTTGTTAGTTCAAGTAATTAGTGTATAAATAAGTCTCTATATAAGGTTGATGTCTAAGTACCCTTTAGGTTACTTACTTCTCATCCTACATGAGTATCACACTTTCTATACTTTTTGGGTCTCCTTGCATTGCCTTTACCCATCATTCTATGTGCATTTTCTATTTTTCTGATCTGCATGGGGTCTAAGGGTCTAGGTGATCTAGGTATGGTTGGGATGTGTTTGGGCATGTTTCTAATGAGAAGTCTAGGTTATCCATGTTTGACTATCTTCTATCTTTCCCCAACATCCTTTTCCCCTATAGATTCCAAGCAATCAAGCTAGTTTTCCTCTTTGGAAAACTTAATCAAGTGTGTATTCAAAGAATGAAGCCATGGTACTAATTAACAAGTTGTGTATATGATTATTTCATGATGGAAAGATCCACAACACTATGAATCAGAGCCAAGAAGAAGCCCATTCATGTTGCAGAGGTAAATTCTACTTTCATGAGGAAGAGTGGGTCTATGGGTTTTCTACTGTGCACTAATTAAAGTGAAGGTGTTTTGTCCTTCTTCTAAAGCTACAATGATTTATGTTTATTCCAAATCTTTATATAAAAGTAGTAGAAGCATGATCTTAAAAGAACTTTTTTTGAGTCTTTAATCAATAAGGCATGCTTGAGATCTAGCTTTAAAGCCATCAGATTGAGATTAAAAGGGAAAGTGCGACTGAGTTTTCTTCATTTTGGAAAATGCTATTGAGAGAGGGGTTTTTTGTCCCTAGGTAATAAAAAAAGCCACTTCTCTAAAAGCTTTGGAAATGGAAACACAAGCAACTTTAAAGTGTGAATATTCTTCAGAGATGCTTAAAAGATATTTTAAAAAAAGTTAATGGTGAAGATGCAACCCCGACATAGTGGAAAACAAGTATTGAATGCTTAAGGAAGAAAGTGAAAGAATGAAGTGTGCAAGCTATCAAAGGATCACTCCCATGCTACAATTCCTAGTTGAAGGAAAGTGGGCTCATTGAAAAGCTTATTTTGTCTCCCTCCCTTGCATGTGTTAAGTTATCAATTATGTCTGCATTCCAAACTCTAAAGCGAAACAAGGCACTTCCTCTAGAACTAAACCACTTATTTTGGTAAGTGATTTTTAGTAATGTAACTTTACTTTAAGTAAATTAATAAAGCTTCTGGGAATATGAGTTTTTATGTTCAAGAGAATGGAAAGTTTAAATTGTTGTTAATTATGGAATTAAATGCATATCTTGCCTTTATAATCACTAGCCAAATTTAATTTTGTTCATGTGGTGCCAATGTTCAAATTCCTATACCTATTTCATTGAAATTACTTGAAATTAATTTTCCCAATTATTTTAAAATAACTATTATCAAGAACTGCATCTCATGCAATCATAGTAATGACAAGCAGAGTTGTGGGTTATGATAAGTTAATAGGCTTGGAGAGTGGATTTAAAGAGTTAATAGATACATCATTCAAATTTTACAATTTAAGTGACATTAATAGAAGACTAGATTCACAGCCTAATCACTCGATCAGTTAAAAGCTTAAAGAGAGAAAATTGGTTGAGGCAACTTGTTTTCCAATGGTAGTGTATGCACCAGAGCTTATGAGGGAATGTATCGAAAGATAAAACCCTAAGACAAAGCATATTTTGTTTCCTAACCAATCTATTCTCATCTTGATCAACAACACACTTATGTAGTTTACGTTTGACATTCCTGTAAAAGAGGAGTACTATGAAATTGACTTCGGCTCTTCCACATCAATGTTTAATGAAAGGAAGACCCTTAAAAGGGAAGACATACAGAGGACATGGTTTCAGACTCCTCACTCGAAGAAGATCAAACTAACCAAGACCCTATTCAACACAAATTTGAAGAGACAGATCATAGATATCCTTACTCTTCTTCTCAAACTAAAGGGAAAGAGGAGATTCTAGAGTTCATCAAGCACCATTTCTTCTCAATGCAAGCTATTTATGCTAAGGGTATGTGGATTGATTGGGCATAGATCATTTGTGATGAGCTTGCCTCATGGATGAATTCTTCCAAAGGGTTCAAGAACTTCTATATGTCCTCTTATCTAATCTATGCCTTGGCTACACATCATTTATGGCCTAACATTCCTAGCATCTAAAACTATGATGAACACATGAATGTATATGAGTTCTTCCCACATCTACAGCTTCAAAATAGTTTCAAGGAATATGCGGTAGTAAATGATGCCTTCACAATGAGGCTTTGCCAAGAATTACAAGGATGCCTTGAAAGGAGATTTTCACGAGAGGCAATCTCGGCCATCAACCACTTTGGATGCTCATTCATCCAACTTCTAAGTTTCTCATACCTATGAATTGGTGCTTTTGATGGATTTCTCAGGAGGTTTCTAAGTTATCTAGAAGACAAGGTAGTTTTGGTCGAGCTATGTCAACAAATTCTTGAAGTGAATACCTTGTGTTCAAACATGAAGAAGATAGCTGGGATTTCCTTACCCATAGTAATTGGACCCTATTCTTGTTCTTCTAGATTTGATGCTCAAAATATAGTCAAGAGATTCAAGAGCAAAATCAAATTGGTTAACTATGAGGTACTCAAGCCTTAATATAATCTAGTCAAATTTGTAATAGATCACTTGAAGTTGGGATATGCCTATAGGCATGTTCAAAAAATCAAGGACTACTAGGCTGGGTGTCTCAATGAATACCAGACTTGGGAGAAATTTTTGTTCCTATTAACAATTGATGAAATTAAGTTATATAACAATTCTATTGATGTTTTTGACCTTATAGATGATGGAGCCTACATGTACCCTACATCTTATGAGAAGATCAAAGGCACTCCTATTGTGTCTACCCCAATTGTGAGTCTTGTCATAGACACCACAGAGGTCCTCATGCATGGAATAATCAAGAGAACAAATAAATGGGTAGAGTGGACCTGAGAGGGGAAGAAGAAGATGGGGAGCATTGGTTCTATGGGTGGAGTATCTTCTAGAGTGACCTAGTCTACTACAATAGCCACCACCACAACTACTTCTTCAACATCTACAAGCCCAATTCAATCTATTGGACAAGGTGAAGACCAACCTCTAGATAAAAATTTTCCAATTACACCTACCTATGGAGGTGGCTCTCTTCCTAATATTTGAAAAGTTGGAGAGAAGGAAGGAGATAAGGACAAGGAAAAGGAGAAAGAGAAAGAACAAGAAAAGTCATTTACCAAGCTTTCCTCCCCTATTCAAGTCATCAACCTAGATGGTGAAACAAACCCCATGGATGGACAAGACACATCTCAATAAGGGGATACCTTGGCCCTCTTAGTGACTAAAATTGTTGCCTTCCCTATTGGTTCCAAGATCAAACAAACTCCACCAGTTGCTAGGAAGTTGTTCAACCCCACTTCCATGTAGTTTTCTATCAATGTGCTCTTTACTGATTCATGGATTGAGGATACCATTGATCGGAAGAAGAGAAGATATGAAAAGTGGCTCCATCAAAATATTTGATCACACAAGCCATCTCTTCTTAGCTACCCTCCAAGAAAATGAAGAAGCAAAAATCAATTGCTACATTGGCCACTGATCCATATACTAGAGCCACAAAAAAGGGGAAATTTCATTAGCTTTCCACATATGACTTCCAAATAAAAATGGTGGATCTTGGGATCCATGTTCATGATTCCATGGTGAACATATGGAAGTCCACCAATGAAAATATTAAAGATAGGCTAGAGGAGCTAAGAGTAGAAAAGGAGGTCCTCAAGGCCTCAGACAAAGAATTGATGGAGTACATTAGGTCTACACTTTGGAGCACTTCATTAAGCCAATTTGACCCAAGTACATAGGAGAATAAGAATCTACTCCTAAAGCTACAACAAGAGAGGAAATTCAAGAATATTAGGCAGACATGGGTAGACCAAATGAAGGTTCAAGGTCAACCACTGATTGAAAACTTGGGAAACCTTCTATTGGATGTTGACAAGATCAGGGAGACTACTTGTGATCACCAGACTACCATGGAGAAGGCAACAAAAAACTTGATAGAGTAGTTGGCCCTACTACAAGAACTTATTGACATGAACACCAATGTTTCCATTACCCATTTGATCCTCAAGAAGAGTAAGGATTCTTTATTCCACTGGAAACAATCTTTAGAGTTCATTATTGAAAGCTATATGAGGTCTAAAAATGAGCTCAAGGATGTACATGACCTTGTGCAAAAGGTCATTGAGAAATTATTTGAATATTTAAAGATACTGCATAGAGTCCTACATGTTTTCTTATGGTAAGCTTGTGGATGTTGAGAGAATGAAATCAAAGTTCTTGGCATTTTTTGACAAAGTTGTTGATCCACTCAACTTCCAAATGTCAAAGATTTAAGAACTCTCATCAGCAGATTCAATCATAAGGAGAGCTTCGAAGAAGTTCCAGTCAAAGGTCACCAAAATTGATGAATTAACTGATATACATGATTACTAGATTATTCAAGATGACAACATCATCATTACATATGTTAAGGAATTGGACAAAGTAACTGATGCCATAAAATCTTATAGAGCCAAAGTAGTTACACCTAAGAAGGCATGGTGTTCTGATGTTCTTCCAAACATCTGTCATTCTCCCTCTGCTTCTTTTTGTAGCCTTTATGACATTTTTTCACTCTCTATAATGGAAAATGATTTAAACTTGTCCTATTTTTAGTTTATTCTATTTAGAGATGCTTTGCAATGCAATCATCTACTGTAACTAGCCATTTTGAGAAGGCCTATAAATGTAACTTTTTGAGATTTTAATAAGATTGACAAAATTACTTTTGGGCAACCCCTATAGCTAGGACTACTGTGTATCTCTGAGTCCAATTTTAATTTTGTTGTTCATTTAGTAATAGTGTAGCATTTGGAATGAATGTGCTATTGTTGAAAATTGAATGAATGTTAATAAAATTGGTTTTATTTCTTTCATTCAGTAGATTGTATGCCTTACTTTCTTCAGCATAATCATTCTTCTATTCTTTCTGCTATATGTCATAGTTCATGTGTGTAGTGTAGTTCATTGCATAAGAGGGCCAAAAACTAATTAATGAAATAGCTGAGAGATAGACAATCTAGGTATTGTCAAAATATCAGTTATCTTTTTATTCCAAGAATTACCCATTTTGCCATCCTTTCCTATGCTCTTGTTGTCATAGTGAATATTGCATGTTTCCATTTCTTGTATTTAAGTCAAAGTAGATTGCATTTAGTGAGTTAGTCCCCATTTTCACTTGCCTAGGTTGTTTAAAGTGTTGAGCAACCTGGTCTTTGCCTCTTCTGCTCTCTGGTTAAGAGCATACCCCCAAAACCTAGAAAACAAAATTTATTGCAAATCTTGCATTCAAAATGGAGTTGTACCTTTCACTTTAGGGGTCTTTGATAGATTACTACACCGACCCATTCTATCATTAACTTCTTTGTCCTCTGTAAGCCATTGGGTAGTCTAAGAGTCAAGGTATAAACCAAAAAGATAAGGGAGACAAACTATTAACCAACAAGATTTGAGTGGCCCTAGAAGAACAAGAGAAATTAATGGTGAAAGGTATTTCATGCTTCTTATTGATTGTTTGACCAAAATTATGCGGGTTGCATTTCTTAGAGATAAATATGGAGCTTTTGAGAAATTCAAAATATTCAAGAATAGAGTTGAGAATAAATATGGTCTATAAATTAAATGCTTGATATCTGATAGAGGAGGAGAATTTATTTCAAATGATTTTAACATTTTTTTTTTTGAAGATAATGGTATAAAGAGACAACTTTCATCCCCTAAGAGACCACAATAGAATGGAGTAGTAGAGAGAAGGAACGTATCAATAATAGAGGCAATAAGAGTAATAATGTTTGAGAATAATGTATCATGTTTATTTTGGAGAGAAGTAGTATACACTATGAACACAATGTAGATTAGACAAGGCATTGGTAAGACACCTTATGAACTTTGATTTGGACATGCAATATCTATAAAGTAATTTAGAATCTTTGGAAGAAAATTCTATATTCAAAGCGATGATGATATTGGAGAGTTTAATTGAAGAAGTGATGAACAAATATTTCTTGTTTATTTGTTAAAGATAAAAACATATAGATTTTTTAATCAAGAATCAAAGATTGTTGTTGAAGGTGCCAATGCAAGAGTTAATGAAAAGTTTAGAACTCAAAAAAGGATACTTGACTATGATTTTGATGGAGAGAATAATCAAAGCACTAACATTTAGAATGTTGATAAGGAATTGTTTTATGAAACTCAGATTGATTTGCACAGTGAATTACAAGGAGGAATACATAGAGAAGAACCTAGATTTGAACCTAGAGCATAAATCAAAACTAAACATGTGACACCTAACATAAATATGGAAAAGAATCACCCTGTTAAACATATAATTGGGAGTAAGGAAAAAAGAGTTATGACAAGGAACAAGGTAAGTGAAGAAGTAAGTTTTATTTCTCAAGTTGAGCCTAAGAATGTTAATGAAGTTGGTAAAGATGATTATTGGATTAAAGCTATGAAAGAAGAACTAGAGTAGATTGAGAAGAACAAAAGTTGGGAATTGGTTGCTAGACCTAGAAATAAGAATGTTGTTGGAACCAAATGGGTATTTAGAAACAAAATGAATGAACAAGGTGAAGTTGTACCAAGAAAAACAAGATTGGTATGCAAAGGATATTCATTGAAAGAAGTAATTGACTTTAAAGAAACTTTTGCACTTGTTGCTAGATTAGAAGTAATAAAAATGTTTTTGTCGCATGCAACTAACAAGGAGTTTATAGTTTATCAAATGGATGTCAAATCAAATTTTCTAAATGAAGAAATTGAAGAAGAGGTATACATTAAACAACTTGAAGGCAGTCCTTTGACAAATAAAGAAGATATGATTTGTGGATTGAAAAAGGAACTGTATGGATTGAAGCAAGCACCTAGAGCCTAGAATGCAAGATTCGATAAACATTTGACAAGTTTGGAATTTATGAAAGGTAATGCTGATAGGAACTTACATATGAGAAATAATGATAGTGGCTTATTGATTATTGAAGTATTTGAGAATGACATCACTTTTGGAGGTACTAATGAAGAAAGTAAGATATTTTTAGAAGAAATGAAGATTTTTTTTTGAGATGAGTATAATTGGAGAGATGAAATATTTTTGGGGTTTCAAATTGTATAGAACAAAGATGAAATTTTCACAATACAAGCTAAGTATATTAAAGATTTGTTGAAAATATTTGGATTGGAAAATTGTAAACCAATTGGAACACTTATGATAATTGGTTTAAAACTATCTAGCAAAGATGAATCCCCTATTATTGAATAGAAAAAGTACAGATCTGTGATTTGTGGATTGCAGTAGTTGACAAATACTATAGTGCCTACCTCTAGTTTATTTTTTGTTATATTGCTGAATTATTTTAGGCCAGCTTTCATGATTACATGATCTAATTTAGTGGTACTTGGTTACCTCATTTGGTTGATACTATGTACATGCTTGGATTATATATTTGATGAGCCACTTTATACTCAGATATTTGATGTGTTCATGGTTATTCTTTTGATGATGATGTTTTTCATACTTCATGTAGTAATTTTAGTTTCTTTCATGATGACAAATATATGGATGATTTATATATGGTTTTATGGTTACTTAACCCATACTTGCATATGTATGGTGTACATGTATATTTTACTTTATGTTTGACATATTTGATGTGGTTGAGGAAGGGAGTTGTAGTCACCAGCTAGTCGAGATCTACATGATGTACCACTCCCTACCATTGCCTATTTAGTTTAAATATATATGCATGCACATGTTTGACTTTTATGAAGATTATAAGTAACGGGCATCAACTTCCCTAAATTTCTAGGATGAGTGTTCCCTATCACAATATCTCAATGGTAAAAGATGGGAGATAGTTGTCAAGTTCAAATCCTAAACCTAAACCAATTATCCTAAAATAATGGACAAGTATCTAATTTATTTACCTTTCCAAATTTATCAAAGTGACACAAATTTGAGATCTTTAACTGTTGAGTTTGATTTGTACTTTCTATTTTTAGTCAAGTTTGTGGGTATGTTGTGATTTTCAAGTATAATTAAATCATCCAAAGAGATTATTAAATAATTTAATTTAATTTAATTTTTTTGATAAAGAAAAACCAATTTTATTTCATTTAATTAATTGAAAAATTAATTAAATAGAAGAAATAAATCTAAAGATTTAATTAAAAGACTAAATTTGGAGTTGTTATATTTATTTAATTAAAAATAAATAAATTTAGAAGTTGCATTTAAATAATGAATTTTAAATATTATTATTAGTTAAATTAATAAATATATTTTCTAAAAATGAGTTTCTTATAAATAAAAAATGAAGTGGGAATAATTTAAATAAAGTTTATTCTAATTAAAGGAAAACAATATGCACAAGGGAATTAAATTAATTAAATAATAAAATTTTATTTTAAGGAGAGGGCTTTGCATGTTCGTAAAAAGGAAACCCTAGGAAGAGTTAAATGTTCGAAGTCTTATGGGGAAAGTAAGATACTGAGAGGGTGGGGGGTGAATCAGAATCTACAAAAAAGTTTAAGTTCTTGAAACAAATAACAAATCAAATGCATTCACTTTTAACCCATCTCATATCTAGATCATAAATTGTTATGCTGAAGTAGATCTAAATGTGCATCACATCGATAAACATGAAAGTAAATGTAAACACATAACACAGATTTGGTTACCTAGAAAGCTTCCAAGGTGAAGGTAAAACTGGGGTGGGGATGACACCCAAAAATCTCCACTACTATAGCAATAAAGTGTGCCTTCTAAGGCTATAATTTTAGATCACTTCTAGTGATCTATTCTATGAGGGGTCTACCCTACTAAGAGATTTACAAGACTTATTCAGTCTACCTTGATTAGAGGATTCAAAACTTACAACTAAGTAAGCACTTTGTTAGGAAATTTGAATAGGCCAATTAGGACCACTTTGTTAAGATATTTACCTCGATTCACATGATAGAATGTATCAATTGTTAGCTTAAAGAATAAATTTGACAACTAAGTGTCAATACACTTAACCAAGATCAAGAGTAAGTGCCGAGTAAGATAAGGTGCCGAGTGATAACAAGTGCCGAGTGACAACAAGTGCCGAGTGATAACAAGTGCCGAGTGATAACAAGTGCCGAGTGACAACAAGTGCCGAGTGCAACAGGTGCTGAGTGATAACAAGTGCCGAGTACAATAGGTGCCGAGTGTTAACAAGTGCCGAGTACAACATGTGTTGAGTGATAAAATTTTGTTCAAGTGCCGAGCTATCCAGGAAACAACATGTGCCGAGTATCAGAAATACTTTAGGAGCCGAGTAACTTAGTAGATCAGCATAAAAGTTTGAAATTGCACAAACTATGATGCAAATAGTTTTTGCAGCCAATAGAAGGTAAATCTCGAAGGATTTAATGATGAGATCGAAACTTTTATTTTTGCTATGTAATTTGCATGCAGCCAATAAGAAAAATGCTAAAGGCATGTAACCAATCAGCAAAAGATAAGTATTGAGCGAGAAATTGAGAATCAATATGGATCGTAGATCCAAATCAAACCCTAACTCTTTGAAGTCTTTATAAGGAAGATGAAATTTCATTGTAAAAGAGAGAGATAAGACATATGAAAGGACATACAAGGCTGCATAAGCAAATCTATTTTTAGAAGCAAGGGTTATCAGATCATAAAGGATCAAGATCAGGAGAAGGCGGAAAAGGAGCCTGTATTCAGCAATCAAGGATTGTAATCTATCAGGTTTATTGTATCTAATACTCTCTAGCAATTGTATTAGAATCAAAATCCTATGGTGATAGGTTAGCTTTACAACTATTTTGTAAAGATCCTTTTGATTAGGTGATTAAAATCCTTTAACCAGGTGACACTTCATGTTAAGTGTTTGTAAATCCTCTAACTAGGTCACTATTAATACAGTGTAAAGCCTTTAACAGGGCAAACCATCAAAAGTGGTTGAACAATATTGCTGCAGTAATTTTTGTGGGTATCATCCCCACCCCAATTTTACCTTCTTATTCCTGGAGGGTTTCTGGGTTACCAAAATTTTGGTGTTATGAGTTATTGATGCATGAGTTTTGTTACATGTTTATTTGATGTATTTACATGCATACAACTTACTTTCACTTAAAATTTTATTGGCTAAAGTTTGATACTTATGATTCACCCCCCCTCTCATAAGTACTCTTTCCATATTTGAATATTCCAACATCAATACCTGATCCTTTGGTTAACACTCAGATACTAGCTTACAAATCTCCTCATTTCAATTCTGGTTTGATCTCCTTAGCAACTATACTTTTATCATCCTTCACTGCTTTGCTCAGTTGCTCTGTCTGATTTATTTTCTTCTAACAAAAAAAATAGCCTCCTTCACTATCTCTTTGTCTCTCCTCACATCATTGTGATTTAGGGTTTGAACCCCCCTTGAATAACTAATTAATGAACCTTCTAGATCAATATTAATGATCTATATTCATCCCTTTTGTTGCTTAGTCCTTCCAATTTTATGATTGGTTGGTCATCTAGCATAGGGATCAATTATCTTTGACAAAGTGAATAATTAACTCCTTGATCATATAAACATGTGTAGAAGTCAGCCAAAATGGTTTGTCTTGTTGTTTGTGACATTCCAAACATATATATCAAAATTAGTTCACTCGACACTTGTATACCCTAATGCTCTATCATCTAATATTCATGTTGTCCATTGACTTTTCAATGCTCGACACATACTGTGTAGCTTGGCATGAACTATCTCACTTTATTTCAGCATCTACCAACTTTTTTCTTACTCAAAATATGCTACCATTCAATTCATTTTAGAGTATTTGGCAACCAAAGACCTACTCAACTCAAATTGAAATGTGAACCAATCTACTATATATCACTCAACCTTCATTGTATGCCTTGGTCGCAATGATGACCGACCAACACTGCCTAGGAGATGACTAAGTGTTTGACACTAATTGGCAACATGGCTTAGAGATCAACAATATTCCCCTTTGACATTAGTGACAAAAACACTTTGTCATGAATTAACATTACATTCAAAATTATAAAATAGTTCTCTCCCTTTAACTGTGACTCAGTCTTCAAAAAGACTTTACTATATACAATATATGTACATGATAATATATATATCACGTACTATCAAAATTTCTATGTCGTACCTTTCTTTGCATATCTTATATCATATTCACCTATTCTAACTTTAGTCTATTTCTCTCTTCATTAATCCATGATATTTCCCCCTTATTTTTGGAATTTATGTTTGTTGGGGTGTGGGAGCCAAATTATACTTATCCAAAAATGGTTTATGAATCTATAAGATCATGGCTAGAGAATTATCTTAGCTAGATCTAACAGATTCTAACACATGAATTTTTATTTCTAGATTGGCAACTAGAACAATTAGACTATCTGCAATGGAGAGATGAGAATCTCTCTACACTAAATCTTTTACAATTTGTAGTTTCCTTTGCATAACCTCCACAAGAGGTATGACCATTAATTTATAGAGATCAATTTTTCTCTTATTTGACCATCTTTAGCCATTAATTCAGCTAACCTCCCTTGGTTGTAAGTCAATCTATTAAAATGGGGAGAGGTGGAACTTGATCTTTTCTCAATGAATGGCCTGATAACTTCAACTTTTCTTGAAGTTTATCAATTAATTGTTGATTATCTTGTGTAAAGAATTCTACATCACATAGCTTATTATACAAAGAATCAACATTCTGTAAAATGCCTTCTAAGTTATTTACAAGAGTGGAAAGTTCGACCTATTTATTGCTTTCTTTGTTGAAACTTTCTCAAAAACTTTTCTTTCAAACTTCTTTTCGAACCATTTCATAAATTTTTCATTAGCCTCTATATCTTCACTATTGAATTTTTCAACAATATAAATTGATTGATTTATTATTGGTGCATTCTCTTGAATATCTTGAATACTAAAGGCATCAACACAAATATCCTTTATTTTATGTAGTATCTTCCTTTTTTGATGTTCCCTTCTCTTCTCTTCTTTCTTTGACTTACTCTTCAATAGATCTTGTAGGCTTTGCAATTGCTCAAAAGTAATATTTTCAGGATCATATTTAGAAAGCACTATAACCTTATCTAATGTAACATGTTCTTTGGGTAACTTTTCCTCAATATTTTCCTAATGCATCTTATCTAATGAAAATATGGACTTTAACACATCTTATGTTAGGAATTGTGGTATGATATATCATTAAAATATACAGTCCCTTACATACCTTCTTAGCTTAGTTTGAGGTAGTGTAATCACCCATTCCCTTGGATTGAGTGACCTCAACTTCATTGGTTCCACTACTGCCAGCTTCTACCTTCTTTCTTTAGGTTTGATTCATCTCATTCCTTGTCTACTCTGCATCAACTTTATTTTTTCCTTTGTTGTGTACATTGCTTGGTGCTAGTGCTCGGGTCCTGCAATTCTTGCATACATGTCCAATCTTATGATAACTAAAACAAACCAAATTTCTATTCAACCATATCTTGTATTTGCCTCTAAAATGTGTCTTTATGCAATTTACTATAGCATGACCATACTCACCATAGTAATGAGAGTTATGCCATGTGTTGTAATCCTAGTTATATGAGTTAGCTTTCTTAGGTGCATGCCCTTGTTTCTTGGATGTCTAGTTATATTTTTCCTTGGATCTATATTCTTGAGCTCTGTGTCTATATTTATGACAATTGTATCACTAACCTTCAAATCTAGGTAAAAATGCTATGTTTCTTTCTATTGACCCGCACTCGTGTGCGTCGTGTCCTTACTTCTTGCAATTAAAATAGTATCCATGGGTAAAAGCACAAACCTATGTCACCTTTTATAAAGGAAAAGTGATATCAAAATTTAAACTCTTCAACTTTAACGACATAAAAGTGGCATTTGTGTTTAGAATTTGAAGTTAATGTAAACTAACGAAATGTGTAAAATTGGATGAAGTTTATGTCTATAATTAAAAAAAAAAAAAATCGAGTGAAAATTTTATTTATTTTTGAATTTTTAATGTCTATTTTTTATTTTTTAAAAATGCTAAAAATATAGATTTTTTTCCCGTCAAACAAATATATGCAAATATTCATATTTTGGTTTGATTTTGGAATATGTTAGAATTGACATGTATACCTAGTGCACCAAAAAAGAAAAATTGAAATTTGGCTAATATTTTTCAAGTTATAATTAGTCAAAGTCAAAGTTATCAGAAATTGACAATTGTTTTCTGTCATCAAAGTTTTTCCATCAAATCTATATATATTTTTAAAATAAATTACATATTCTTGAAGAAGACTCTCTCCTCTAGTGTAGCATTAAAAAATAATAATTTTTGAACATGATTTACTATTTTTTTCTTATTTTTGAATAGACATCTTCCTGAATCTTAAAATACCTACATGTAATATTTTAAAATTATAACATATTATCCATAATCAAAATAATAAACAATTTATATGATCATAATTGTGACTTTGAGATCTACAAAAGTATATTTTTAGTTTTTAAAAAAACTTCAATTTAGTAGGTCAAATTTGCCTTCAAAGTGAGATGTTTATAGAAGTTCTTATTTTTGCTTGTGTGGCTGCTGTGTGCTAAAATGTTGTCACACTTCTATGAATCATTACATGTAAGAAAACTCAAGAATGAGCCCTCACAAATCGATCCATAGCTCTCTACTCATAGAGTGCAAGGGTTTGCAATGGAGGCCCTCAGTTTGACCTATTTTTGTGCCCATGCAAGTACACCATGAGATGAGAGATTCAAAGAGGAAAAGCAAGAATGCTAGTCTCCATGATCTTCAAATATGCATGAAAATAAGATCTAATCTATGAAAGAAAAATCTAATCTATAAATGCAAGATTTAAGCTAAAAGCCCATGATGGGTGCAAGAGAGAAAAAGACAAGAAAATAGAAGTTCTCCACAAAAAGCTTTTGTATTCAAACTCCTTCAAAAATTGGTCTTCAAACCTGCAGCATAACGATAGCATAATCATGGGTGTCTAACATGAGTAGAGGGCTCTCCCTTATAAAGAAAATTATGGAGGTGAGAGGCTTCTCACAACCAATATGGGATAATAGAGCTTGATCCATGTGAGACAAAATTCCACCAATGAGAAAAGAGAAGTGGTTGAGGAGAAAGTGGAAAGATAAATCCCACTTAGATCACTTTTTTTAAGTGTAGAGAAATTAAATAAAAAGAATTTATTTTATTTCCTTTTTTCATCAAAAGAGATATTTAAGTGGGATTTTTATTTAATTAAAAGGAAGCAAGTTCTTTTTAATTAAATAGAAGATATTTAATTAAATTAAAAGAGAGGTTTTTCTCTTAATTAATTAAATGTGGATGAACTGTTTAATTAAAAGAGAGGTTTTCTTTTAATTAAATGGGGATTTTATTTTATTTAATTAAAAGAGAAGATTTTCTTTTAATTAAATAAGACTTGGAATAAGATGATCAATCTTAGAAATGAAATAAATCAAATTTGATCAAGGAAATTGATTTGAATTGATTTAATAAAATATTACAAACCATTGATTCAGAAAATTTGATAAATTGATAAATTGAATAATGGGGGCCCATAGTCTAGGCGACCATTTTTGGGTGCATACATTTGCCCCTCTTTGACTAATGTGTGATCAATTCGGGAACACATGTAGTCAAAGAAAGAAATTGAAGTGTGAGGTCAATTTGGGATCACAAAACAACCCAGATGTGTGGTCGACTCGGAAACACATCAGGACAAAGAATACAAATAAATTTTAACTTGAAAAAGTCAAGGATAAAATTGATAAAACTGAATCAAGGATTGAAATTGATAATTACTGCCCCCTCGTGATCGAAATCGAAATGAGATAGAGGAGAAACAACAAATTGATAAATTTGATCAAATCGAACAAATGATAAGGTTCTTGATGTAAGATGAAAGATATAAGAATCATAGAACCAAGGTAGATCATCAAGCATGAAATATTATGCCCCAAAGGTGATTTAGAAGAAAAGAAGTGGGGAAAAAGAAAATGGAAGATAGAAGTTTGAAAGATATGGAAAGAAATAGAAATAAGAAAAGAAAATGCTCCAAAAATCAATCAACTGTTTAAGATAGAAATTTTGATTGAGATCACGAAAGAAAATAAGGAAATGAAGATCAAAATGTGACCACAATTGATTAAATGTCCACAATAAAGATGAAAGGAGAACCCTCTCAAACTCATAATGCAGCCTAAAAATGCAAACTAACATGAAGTCTAATAATGCAAGCTACATGAAATGCAATGGTGTACTTGCAAAAGAGCAACTGTAACATAGGATTTTGTGTTCATCATTCATTAGAGAATGTAAAAGAACTTATTTTCATCATTGGGCCATTATTAACGGACATCGAAAAATCACACAATCGTCACTAGTCACAAGCGCAACTATGAAGATATGAATGTAATTAATATCGGATTGGAATGTGGAAAGATTCTAACATAAGCATCAAAGACATAAAGATCAAGATGACTTCGATATTAGCTTACCCAATTTAATGTAGCAAAACCATGCTCACATCAAGGCATAGATGCCAAGATGACCATAAGAATGGTTATGCAAAAACAATCAAGGATGATACCTCAAATCTCCTAAGTGTTTCAAGGGGACAACAAGAGACACTCTAGAGTTTCAAGACCACACCCACAAGCAAACAACAAATAAAAACATGTCCCATGCCCCAAGTCTTCTAGCAATGCATCATGGAGAGACTTATCAGACAAAGACACTCAACAAAAATCAATAACAGTTAGTACACAGAGAAAAAAAATCATGACATAAGTCAAGCATTAAGTGTTGCGTTTAAAAATTTAAGTGTGTTAACTGATACTGAGTTCTGAGGACAAGGATCAAATGCTTGCAGGAAGGTAAGATCACATGATGATACTGGGTAAGACCAAACCAATAAGTGTTGAAAAACACTCGATGTCAATGGGTGTTGAAAAACACCATTTGCGAGGTGTCCTAAAGACTCACACATCTAAGAAACCAAAGCTAACGTAGTTATGCCCCCTAGAAAAAGACCAATTCCAAACCAAGGTAACAAGGACAAGGCATGGTGGAGAAAGGCTAAGTGTCGAGGACATGTGCTAAGAAACAGGGGTGCAAAGGCCTCAAGTAGCGCCCATTTCCAGGTTTTCACCACTTGGATTTTTTTTTTTTAATTAATTAATTTATTTATTTATTTATTTTTTTGCTACCAAGGCGCCTGTTTCTAGGTTTTCACCAAGGCACTTTTTCTATTTTTTTTGAATTTTTTTTTTGTAATTTTTGGAATATATAATTTTTTTGAAGATACATCAAAGTGCCTTTTACTAGGTTGTCACTAAGATGACCATTGTTTCAGGACATTTTTCAATTTTTAGAATTTTTACAATATATCATTTTTTTGGATTTTTGAAATATATCAATTTTTTTGAATTTTTTTCAGGATCAATAAATATGTACAAAGATACCCCTAGACAGAATGGGCATTAAACTCTTAAGCAAGATCACATCGTGCAGTCCCAATGTCTAACAAGGTGGAGGACATGATGAAGCAATAAGCTAATGGATATTATGGATAAGCAAGGAGTGTATGAAGCAAGTGAAAGTGATCTTCAAAGGTTGACTCCTCAAGAGTACCCAAGCTAGGGAAAATTTGTCATGTAAAGAACATTTGGACAAGAAATGAAAGGCCAGTATAGGATAATTCAAGAAAGCATAATGTAAAAGTGGGAAAGATGCAATCCAAAGAAGTAGACATGTCAAGAGACTTTATAGCATTGTATTTTACTCTATTTTATTAGATCAAGACCAAAGGGGTAAATGGGAAAAGGGTAGCGAAAGACTAGAATGAATGGAGGAAAATAGATATGAAGGCTAGACATGAAAGGAATGAAAACAAGATCATCATAAGATATCTCACAAGATAGCCAAATGTTTTTCTATAGGTTAACATTGTCAAGATCAAAGAGAGAAGATGAAATGAATGAAAGATGTAGAAGAACTACGCATGATGCCTATTTATTAGGTTTTCATCATGGTACTTATCCAAGGCACCACAAGGGAGTGGTTTTCACCATAGGATGAATTTATTTCTCTTTACTTTTGCTACCAAGGTGCCTAATTACCAGGTTTTCACCAAGGCACATTTTCAAAATTTTAATTTTTTTTCTTTCTTTTTTTTTTCAATCTTTTACAATTTGTTTTTTTTTTTTTTGGAAGAAAATAAGAAGATATGAAGATATGAATGTAATTAATGTCGGATTGGAATGTGGAAAGATTCTAACATAAGCATCAAAGACATAAAGATCAAGATGACTTCGATATTAGCTTACCCAATTTAATGTAGCAAAACCATGCTCGCATCAAGGCATAGATGCCAAGATGACCATAAGAATGGTTGTGCAAAAACAATCAAGGATGATACCTCAAATCTCCTAAGTGTTTCAAGGGGACAACAAGAGACACTCTAGAGTTTCAAGACCACACGCACAAGAAAACAATAAATAAAAACATGTCCCATGCCCCAAGTCTTCTAGCAATGCATCATGGAGAGACTTATCAGACAAAAACACTCAACAAAAATCAATAACAGTTAGTACACAGAAAAAAAATCATGACATAAGTCAAGCATTAAGTGTTGCGTTTAAAAATTTAAGTGTGTTAACTGATACTGAGTTCTGAGGACAAGGATCAAATGCTTGTAGGAAGGTAAGATCACATGATGATACTGGGTAAGACCAAACCAATAAGTGTTGAAAAACACTCGATGTCAATGGGTGTTGAAAAACACCATTTGCGAGGTGTCCTAAAGACTCACACATCTAAGAAACCAAAGCTAACATAGTTATGCCCCCTAGACAAAGACCAATTCCAAACCAAGGTAACAAGGACAAGGCATGGTGGAGAAAGGCTAAGTGTCGAGGACATGTGCTAAGAAATAGGAGTGCAAAGGCCTCAAGTAGTGCCCGTTTCTAGGTTTTCACCACTTGAATTTTTTTAATTTTTTTTCTTTTCTCTCTTTTTTTTTTTTTGCTACCAAGGTGCCTATTTCCAGGTTTTCACCAAGGCACTTTTTCTATTTTTTTTGAATTTTTTTTTTTTTTTTTTTTTTGTAATTTTTGGAATATATAATTTTTTTGAAGATACATCAAAGTGCCTTTTACTAGGTTGTCACTAAGATGATCATTGTTTCAGGACATTTTTCAATTTTTAGAATTTTTACAATATATCATTTTTTTGGATTTTTGAAATATATCAATTTTTTTGAATTTTTTTCAGGATCAATAAATATGTACAAAGATACCCCTAGACAGAATGGGCATTAAACTCTTAAGCAAGATCACATCGTGCAGTCCCAATGTCTAACAAGGTGGAGGACATGATGAAGCAATAAGCTAATGGATATTATGGATAAGCAAGGAGTGTATGAAGCAAGTGAAAGTGATCTTCAAAGGTTGACTCCTCAAGAGTACCCAAGCTAGGGAAAATTTGTCATGTAAAGAACATTTGGACAAGAAATGAAAGGCCAGTATAGGATAATTAATGAAAGCATAATGTAAAAGTGGGAAAGATGCAATCCAAAGAAGTAGACATGTCAAGAGACTTTATAGCATCATATTTTACTCTATTTTATTAGATCAAGACCAAAGGGGTAAATGGGAAAAGGGTAGCGAAAGACTAGAATGAATGGAGGAAAATAGATATGAAGGCTAAACATGAAAGGAATGAAAACAAGATCATCATAAGATATCTCACAAGATAGCCAAATGTTTTTCTATAGGTTAACATTGTCAAGATCAAAGAGAGAAGATGAAATGAATGAAAGATGTAGAAGAACTACGCATGATGCCTATTTGTTAGGTTTTCATCATGGTACTTATCCAAGGAACCACAAGGGAGTGGTTTTCACCATAGGATGAATTCATTTCTCTTTACTTTTGCTACCAAGGTGCCTGATTATCAGGTTTTCACCAAGGCACATTTTCAAATTTTTTATTTTTTATTTTTTCAAATTTTTTCAATTTTTTTTTTTTTTTTGGAAGAAGTCAAGCTTTTGAGATAATGCTCCTTGAATGTTTAAATCATGATATACAAAGGAATTCAAATGATATGCTCAAAGATGCTAATAGGGAAAGGAAGATGGAAGACAAAAAAATGGAGGATATGGCTTTATGCAAAGCAAGTGAGATTGGAAGATAGAAATGAAGGCAAGATCAACGTCAACACACACCTTGAAGGGTGGCGAAAGGATGGAGAAAATGTGAATGAAGGAATATGTGAAGGAATATGGTGAGTGGATAGAAAAGGTTGCAATTTAGGCACATGGAATGGAAGAATGCTTTTGGAAGAAGATGAAGCGGAATTCTTTGGAAGCTTGAATGTCAACTTCAATTGTTGTTCAACATTAGACTTTCTCAAGAAAGACTTTGGAATCCATATAGCCGTAGGCCTCTTTTCATTTCTTTTTGATGATGTAGAGATAATATCTTCAATGATGGATTTTGGAACCCATACTTGTCTTATAATTTTTTTCTTAGATATCTCTTTTGACTTTATGCCCCCATGTCGATTAGAGGAGACATGGTGGTCTTCTTTTTTATATAGATTCTTGAATTGCTTCTTTTTCTTGTATTGAACATTCAAGTTACTTCCAAAAGACTTGGGACTTGTGGAAGAAGAAGGATGATATGACTGGTTTAGGTGAGTGGGTGGATGAAAAGGATTCAAGGATATGCATCTACGTTGATCTTGAGGAAAGATAGGAGAGGGAGGGACATAAGGACCCAAAATGGATGAAGAACTAGGAGAATTGGGAGGGGAAAGTGAAGGGACATAAGGACCCAAGATGGAAGGAAAATGTGAAGGATTTAGTATTGGTGGGGGAGGTCCAAGGATGGATGTAGAAGATGCAAAAGGGTAATCAATAAGTTCATCAATATCTATATCACAATCAAGGACATCAACATCTTTAGAGTGAGCATCAGGATTTTCAATAGGAACATAAACATCTTTAATAGAAGCAACTTCTTTGATAGGAGAATTTATAGCTTGAGAAGACTTAGGAAGAGTAGAAAGTGGAAGGGAACATGGAGTGGTAGAACAAGAAGATGGAAGACTTTGATCTTGACAAGGATCTTTGGATAACATAAGCATAGAATTGTTCTCTTGATTTTCAATAGGCTCAACATTGGAAGTAATAGCATCATTTTTAATAACCTTAATGGAAGTATCATCTTTGGAAGGAGAAAGTGTACTAAGGCCATTTTTATCGTCAATAAGCTCAGTGGTGCAAGCAGTATCTTGATCTTGCTTAGGAGAAGACTTAAGACATGGTGGACTGAATGAGAAAGGGTGTAAGATATCAAAAGAACCATGAAATATATCAGAGACATCATGAAAATAATTGGATGACATGGAAGGTTCTTGATCTTGATCTTTTTTTATATTCTTTTCTTTATCATTTTTAGAGTCCTCTTGACATGAAGCCAATGCTAAGGAGAAGGAAGCATGTTGGAATTGTATGGAAGACTTTGGAGGAGATTGTGAAGGACTAGCTAAAGTGGGCATTATAGTGCATGAAGGCTTAGGCTCTTTAGGTTTAGCATTGTCAAAGGTATTTGTAGCCAAGTGAAGGTTAGCTTGAGTTTCTTTAAGAGGTAGCCCTTGAGGATAACTATAGGGAACTGCATGAAAAGCATTAGGATATTTGTTGGATGAATGATTGGTAGAAGATTTGAGAGTCTTAGAATCTTTAGGGAATGTATGGATAGTGGAGGAAGTAGAAGATGGAAGGGGAGCATCAGAAGACAAAGGTTCAAAATTAACATGATCTTGCTCAAGAGTGTAATCTTTATTTTCAGCATGAGGGTTCTTAGAAGAGGAACTCTTATCCCATTGATGTTGTATTTCAGCACAAAAAAATGCTTTCTCTTCATCAAAAAATGCAGATTTATCATTTAGGTATTGTTCACAAAATTTATCAATGTTGTTTTCAAGATTTGATTCATGTGAATTACCATCAATATCTTTTCGTGACTCATCCCCTTTAAGCACAAGCATAGGACTAGGAGGACTTTTAGGAACTGTTGGAATGTAATAATCATCACTATCATAATCATTGTCACTAGAAGAATTATAGATAGGCATATCACAAGACTTTTCATGTTGTTCATTAAGATCTATCTCAATAAGAGGAATAAGACTCTTGGTAGAAGTAGAAGAAGAATGATATTGTGAAGAAGAAGTAGGTGAAGACCTAGATTGATGATATTTAGAAGAATCATGGTAAGATTTAGAAGATGAAGAATGTGAATGATATTTAGAAGAAGCATGATAAGACTTAGAAGATGAAGAATGTGAAGGATATTTAGAAGAATCATGATAAGACTTGGAAGATAAGGAATTTGAACGATATTTAGAAGAATCTTGATAAGACTTGGAGGATAAAGAATCTATATGATATTTAGAAGAATCATGATAAGACTTGGAAGATGGAAAATATTTGGAAGAAGGATATTGTGATTTGATCTTGCACATGATCCTAGCAAAGGTGTCTGACTTATCCATTTTTTTAATCATTTTTGTTGCAACGTTAGCATCCATGCATCTATTGGAATGACAACACTTTTCAAATTCAAGAAGGAGGTGGATTTCATCTGAGCTCAAATGAGGATCCCTAAAAAGATATCCAAGATCCATGGTTCTAGAAGAAGAAGAATCAAGTATGGAAGAAGAGAAAGAATGAATAGAAGAAGGTAGACTATATGATAATAGGAGGAAAAGAATCAAGAAGACATGAAGAAGAGGAATAATGGAAATGGGAGATTAGAAAGACATGGAAGATAAAGAAGAAAGAAGACCAAGAGTCATTTTGGGAAATTTGATACCATTTGAGATCATTTGAATGTTGAGCAACATGTAATAGCACTTGTAATCAACATGAAAGAAAAGGTACTAGTTGATAGGATAACCCTAAGAAACGTTGGTACAAAACTAGGATAGTAAAAGCTCTCACTTGTCCAAAATAGATGTGATAAGATAGAATTTTGCAATAGGTGTAAACCAACAATGCCACAGAGGTGCTCACAACTTTGGGTGAATACCCTAGCACATATGGACCAGGAGGATGATTGACCCAAATTTTAAATAATTAAAATTGAACTTTGATGAAAGTGAATGGACAAGAGATTACTAAGACTCTCCAAGTGTAATATCAAAGGATCCAAGTGTATATCTTTCTCAATAAGGACAATTTCTATCTTACCAACTCCAAACAAGGTCTCTTGTGAAATCAATGATTACTAATTCAAGAGGTCAAAGCACAATAACCCATGGTGCAAAAAGGCTTCTAACAATGGGTTAAGTAGCCTAATCCAAATAGGATCAACCTAGGGAGACTCAAAATAATGGGACAACAAAGTTATTTGATCGTAAAGTCTCAACTCAAGAACTTAGATTTTGTTCATTTTAAATATCCAACTAGATGTATCAATAGATTCTTTATCATAAACCAAGCACGCAAGATAGAAAACAGGGATTTCAAGCAAACAGTCTTCAAACAATGAACAAGGGGCAAAGCAACCTTGCACATGAGCAATCAAGTGACTTAGTTTATGCTAATCCCTAGGAGAGCTAATTGTGTATGTTCTCAAAAAGTTTCACAATCATTGCATAGATCCCTAGAAAATAAAAGTTGGCCTCTCTAAGGTTTTTAGTAATGGTTTGACTCTGCAACTTTTATGATTCACAGGGGTGACCTCCAATCCCGGCGCACCGAGGTTTTGACACAGTCTAAGAACTTAATCTTCAAGAGCTGCTAGGGAGATCTGACAACCCACAATGAACCATACCCCATGGAGATTTCTTCCACGAGGACATTTATATAGCGATTGTTGCAACCACGGCAGAAGTGGCTATTACCGCTTGAGGTTCCGTCCACAGTTTGCCCTGTATAGGGATTGTCTGCTATGGTTAACCCTCTCTAAAGGTGACCGACTCACAATAGTGGACCACAAGGGGACTTAGCTTTCAGATCCAAGGTTTTGACACCTTTTCACTTTTAGCCCAATCAAAGCAAGCAGATTAATCCAACACGCTAACTAAGATTATCTCAAGATCTATTGATATCAACCCCTAGTGATCTATCAACCTCTCCGGAGAAAGGATGCCTCAATCAGCAAGTTGAAGATCCATCTATCTAAGAGATTCTCAAAGTATCCTCCCCACCTACAAGGAATCCGTCTTTGAGAGGAGTTTCACTAGGAACTCACTCCCTCAAGATCCACGAATAGTATTCATGGGGCCTAATTACTATGTGTGTACAGATGTTCATTCCCCAAAAGCAAATCTATCCAAGAATAATAAAAAAGCACAAGGTGGTACACTTAACACTTTAACTAATGTAAGGTGAGTCCAAAGATGTGGAACACTTAACCCCTCACACAAGCCAAAACGAGTCCACAACTTAAAGATTAGTGAGTTCTAGAAAGCACAAGAGGGTTGCCAAGTGGAGCACTTAACGCTTCTATCCTGTAGACCCATCCCCTTTAATGTGGTGCTGATCTTGCAACCACGGGGTGGAATGAGGGGTCGGCGGATTCAGCGAGTCCAATAACCCAATATAGCTATCTAAATCTATCACTAATAATCAAGCTTGCTAAATAAAAATCAATGGAGATTACAACCTAGTATCAATTATGCATGTGTTTGAAAAATAAAAGCATAAGCAAAACACACAAGCTAGACACATGAGAGGTTCATTTTAAAGTTCCAAATCAAAGTGTTATCAGCCAAAGAAGAATACCTGAAGTCCTCGCAACGCGCTTAGTAGATCTTACCTATTTTTAACAACTTTAGCACTTTTTTTCAATGAAATCATAACTTGCTGCTATGCTATTCCAAAAAAATCAGAAAACATAGAAAAACCCAAACAGTGAGCAGTTAACAGAAAAAAATCAGAAAAACACGAAAATCCCTGCAAAAAAAAAAAATACGAATAACCTAGTCAACATGATTAGACCTTTTTTTTTTGCTATGATTTTGAACCCAAAAATAGAAATGAAAAGAAGAGACCCCTAGTAAAAACTAAAGAGCTTTCCAAAAATGTAAGAAATTCAAAAAAATTTCTTCATTTGTGCCCTAGGGACCCAATTTTTCAAAATAGGCCAGATTCATCAAATCGAGTTTTTGATCTTTAATACGGCCTCAAAATTCAAAACACAAAGAAAGAACCCCCATTAGAATTCAAAAATCTTTTTGAAAATGTAAATTTTTTCAAAAAATACGCTGATTTGCGATCAGAAATGACTTTTTATGAAAAATAGAGAAAAATTCATAACTCGCGCAAATCACGTCAAAATGATCTAAAAATCGAACTGAGACATGTTGGACACATAAGTAACTCACAAAAAAAATTGCAGAACGAAACTCTAAGTGGTTTAAAAGATATGATTGAATCTTTAAACCAACTAAATTTTTTGCCTGCAAACCAATCTATATATGGGTTGGCCTTAAAACCAAAGTGAAAAATTTACAAGAGCACTTGATTAGATCCAATATGCTGCTGTAAAAAACCAGAGATGAAAAATAAAATTAAATGGAGCTAGAAACTTGATTCAAGGCCCCACGGTGGGCGCCAAAAATGTGTGCTAAAATGTTGTCACACTTCTATGAATCATTACATGTAAGAAAACTCAAGAATGAGCCCTCACAAATCGATCCATAGCTCTCTACTCATAGAGTGCAAGGGTTTGCAATGGAGGCCCTCAGTTTGACCTATTTTTGTGCCCATGCAAGTACACCATGAGATGAGAGATTCAAAGAGGAAAAGCAAGAATGCTAGTCTCCATGATCTTCAAATATGCATGAAAATAAGATCTAATCTATGAAAGAAAAATCTAATCTATAAATGCAAGATTTAAGCTAAAAGCCCATGATGGGTGCAAGAGAGAAAAAGACAAGAAAATAGAAGTTCTCCACAAAAAGCTTTTGTATTCAAACTCCTTCAAAAATTGGTCTTCAAACCTACAGCATAACGATAGCATAATCATAGGTGTCTAACATGAGTAGAGGGCTCTCCCTTATAAAAAAAATTATGGAGGTGAGAGGCTTCTCACAACCAATATGGGATAATAGAGCTTGATCCATGTGAGACAAAATTCCACCAATGAGAAAAGAGAAGTGGTTGAGGAGAAAGTGGAAAGATAAATCCCACTTAGATCACTTTTTTTAAGTGTAGAGAAATTAAATAAAAAGAATTTATTTTATTTCTTTTTTTCATCAAAAGAGATATTTAAGTGGGATTTTTATTTAATTAAAAGGAAGCAAGTTCTTTTTAATTAAATAGAAGATATTTAATTAAATTAAAAGAGAGGTTTTTCTCTTAATTAATTAAATGTGGATGAACTGTTTAATTAAAAGAGAGGTTTTCTTTTAATTAAATGGGGATTTTATTTTATTTAATTAAAAGAGAAGATTTTCTTTTAATTAAATAAGACTTGGAATAAGATGATCAATCTTAGAAATGAAATAAATCAAATTTGATCAAGGAAATTGATTTGAATTGATTTAATAAAATATTACAAACCATTGATTCAGAAAATTTGATAAATTGATAAATTGAATAATGGGGGCCCATAGTCTAGGCGACCATTTTTGGGTGCATACAGCTGCCACCTAGGATGCAACATAAGTGGTTACGACTAGAACCATTTCTATTATAACCCTTTTAGCTAGACCAGTTCCAGCAGAAACCCCTATCAGTCGATTAAACCGCAAGCGGTTAATGTCGCTGTTTGATATAAAATAAAGTTTATTTTTCTTTAAAAAAAAAAAAATATAGAATAGTGAAAATTGGAAGAGGATTTTCAGAAGACAACTAATTTTGAAGCAATTTTCAACAACTATTCTGTAGATTTAATCAGGATTGCAAAGGATCAAATATTTTGAAGGTGTTTTTTCCTATCTACTTATTTTTTTTTTATGTATTCTATATTGAAGCATTAGTTGATATTTAGTGAAATCTAAATTTATTTATTTTTGTTTCTATAGATTAAAGTATTCAATGGGTAGTAAAAGGAAAAGATCAAGGAAATATGATAGAATAAGATATGACAAAATGAAAGGTCATACAAAACAGAATCAAAATCAACCTACTAAAATTCCTAAATAGGATGGGATTCATGAAGAAAATGAAAGTAATGAAGAGGAAGAAATTGGTAGTTCTACTGATAGAGACAAATTAGAAGGCATAAAAAATTTGATGGATTTGGATGAGGAACTACTTTTAAACCAAATTACATCTAAAGATTTGATAAATGATAACACTATTAGAAAGCATTGTCAAAACATGTGGGATGAATATTTCAAAGATAAAAGTATATTTGGATAGACACAATTATTTGTCAAGTTATTTAGGGGAAAAGATATGAGATCTGTTTTGGAGTTGTTGGGTGTTGATAACAGGAAAAGCCATGTGCATAATATTAATAAAACAATAGTTGAAAAATTGCAAAATGCTTATAACAAAATTGACAACACAACTCGAGGAGGTGATTTGAGTAATGCACGTAGAGCATTGATGACTACTATATCTAGTAGAAAATTGACACATAGAAAATAGGTATGTGCAATTTTTGATGTACTACATATATCTAGAAGAACTGTCTAGAGATACATCAAGAGGAGAAATATGCTAGATGATTACGTTGAGAATAATTGGGTGAATATTTGTAGAGTTCCTCGAAAAGATAGAATTTTTAAAGATGTAAAAAGATAAGTTATTGAATTTTGGACCACATATTCTCATGTTTCTTCCAACAGGTGTGATACTATACAAATTAAAGATGAAGAGACAGGGGCCAAAATTGAACATCCAAAAAATTTCATAGATATAACTCAAAGTGAATTATTTTAAACATTCAAACAAGAATTTTCAAATGTCAAAATATGTCAGAGGATGTTTGAGAGTTTGCGTCCTTCCTTTGTATGCATAAATAAGATGTGTGAAACTTGTTGTTGTCAAAATCATGTTGAATTTGATCTACACTTGCAATCATATAAAAAAGTTATGGTAGTACTTGATCTTAATTTGGTCATCCTTAGTAGCACAACACAATTTGTGAGGTCCATATTACGTGATAAATTAGAAGATTCAGATGAATTCAAAGTGCAATGCATCAAAAATTAGTGTGAAGATTGTGGAGATTTATGCAAATTTTCTAAAATTATACAAGTTCAGAATATTAATGAATCCACACCAGTTTTATGGATGAGATATGAATATGAGACATACCAAAATAAGACATGAGATGAATCCAAAAAAATTGTATTGAAGGAGAGTGAATTGCATTATGATGAGTTCATGACCAAATTTTGTCTATTGATATATCCACATATCCAACATTGTCATGGTGCACGATGGAAAGCTAAATAGTTTCGTGATTCCAAAAATTGTTTTCCACCTAGTTGTATACTTTCAGTTGTAGATTTTTCTGAGAATTATACATTTGCACCTCAAATAGAGCTTCAAGGGAAATATTATCATTTTGAACAAGTTGCAATATTTGTGCAAGCGACCTATAGACATGCACAATTTGAGGTGGATCAGATAGAAAGGTTGGATGAAAATGAATGCATCATCATCAAAGAGGTTCATTTCTATATTAGTGATGATAGAGTTCATGATAGGAGTTATGTGGCTCATTGTTTTACAATGTTCTTTGAAGATCTCAGAAATCATGCAATAACTGTTTCAAAGCACTAGATTTGGTCTGATAGATGTGTAGGTTAGTATACACAAACTTACACATTTATTTAACTTTATTTCAACTTATATTTATTTCGACATGTCTATTTCAATTTGATACATGTACACGGATAATTGTAGATACTTATCATGTTTCATGTTCATAGGACAATTCAAATCTACAAAAGCATTTAATTGGTTAGCAATGCAACATGCTAGAACCAATGTTAGGTTTTTATGAAATTTTTTTGAAAGCGAATATGGAAAAGGGGAGCATGATGGAGCAGGAACATGTATAAAATGTACACTTTGACAACATGAACTTATAGGTAAATATATGCATTTTTAATGTACATGTTTAATACTAGTACCATATATTTTAAACTTTATATATATGCATATTGTATGTACATACAAGGAATAGGATAGAGAGTGCAAATCAAATTGTTGAATGGTGCAAAGTTCATTTTGCTACTTGAGATACTAAATACAATAAGCGTTACTTTTGGGAGGTGAAAGGTGAACTAAGTTATAATTAATTTTAATGTATTTTTCAAATCAAGTTGAGTTTTTAATTAAATATTTATTTTGAAATATGACAATTATTTTTTGTATTTGTAATAGATATAGATCGATCTAATCCTTACAATTGTCAAATGATTCCTAGTATTAGAAGTTTACATCAAGTGATGACTACAGGAAACCATAAACCTCCAGTAATTAAAGTAAGAGAGAAAACATTTTTTTGTGATGACTGCATTAAGGAAAATCTAGTGAGTGCATGTAAAAATATTCTGAATGGATATGTTTCACATTGGGATTTGAAGGAGATAGTTAGAAAGCCTCCTTTAGAAGATGCTGACATTGACATTGACATTCATGATCCTATATATTCAGCTGATTATGAGCGCATTTCTAATTTAGTTATGGAAGGCTTGTGTGCATATATACATATATATAAATTAATATACATGTATATTCATTTTAAGATTAATTTATATTTATCTATATTTTTATATACATGCAGGAGATATTTTTGCAGTTCAAGCCTTACCATATAATGTAGAAAATGTGAACTATTATCTTTTAAGATGCACAAAAGCAAAACACAAGTTGCTAGAAGGAACTATAGATGTTGATCAACAGTCATATCCAATTGCATTAGTTGTTATTGAAGGAACATATTATCAACAAACAAGGGTAATTGATAGTGGTATTGAATTTATTGAATACAAGCCTAGAGGAAAGGTTTTACATTACAATAACCATGTTATAGCAACCAAATTACAATTTGAAGCAATACAAAGAAGATGGCGTCGTGGAAATCAAAAGTGGAAACTGCTTATTGAAGAACATGAAAAACTTCTAGAGATAATAAAAACTAGAGAGGATCCTAACAATACATTGTTTGTGGAGCTCTAGTTTACCTATGTACTTATTGTGGAGCTCTAGTTCAGCTATGTCTATACAGCTCTTATACTTTCATATTTAATGTTGATAGGATATTTGTTTTATAAATTTGTATACATTGGATCATTCATCTCAAGGATATGCGAAATTAGACATGTTTTGTTATTTTTATTTAAATTCGACATGGATATCTCATTTAAGACCACCTCTTAGGACCTCCCCTTAAGACAATCTCTTAGGACCTCCCCTTAAGACCACCTATTAGAACATCCCCTTAGTACCACCTTTTACCTGACCTCTCCTTAAGACAAACCCTTTAGTATTTGTATGTATTTATATGTACATTGTTTATGTTTTCTTACATATGATTGTTAATGTTGTTATATATTTATGTACATATAATCTTTATATGTTCTTATACGATACATTCTTTATGTTTGTATATAATCGTTATGTTCTTGTATGTATTAACTTTTATTAATTAAATGTTGTAACATGCATTCTTTAGGTCATACTCTTTATATGTTCTTACATGTATATGTTATATTCTATGTTACATATTACATGTTATATTTTATTAATTAAATGTTGTTAATTATAGTTAATTAAGACATGTCATTAAATATAGTTAATTATAGTCAGATTAAATATAGTTAATTAAGACATGTCATTAAATAGAGTTAACTAAGACATTAAATATAGTTAGATTAAATATAGTTAGTTATAGTTAATTAAGGCATGTCATTAAATATAGTTAATTATACTTAGATTAAAGCATGTCATTAAATATAGTGAATTATAGTTAGATTAAATATATAGTTAATTAAGACATGTCATTAAATATAGTTAATTAAGACATTAAATATAGTTAATTATACTTAGATTAAATATAGTTAATTATACTTATATTAAGACATGTCATTAAATATAGTTAATTATACTTAGATTAAGGCATAAAAAATAGTAACATATACATAAACATGAATATTGAAAACATATATATGTATTAACTTTTATTAATTAAATGTTGTAACATGCGTTCTTTAGGTGATAGTTTTTATATGTTCTTATGTACATGTATATGTTATATTCTTACTTATGCATTAATCTAGAGATTCTTATAACATATTAATTTTAGGATCTTCCCTTAAGAAATGTCATTAAATATAGTTAATTATATACTTAGATTTTAAGACATTAAAAATAATAACATATACATTGAAACATGATTATTGAAAACATACATGTCTACATTTAACATGAACATATTTACATACATCTATGAAATAAAATATACATTAATCTACATTCTTATGTATAATTTAGGATCTCCCCTTAAGACATGTCATTAAATATAGTTAATTACACTTAGATTAAGGCATTAAGATGAATAACATATACATGTATGTAAACTTGATTAAAGAAAACATGAATATAAGGCATTAAGATGAATAACATATATAGAAACATGAATAACACATACATAAACATAAAAGATTAAGACATTAAAAGATCAATAAGATACATGTGTACATTAAAAGATCAATAACATACATGTACATATATTTGGAGAATAATGTACCCATATCAAATGTATAAAAATATCATGTATCAAATGTCTGGAAATAACATATATAAAATATCAAAATATATCCATATAAACATGTATATGGAAATAACATATAAAACATCAAAGTGTCCATATAAACATGTATCTGGAAATAAAATATAAAATATCAAAGTGTCCATATAAACATGTATTTGAAAATAACATATAAACCATCAAAGTGTCCATATAAACATGTATCTGGAAATAACATATAAAACATCAAAGTGTCCATATAAACATGTATAGATGGAAATAACATGTGTGTAATAAAATAAAAGGTCATGATGATAATTAGCTACTTCTCCCTCCTGATCCTGGCTGTCCCCAAAAGGGTCTATCAGCTGCGTTTGAACCCTGTGTCAAATGATAATGGACCATTTAATTATGTATAGACAAATTATATCAAGATAAATGTATATAAATCAAATATATATATTTAAATTGTAACATACCTGAGACTCAGGATGTGTAGGATCTGTCGGTGTTTGCAGATCAGCAAAATGTAACATACTATCACTCAAACCCTATAACACATACACAAACACACACATATATAAATTTAAACATATAGACATATTATTTACCATAATTAAAATAAATTTAAACATATAGAGATATTTACCATAGCAATGTGTAATGCTCTTCCAATCTAATTGATATCCGAATCATGTAATGAAAAAATACTATCAGCATCCAAGTCAATAGTGCAGCCTTGATCTAAAAGCATGGAGGTAAATAGACTAGGTTGTCTAGTAGTGACATCCTAAGTAGGGGGGTGCTGCAGGGTCCTGAGTAGCTGGGGTTGGTGCTGTAGCCTGGGCTTGTGTAGTAGTAAGAGTAGTAGAAGGTGCAGGAATGTCCTCCTACCTCTGTGAACTAGGCTTTGATCCTACTATACATGACAAAATATGATTATTTTAAGAGGGGGTGTCATGAAGTGGAATCCCTATGATTGTAGATAATGCTTGATATGCATCTAAAATATTAGATGCTAAATATGATCCCAAATGCTGCAATGCATCCACCTTTGAGACTACAGAAACCTCTAGTGGAGAAGGTATGCCTACTACTCCATAATGATCATCAACAGGTGCGCTAGATGATGCAGCTATGAGAATAGTATCTCAAGAGCATAACATATATCTACCACACCAATCAAAATACAGATCGTGCAACTATGTGGTGATGGTGGTGATGCTCGAATAAATCTGTGTCCTGATTGTGTCATCAGGAACATTCTGCCCTGCAATAACCATCTGTGGACCTCTCGGCATAACCAAAAGGTTTGGACCCACCATTACCCATTTTTTAATAGGTATAGGAGTGTCCATGGGTCTAAATCTATTTGAAAGTCTCCCTAGACCCTGCCCAACATGCCCTGGATAATCTATGTAGTCAACATCATAGTGTAAATGAAATTTTGCAAATAATTGTTTGTAGAAATAGAGAGGGAACTCATATTTTTGTGGCCATCTATGATGAGTTGCCAACCAGTGAGGATACATGAATGGTGTGATGAGCTAATTAGTACACTTCGTCTTAGAGTAGCCTCTAACTCTATGACGATCTCTATAAAATGGAAAAATGGTTTTCACCATGGCGGTGGAAACCTCAATGTCAATTTGTGTGTACTTCACAATGCCAATGACACTATGAGATAGAGAAAAATAAAATGTCTCAATGCTCATATCATCAAAAGGGTTGTATGATTCAATGGTCTGAATCATACGAAACAACTCCTCTCGCATCGTTATGATCTTCTCCCTATTAGGGAGGGTGGTAGAAGAGGAAAGCAAGGTGTCCAAAATGTCTATAGCACATAATAATCCCACAACTGTATCTTTGAATAACTACTCTCTATCTTGAGTGGAGGAGGTCAATTTATGTTCTGTACCAGACTCAAAACGTTGACCCCCTCTGTGGACACTAGCATCCCTTGAGGATGTAGGACCACAATCCCCAAAACTAGATGCCATAATGTATATATGTATATAAATATGAGGATATGAATGTGAAGCTACAAGACTGATGAATATCTAGAGATCTGCACATGAATATATATACAAATATAAACATACACGTGTATAAATTAAAATAATTAAAATTTAAATTTAATTTGAAACACACGTACATATAAATACACAACATTAAATATATAGTGTTATTCAATCATGTAACATGTATTTATTTTTAAATAAATTATCTTAGAGACCATATCTGATGTATTTTCACGTGCTCATGCAAATGTGAAAAATAAATATTCGTACATGTACATACATATATGTGATAAAAAAAATAAAATTTCTTGATTAAATTATAACTAAGTGTACACATGTATATGCAATAAAAAAATAAAATTCTTGACTAAATTCTAGATTTTGATGTAAATGCTTTGATCATTATGGGGAGTGTAGATGAGAGTTCTAGGACATAGGGATAGAAAAATTACTAAACTAAAATAATAAATTAATAGATATATTTATTTTCATATTTGTGAATTTAGTACAATTTAATTTATAGTTTAGTCTGATTAATATGGGTAAAAATACATACAAATTTATCATAAGAGGTCCTTATGTGTCATATGGTAATGTAAGAATCATTATTACCTAATAAGATCTATTATATCCTAATAATACATATTAAGACTTATTAGAACCTATAAAAAAATTATGACCTATTAGGACTCCTATGTCCCCTTAAGACACATGCATGTATGGATAACGTATCTAAAAATGTATCATAAGTGATCTTAATGTGTTTTGTGGTAATGTAAGACTCATTATTACCTAACAATATCTATTATGTGCTAGTAAACATATCAATACCTATTAGAACCTATAATATACATAATGACCTAGTAGGACTCCCTAGGTCCTCTTAACATATATATGGGTAAAAATACCTACAAATGTATCATAAGAGTTCCTTATGTGTCATTTGGTAATGTAAGAATAATTATTACCTAATAAGACCTATTATATCCTAATAATACATATTAAGACTTATTAGAACCTATAAAAAATATTATGACCTATTAGGACTCCTATGTCCCCTTAAGACACACATGTATGGATAACGTACCTAAAAATGTATCATAAGTGATCTTAATGTGTTTTTTGGTAATGTAAGACTCATTATTACCTAACAATACCTATTATGTGCTAGTAAACATATCAATATCTATTAGAACCTATAATAGACATAATGACCTAGTAGGACTCCCTAGGTCCCCTTAACATATATATGGGTAAAAATACCTACAAATGTATCATAAGAGGTCCTTATGTGTCATTTGCTAATGTAAGAATCATTATTACCTAATAAGACCTATTATATCCTAATAATACATACTAAGACTTATTAGAACCTATTAAAAATATTATGACCTATTAGGACTCCTATGTCCCTTTAAGACACATGCATGTATGTATAACGTACCTAAAAATGTATCATAAGTGATCTTAATGTGTTTTTGGTAATGTAAGACTCATTATTACCTAACAATACCTATTATGTGCTAGTAAATATATGAATACCTATTAGAACCTATAACAGACATAATGGCCTAGAAGGACTCCCTAGGTCCCCTTAATAAATAAATAAATAAATATATATATATATGGGTAAAACTATGTACAAATGTATCATAAGAGGTCCTTATGTGTCATTTGGTAATGTAAGAATCATTATTACCTAACAAGACCTATTATATCTTAATAATACATATTAAGACTTATTAGAACCTATAAAAAATATTATGACCTATTAGGACTCCTATGTCCCCTTAAGACACACATGTATGGATAATGTACCTAAAAATGTATCATAAGTGATCTTAATGTGTTGTTTGATAATGTAAGACTCAATATTACCTAACAATACATATTATGTGCTAGTAAACATATCAATACCTATTAGAACCTATAACCGACATAATGACCTAGTAGGACTTCCTAGGTCCCCTTAACATATTTATGAGTAAAAATACCTACAAATGTATCATAACAGGTTCTTATGTGTCATTTGGTAATGTAAGAATAATTATTACCTAATAGGATGTATTATATCCTAATAATACATATTAAGACTTATTAGAACCTATAAAAAATATTATGACCTATTAGGACTCCTATGTCCCCTTAAGACACACATGAATGGATAACATACCTAAAAATGTATCATAAGTGATCTTAATGTGTTGTTTGGTAATGTAAGACTCATTATTACCTAACGATACCTATTATGTGCTAGTAAACATATCAATACCTATTAGAACCTATAATAGACATAATGACCTAGTAGGACTCCTAGGTCCCCTTAACATATATATGGATAAAAATACCTACAAATGTATCATAAGAGGTCCTTATGTGTCATTTGCTAATGTAAGAATCATTGTTACCTAATAAGTGGCTCATAGCAATAAGTTCAAAAATTTCTTAATTAGTGCAAACATAATGGAACAATGGGTTTAAAAAGTAGCAAATCCAAATGAGCACACGAGAACACCATAAGGAGTTTGTGTAGGTAGCTTGAACTCTATTTAACTTTATAATTAGATCTATGACTGAATTGCATGAGTAGATTAGAATATTAAGTCCTTAAACACTTTTTAAGTGATATGTCATGTAGACTACACTATTGAATCCTCAAGCACTCTATTATGACTTGTG
This sequence comes from Cupressus sempervirens, assembly GCA_028749045.1. Lineage (NCBI taxonomy): Eukaryota > Viridiplantae > Streptophyta > Pinopsida > Cupressales > Cupressaceae > Cupressus > Cupressus sempervirens. Next base: position 811,699,033 of record CM053790.1, on the reverse strand, counting down.
TAAGTTGTTTATTGTTCTACTAATATGGTGCCTAATTAATTATATTAATCTTATGTGCTATAAGATCAAACTAGTTGTTAAAATGAACATCATGAATATCTAAGTGTGGTTCATTTGATTAGTAAAGTGCCTATGTTATGGTTAGAATGCGGTATAGGTTATGATTGTAGTTGATATAGGGTTATGTTAGGTGTATTTAATGTCCAAATTAATTTCACCATAAGAGATTACTGTTTCACCTAGATCCATCAAGTTATGTTAGAAACTGGACAATGTGCCCTAAAGTTTTTCTACATTTTTAACTAATGTTTTTCTACATTTTTAAACTAATTTTTTAAAACATTTTTACTTAATGTTTTTCTATATTTTTACCTAATGTTTTTCTACACTTTTAACTAATATTTTTCTACGTTTTTACCTAGTGTTTGACTGCATTCTTGCTTATGTTTTAAATAATTTACTAAAAAATTAATTTAAGTACCATTCTAGCACAATTAAACAAAATTAGTTAATTTAATTTCTAACAAATTAATTAATTAAAACAATTTAAATATATTCAAAAATTAACAATTCTAAATATTTCACTCATAAAATAGGTAAAATGTAATTAATTTAAGTACCATTAACATTTACTAATTTAAAAACACATTAAAAAATTTAAAAAATGGAAAAAAAGCCCCCACTAACCTGTTACGACTGAAACACCTAAACTGCTCTCCAAGAACTCAGGAGCTGTGACAGTCAAAATTATAGCCACAAAGGGTTTTTTGGCCATTTTATAAAACTATAGGGTTTTGGCCATAACCATTTTGGCTGTAACCCTTCCAGCCAAAATGGTACACTCCATGTGGGCACAAGAAACTGCCATGTATGTATGGCCATAACTGTTATGGCTGGAATTGTTCTAGCCAAATTTTTTCTGGCCAAAATACCTTTTAGTATTACCAAAGATGACATAGGTTTGTTTGCCTACTCCTATTGAACTTTGGTTTAGGGTTTTTCTTACCATTCTTACTTCTGCAGATATTTTTTGTGTGTCCTCATTTTCCATAGTGATGTCATGTATCTTTTTTGTGTTTTGGCTTTACAATCCTTTGTTCTTCACTCTTGGATGACTCTCTTTCCTCAAATAGGTGCTCATAGAGCCTAAACTGTTGGAAAAATAAGAGGAGTAACTGACAGGGGAGGGGTGAATCTATTACCACTAAAATAAATCCTAGATCCATTAGATGTTAGTACAAAATAAACTCTAAAAACTAAACTTTATCAATGCTTGGAAAACACACATAAAAATGTTGTAACTCGGTAAATACTAAAAATGCTCGGTAAATGCTTAACATGAGAAACTTAAGATGTTATATGTGATTATTATTACTTTAACTTTGGTGCAAACACATAAGAGAAATAGCATGAAAACATTTGACACCAAGATTTAATGTGGAACCCCAATTTGGGAAAAACCACCAATTGTGACTAGTTACTAATTTTCACTCTTTTGAAGTAAGCCCTATTGGGAGCCAACCCTGTTAAAGGTTACAAAATATAGTGTTAGGTGTAAACCTATTAGAGGATTTAATCACCCTATTAGGAGTGGCCTTGTTAGAGATCTTTGGAATATTCAATAGAAATGCCACCTTGTTAGAGGATTTACAAATAGCTATTAAGCCAACTTTGTTAAGAGATTTAGATCACTGCTACAATGGTTAGAGAGTAACAATGAGATGACCTAATTTCAGATGTAACTAAATAGCTAATTACATATCTCAATTTTGGCTTGTATACTTGACCACTCCTGATTGAATGTATCTTTTTAGCTTCACAAGGATATTCTACTTATCCTTCTAATTCTCTTCCTCTTAGCATCATTAAATCTTCAATTATCTTCCATGCATTCATTCTTCTCTAATTCTCAACTTGACCTTATTTTATATCTTTTATATTGTCAAGTCAGCTAGAATATAACTTAGAATAATTAATATTCATCTCCTTAGTTGCCTAGAAACAACAGACAATTTAATTGAACTTAATATGCAAAAACAAGAAAATCCTTTGTTAGCCAACCCTGCTTAGTGGACATTAACTCTAAAATGATTTTCTTGTGTTAACCAAGTGAACTTGGTTAACACTACATGTTCAAAAATTTTCTTTGGTAACTGAGTGTGCTTGGTTAAAATTGGTTCCATCCAATATTTTCTTCATTAATCGAGTGAGCTCGGTTAACACTCAACTTTCACAAACTTTTCTTTGGTGCCCAAGTGAACTTAATAGATACTATCTTTAAAACTAGGAAAACTCTGGAATACTCGCTAGACATAGAAGACTATCTTCAATACCCAAGTGAGTTCAACATACACTAAGTGACAATGATATGACATTTTGTGCAACATCAAAGACAATACATAATTAATCAATTGTTCCAACAATCTCCCTCTTTGACATTGATGGCAACACAACATGTCATAATGCAATAAAATTTTAGAGGAAGAATAAAGTAAGGAATTATCCTTAATTTTATTTTGATTCTCATCCATGAGAACTCACTCTATCAGTGTGAACTCATTCTATCTTCAATCTCTCCCTCTATTAGAAAACTTCTTACAACTTCTTTTGATAGCAAACTCCATCTTTGATATTAGACCAAGTTCATTCTACCTTTTTACATCTCTTTCTCTTTCTATTTACAAAATTTCTATGAGATATGACAACAAACTTCTCCCTCTTTGACATCTCATGCCAAAGATGATAATTTGTGAATATTAATGTACCTCAAGTATTGATTCATTTACAATATGCCCTTTGTCAATATTGCACCAACTGATTGATCTTCAACATGTTTTGGTTGATGCATCACTAAACTTTATTTAGTGAGCTTTAGATAGGGGAATGACCCCTAGCTTACCTCTTGGATATAAAAATGCATCTTTAGGTAATGGCTTGGTGAACATGTCTACAATTTGTTCTTTTGTATTCACATATTCAAATATTACTTCTTTATCTTGTACCAGTTCTCTGAAGATATGATATTTTATAGCAATATGTTTTGTTTTAGTGTACATCATTGGATTCTTTGATATACTAATTGCATTGGTGTTATCATAGTATATAACTACTGGGTCCTTGATCTCTATCTTAATACCTACCAATAGTTGTTTGAACCAAACAATATTAGAACAATTGACTATTGCTGCCATGTCTTCTACCTCTATTGTGGATTGAGAGATATAATTTTATTTCTTTCTTGTCCGTGACGCTAGTCTTTTACCAAGAAAGGATGCTCCACTACTGATTCTTTAACTGTCATCAATACATTTTTTCCAATCAACATTTGTGAATACTTTTAATTCCAAATTGCCTCCTATTTTATACCACAAACCATATAATTCAGTACCTTTTAGATATCTCATGATTCTTTTGATTGCAATCATGTGATTTTCTTTGGGATTTTTTGAGAATCTTGCCACCATACCAACTGCTTATGCAATATCAGGCCTTTTATGCACTACATAATGCAATTTCACAATCATTGATTTGTACGTGGTTTGATCTACCTCTTTGGAATCATCATTTTTGGAAAGTTTATGTCCAGTAGACATAGGGGTTCCAATTGGTCTTGAATCTTCCATTCCAAATTTCTTTAGTATCTTCTTGATATATTTAGATTGAATAATGTAGATACCATCTTTCTTCTACCAGTTATGTAATCCAACAAAGAATTTTATCTCTTCAAACATAGAAATTTCAAATTCATTGCTCATTTCTTCTAAAAATGTGTTGCACAAGTCATTATTTCCTATGAATAGAGTTTCCCCAACAAATATTTCTGCCAACACAATCTTTTTGTCTGATCCTTCTTTGATATACAAACTATTGTTATCATTTGTTCTTTGAAAACCAATCTGTACCAAGTAGTTATGAAGTCTTTCATACCGAATTTTGGGAGCTTGCTTGAGACCATATAATGCCTTGTGTAATTTGTAGACCATGTCTCTTTTTCTAGGGTCTACAAAACCTTTAGGTTGTTCAATATAGACTTCCTTATCAAGAATTCCATTCAAGAATGCAAATTTTACATCCATTTGATAAACTTTAAATCCTTTGTGAGCTTCATATGGTAGTAAAGTTCTAACACCTTCTAATCTTGCAGTAGAAGAAAATGTTTCACCATAATCAATATCTTCTTCTTGAGAATAACCTTTACATACTAACCTTGCTTTTTTTCTAGAAACTTTTCCATCTGCATTTAGCTTATTTCTAAATACCCACTTTGTGCCAATTACATTTTTATCCTTGGGTCTAGAAATAAGAGTCTAGGTTTTATTCTTCTCTATCTGTTCTATTTCCTCATTCATTACTTCAATCCAAATTTCATTATCCAAAGCATCTTTAATATTTCTAGGTTCAAATTTAGTAAGTAAACATGTACCTTTCAATTTGTTTCTTGTCATTGTTCCATCTAATTTGTCCCCAATGATCTGGTCATGTGCATGATGCCTTCTGACATTTCTTGCTAGCACTGGTTCTTTGGATTTGGAGTTTGTTTTGTTGATTTCTTCATGAAATTCAGTATTAAGCTTGTGTCCCACTATTTGTGACTCGAGTCTATTTCACTTAGTTCACACTAGTAATAGCTTAGTAGCCTTTGATTATGACTCAGGTCCTTTAGACCATGACTTGGGTTGCACAAATTGCAACTCGATAGCTTTTGGAGATTTTGGGGACTTAAGAGGTGAAGCCTCCTATCTACCAGATAGATTTGACAGGGTATCAGGTTCATAGTAAATAAATGTTCTGTAATCCTCAGGTTCTTTGTTGCTTTCTTTTTCACTCTTTGAACTACAAACTCATCAATTCTCACATGTGCACTTTCTATGATATTATGAGTACACAAATTCAAACATTTGTATGCTTTACTTCTATAGGAATATTCTAAGAATATGCCTTCATCACCTTTGACATCAAATTTACCTTTCTTAGATTTTTTCAAGATATAAAATTTGCTGCCAAATATTTTCAAGTAACTTATATTAGGTTTGTAGCCATACCATAGTTCATAAAGAGTTTGATTTGAGTCTTTCTTCAGCTATACTCTATTCAAGATATGTACTGCAGTGTTGATTGCTTCCTTCCAGTATTTGATTGCAACATTCTTTTCTATCATTAGTGTTCTTGCACAATCCATGATAGATCTGTTCCTTCTTTCAGCTATACCATTCTATTTAGGTGTACTGAGGACTAATACTTGTCTTTTTATTCCATTTTCAATGTAGAATTCATTGAAGATGAATTCACCACCTTTGGTTGATCTCAACATTTCAACTTCTTCCTAGTTTCTATTTCTACTCTTGTCGAATACCACTTGAATTTTTGAAAAGCTTCTGATTTTTCTTTTAGATAAATTACAATCATCATTCTAAAATATTCATCAACAAAAAAAAAAAAACACTTATCTCCACTATAACTTTCTATTCCAATAGGTCTGCATAAGTCTATATGCACAAGCTCTAAGATTTCTTCAGAATTATAGTTCCTGCTTTTGAAACTAGTCTTTCCCATCTTACCAATTTGATATTGGTCAAAAGAATAGTCTTGACAATTGAATGTCAACACACTTAACCATTTTCACTATAGGTGCCGAGCCACAGTTGGTGCCAAGCAAGTCAAAATGTAGTATGTGTTGAGTGATCCAGGAAATGTTCATGTGCCGAGTGATCCAAAAATGTTTAGATGCCAAGCAATATAGAACATACATGTGCTAAGCAATATAGTGTTTAAAAGATGCCAAGAAAACCAAGAAAGTAATAGATGTTGAGCAATCCAAGAATTAGTTCATGTCGAGCATCAGAAATGTAATGAGTGCCGAGTAACTCAGAATCAAGATAAGAGTTTGTACTTGCACAAACTAAGATGTAAACCATTTTTGGAGCCAACTAAGAGAGATTTTGAAGGAGAAAAAGGATAAGGACAAATCATTTACATTCCCTATGCAATCTGCATGCAACCAATTGGAAAAATGGAGAAGGCATGCAACCAATGAGAAAAATACAAGGTATGAGTGGGAATTTGAGATTCAATATGAATTGTAGATCCATACCTAACCCTAAGTCTTCACATTCTTTATAAGGAGGATGAATGCACCATTGCATGTGTGGAAGAGAATAATATAAGGGGAGATTATAGTGAAATTTTAATGTGAAAGAGGAAAGACTTAGAAGAACACAACAACAATTTCATATTGAGTTGATTAGAATAGCACAAGGGACAAGGAGTACATACAAAGACTAGATCAAGCAAGGATTAGAACATGAAGAGTAGATGTAGTACCTGAACCTAACAATTTGAGATTGCATTCAATTAGGTCAAATTTTCTAATACTCTCTCACAATTGTATTAGAGGTTGAAATCCTATGTTGATAGGTTAGTTTAACAACTAGGTAGAAGAACCTTTGGAGAAGGTGATTGAAAATCCTATGTATTAAGTGGGCTTAATAACCTATTGTAAATCCTTTAACAGGATGACACTTCATGTAAGTGTTTGTAAATCCTCTAATCAAGTCACTATTGACATAGTGTAAAGCCTTTAACATGGCAGTCCATCAAAAGTGGTTGAACATTGATTGCTGCAGTGATTTTTGTGGGTGTCATCCCCACCACATTAAATATGTGGACTCAACCCATTATCATATTTTTAGCTATCCATATCTAAATAGGTACTATGTTAAAATTCAAATAGAAATATGCACCAATCCATTCTTATAGTTCTCATTTCATTACATTATTAGATGTTGTACTTGTCAACCCTTAGATAATATGACATTACTGGTAAAATTATTTGAGGTCATTTCATTTACTTGTGGATTTTTTAGGATCCTACTTCATGACATTCTCATGTCATTCCTTTGCACATTTTATAGAACAAAAAGACCATCAATAAGATCCCCCCTCACCTATCTTTCAGTCATCAAATAAAGAACTCATATATATTCACTCTCAAACTAATCCCATAAAATCCTTATACTGACTAAAATCCAAATTGATCACTATTTCATCATTGAAAACTCATTTTTCACCTTCTTTGCAAACTAGCCATTTTGTGCCAAGGAATCATGAAACTAGCTTTAAAAGCTAACAAAATCAACTGATCTAACCCTACCATTTAGCACACCTATTTTTTGTTCCATAGAGATCCATTCTACAAATTCTTATCCAATGACAATAAACTGGTCAAAATATTTTAATCTTTGAAGTTGCACTTAAATTTTTTTCCTACATTTAAACATGTTAGAAATAGAAATAGAAATAGAAACTTGAGGAATTTGTTCAATTTTATATGGAGAATATGAGGGTTCAATTTGGTCTCATGAAAAATAATAGGGCACATTTGGCAAGCCTTTGAAGTTGGACTTCAAAAATTACAAAATTGGGGTAACATGGTAGAATAGATATTTTTGCATACAGAATCAATTGGGGGAAGTGTGAAAACAAATTGTTGAGAATTTGCAAATTGGAAAGGTAGGAGTATTTTTATTATAGAAAATAAGGGTGAAATGATTTTTGGCTCATCTATCATGGATTCAAAGCTATAATATCTAGAATAAGCCTACTAATCAATTTGCACATTTGACCTACATTAACATCTTAAAATTTGCAAATAGAATCACATTTGAAAACTAGCCAAACAAATTTTTCATAAGCTCAAATCTAAAAAGTAACATTGCTTTAACCCCTAGAATATAGTGGTGAAGGAAATTTCACATTTTGGTCAACTAGGTCAAATTTATTCAAGTATAAACAAGGCTTGGTTAGCTGTCATAAAAGACAACTAGGCAACTTTAATTTTTTGCACATGGAACTAGCTTGGAAAACTTTTCAAATGGATTCGTCAAGGCTTCAAATTGTGTGTGGTGGATTTCATTTGTGACTAAAATGCAATAATATGACCACTTCTTCAAATTAATTAATGGGTCACATAATATTCATTGTTAAACAAGGTTTTTAGAATTAATGTGTAAAATGCATCAGCATGACAAAGATTCACAATTGACTTTAGGGAACTAAGAACCCTATCATAAATCATCAAAATGACTCAAAATATAAAACATAGGTTCTCTAAGATTCAATAAACACTCCAAAATTGGTGAATCATGACACTAATCTAGGTGCAAGATGTTCAAATATAAACTAGCCCTTTGAACACTATTTGATAGTTAGGAAAAATGTAGATTTGACAATTGCTCACAACACCTCACCAAATGACTTGAAAATTCAAACTAAAAAATTGAGGTACATGAATATACTAATTGAAATGCATGGAACACTTGAAACACATCATAGGACTCAAAATGGTAACTTTACATATATGCATAAAATGTTGGTATCTCTAACTATTGTTGTCTATTAGTGTTAAACACTTATTCATTTACTAGGAAGAGTCAGATGGTCATCAATGTGACCAAGATACTCTATATAGGATAATTCATGTACATAAGTATGTGTGTACCAATATCTATAGGATCTAAGTAGTATGTGGTCACTAAGTATTTGCTATACAAGTTGAGCTCAACACCTATTGACTAGTTCAAGCATATAAGTGTTGAATTACATAGTGCATGTCATGCACAATACAGACTGAGCATCAACAATGTTGAGTATCAAAAAATAGGAAGTTTTGAGAAATGAAAAGTATACATAAAATTTAGAAATGATATAGAAATAATTTATAAATAATATTTGTAGAGGTTGTTAGAGAGAGTGTTACGTATTTATGATGTGGATCACAGATCCCTATGTTTTTTGATCAATGATTTAGATGAAGAGGAAAAATATGGAAGAATCTAGAAAAATCTTTACATAACTCTTTAAATATAGAAGATTTTAAAATAGATCATAGGGAAGAGAGTGTATGATGTATGAAAAGTGAGGCAAACAGTGTGATAAACAAGGAGAATATGTGAATGATAAAGTGAAGGATCAAGATCAAATCAGAAGTTAGTGGAAGTGTTTTGTTATCTATTAGTAGAGTAAGTGTCATAATTAGAGAAGTTAAGAGAAAGAAATTATTTATTAGATTAGAAGAAAGGGTCAGTTTGCAAAGAGAAGACTCAAAACTAGCTTACAAAGCATACCAAGAGCCAAGTAGTAAATCAATTTTAATCAACTTGAATCAAGGTAAATCTCTTAATAGAGTGGTCTTAATAGATCTTTTTAAATATCCTAATAGATTCTTTACTTTATTTCAAGTGTTAAATCCTATAAAAAGATAAGATCTACCAGTTCCAAAAGGTTTTAATAGGGTAGATCCCTCACTGAGTAGATAATATATTATGACCAAACATTGTAACCTTAACATGTTGACTTTATTACTTCAATATTGAATAATTGTGGGTGTCATCCCCACCCTAGTTTTAGCTTCATCTTGGAGAGTTCATGGATAACAAATATTGTGTTATACATTTATTTTTATGCATGTGATAGATTAGATTTACATGTTACAACAAGTTTACTATTAAAAGTTTTGCATGCACAAGATAAATAGAGTGTATAAATGAATTATAGAAAAGAAAAAGTTCTTAACATTTTGATTCACCCCCCCACCACCCACCGCCCCCCCCCCCCCCCCCCCCCCCCCCCCCCCCCCCCAAACACACACACAAAAACAACTCTCAGTATCTTGTTATCATGTTTATACTTTCATCAATCAACAATTGGTATCATAGCATCTGATTCTTTGAGAGAAGCTTAATTGCTTGGAGAATAGATCTTGGATTTGGAGGCTTATAAACTAGACAAGGTCATTGAAAATGAGGTGATTGAAATTCAAATTATACTATAGAAACATGAGAAAGAAAGATAAGATATGAAGAAATTCCTAAAAAGAAGAAAGTAATTGGTTATCTAGAATAAACAATTTTCCTATGAAGAAGTCAAGTCTGAAGGACTATTTGAATCAAATCAATCCAAATGAAAAAGCATCAATAGATCTACTTAAAAAGAAAAAAATCTTGAATGAAGAAATATGAGGACTAAAAAAGAGAACATGAGATCCAATATGTAAGATTATGTGAAGTAACTGAGAAAAAGAAGAAAGCTAAAGAAGAAAAGGCTATGGCTGAGGAAGACAAAAGAGTAATGGCTATCAAACTTGAAGAAAGGATATCAGATGTGTAGAGACACTCAACTAGACATGATGAATCAACTGATGCTTGCAAATTAGGAATTGAATCATAAGGATGTAGAGATAGAAAATCTCAAATCACATAAGGATATATTGAACAATGAACTAAAAACAAATAAAGAATATATGGAGAGATTCAAAAAACCAAAAGAAGCAATCAAATACTTTGAATAACTTATGAAGTCCTATAGAAGTATTGATGGCTTAGGATATTCATACACTAAGAAAGGAGAACCATCTAGGAATGGAGAAATGAGGAATACAAAGTCAAAGGGCAAACCAATATGCCATCGCTATGGAAAACTTGGTCATAATGCAAAAATTTATCAAAGAAAACTTGGTACGTAAAATCCTAAACCTAAATTTATTGGTTGCTATTTTTACTACAAGAAACAAGAGCATCAAATACATGAGTGTAGGTCAAGAAGGAGGATTGCATCAAACTCACTTAGATTTGAAGGATATCTCTATAACTATCAAAAGTATGGGCATAGAGCATATGAATGCAAATTTTAGAGAAAACTTTATTGGACAAATTAGAGGGAGAATTATGCACCTAAAATTTCATGTTCCAAATGTCACAAGTTTGGATGTATAAGAAAGAATTATAGGACTAAAGTATAATCAGTTAATCAAACAAAAGACAAAGCTAAAGGTATAATAAACATTGGATGTCTCTTGAGTTTCCTTGCATACGACTCTTTGTCTAAGCTTTCCTTCTGTGTTCTCCATTTGTCAAATTGCATTTAGTGTGAGAATTTTTGAGGGCTAGTTTATAATGGCTCTGGATAGCTATGACCTAGTAGTTGATACTGGTGTTCATACTTCTTCTTTGAAAATATATGACATCTCCATTAAACAAACATCCTCACAAGTTCATCTTAAAGGTCTTTCATGAGGTAATCTTGATATTATCCTTCCTTTACAAGAATTTGATTCTACATGTGAATGGTTAGAATAACATACTTGATAAGGTATTTTGTGGATAGGAATCCTCCTAAAGCCATGCTCTTAGAATGGGTTAACATGAGCTAGAATCCTCATGGAGTCTGCCTTGACACTATGCAAAACCTTACCAAAGGTCTTTTTTTTAATTTCACTTTGTTAACCTATCCTAGGCTAATGCAATTTTTGGAAATGGTCCCTGGTCAATTTTTTCCTCCTTGCTTGTGTTCCAATGCTGGTTGTGAGACTTTACAATCTACGATGATAAAAATCTTAGGGTGCTTGTTTGGGTTGAGTTCCCTAAACTGCCCTTTCCTTGTTGGTCATTTATTGAGTCTATTTCCAACACTCTTGGCAAAGCTATTTCTAAGGAACATGAATTTTTTTCAATGCTCTCCCTTAATGACACATTTGCATTGAGGTTGATCTCTCTAAGGATCTCAAGGATTCTATAGAGATTCAAGTTGGTTCCCACACCTTCTCTTAGAAGGTGCTCTATTTGAACCTTTTGAACACCTGTTACAGGTTTCAATTGGCTAGACAAAAGATCAAGGATTTTCCCTTGGTAGTACCAAGGGATAAAACCTTGCCTAAGGATGCTCTTGCTAAACTAGTCGAAGGAAAACACAAGGAGGAATGAACCACTATTGGGCACAAAGACAAGGCTTCCTCGGCTCCCAATAAGACATATGTTTTCATAGTTTCTATTCCTCCTATACAAACAAGAGTTCAAACCTCATTAATTGAAGGGTCAATGATTGTTTTACCAGAGTCAAATAATATTATTTCATAGGTTTCACACCCTAGTGTTTCATAGGGGATCAAGATAGCTACAAGGGCTACCATTCTAGTAGTGGTTTGCACTCTACTTGTCGCATCTTCCATTGCAACATAGAATGTGTAGTGTTCTCATAGTCCTCTTAGACATCTTGAGAAAATAGAAGAGAAGCAACAAGATATCATTCTAGGAGAGTTTCCTTTTGGTTTTACCTCAATTTCTAGTTTTTAACAAAATAGCTACTCCTCTCTCAAGGATGAAGACAATATGATAGAATTTTGATAATTTTTTTATATTATGGAATGTACGACGTCTCATAGAACTCTCAAAAAAGTACTATGTCAAGGATACCCATCATAGACTTGGAAATTTAGATTTCCTTTGCTTGCAAGAGGTTAAAATCTCTGGTTTCATACTTTCTTTTGCATGTTGTGTCATTTGGTCAGACGACATTATGTTTTTTTCTCAGCACAAAACTATTAGAGGTGGTGTAGTTACTCTCTTATCACCTCGTCTTCATTGTGTTATTATTTTGCATGGTTCTGACCCCATGCACAAAATTATTTGGATATTTCTTTCTATCAATAATCATTCATTTGGAATAGTTAATTTTTATGCTTCCAATGATGCTATGGAAAGATCTCAACCTTGGCGTTAGATGACTGAAAAATTGCCTCCAGTTACTTGGGTGATGTGCAATGATTTTTAATATGCTTGAGTTGGATTCTAAAAAATAATATATTTTTCCTTTTTTTTGGATAGCTAGGGAAAGGGTAGCATGGTACTACATGCATAATAAATTGGGCATGTTTGATCCCAATACTAACCGCTACCAGCAAAGTGGGGTCTAGCACACCTAGTCTAATTTTTAGTTGGGTCTATCTACATATTAAAGCATCTTGATCATCTTATGATTACTGCACAATCTTTTTTTCCTTTTCTAAGGATCAAGATTTACCTATTATTCCTTTGTTAGATGTGATGTTTTCATACCACTATCTCATTTAATTTTCTATTTTTTGGCAAACAGTTGTCCAAAAAGTTCTTAGAACACATCTTTTTCCTCAACACATCAGTGCTGATACATTCTTCCACTATTTCTCACATCCTACATTTCTAGAATTTAGAGCTATGTTTTCACTCTCAAACTAGTTGAATTCAATGGTGGAATGATGCAGGAGCATCCTGGGTTCCCTTGTAATCCTGCACTTTTGGTCCTTTTGCCTTTGGTTGCTGAGTTCCTATGGTTGCTGAGTGAACTCTTTGGATGCCAAGTCATTATTAGTTGCTGCCAAGTTCCTTTGGTTGTTGAGTGAATTCCTTTAGATGCCAATTGAATCCTTTGGTTGTTGACTTCCTTTGGTTGCTGAGTGATTTTCCTATGGTTGTCAAGTGAACTCTTTGGATATCAAGTCATTCTTAGTTGCTCCTGAGTTCCTTTGGTTGTTGAGTGAATTCCTTTGGATTTTGAGTGAATCCTTTGGTTGCTAAGTGATTTTCTTTGGTTTTTGATTATTGGAGGATTCTAAGTTCATAATTTCTATAGAGTGATTCCTTTGGATGCTGAGCTCATGTGGGTGCTGAGTGCTAGTTTCTATGAAGTCTTCATTTGTCGAGTTGTTTGTGTCTAGTTCTAGTTTGGGCTGACTTGGCTTGCATTTAATTTTATTATGTAGTTAATATCTATTTGAGCTGACTTGTGGCTTTCTATAATCTTTAGTAACCCATTTTTCCAAGTATTTAAAGAGTTATAGGTTTGAGTTAGTAAGGAAGTGAGGGAGAACTGAGAGGATCAAATAAAGGATGCAAACTTGAAGTTGGTTGTTTGGATTTGAATCTAATTGTAATTGGCCATAACCCAGAAAGCCTTATAGCTAGGCATGTATGCTGAATATTTGATGAATCAATATAAAGATATTCTTGTTCTCTCTTCTTGGTGTTTTTCATTGTGTTTTCTTTCGTTGTGTTAACTCTTGCAAGGTGGTTTGAATAGTTGGGTGAGCCCCTGGCCCTAGTTATTCATCCCTTGCTTGTGTTAGGTGGTATCAAAGCTTGAGGTTCATCCTTGTCAAGATTGGATCATTTAAAACCCTAATTTGGATTTGGTTGTAGGGTGGCAGGTCTACATATTTGACCTATAACTTGCAGAGGGTTATGATCTTGTAGGAACCTAATTTGTAAAGATGGTTCATGGTAGAAGAAATGTCAATGATGCTATATTGGATACATTGAGACAAATTTCAGCCTAATTAGATGATGTGGAGATAGCTAAGAGGAGAGGAGCACATCTGGATGATGTAAGTGATGATGAGGTAGTAGCACTAAACCCCAATCAAGAACCTAAAGAAGACCAAGATGAAGCTAGATTATTGAGAGTATTGTCTAGAGTGAATTAAAAACTTGTTGTAGAAATTATTTCTTATGATGGGAAATTGGATACCAATATTGTGTTGGATTGGATCTCTAATATGGAGAAGTTCTTTGAGTATGAAAACACTCCTGATAACAAAAAGGTGAAGATTGCAGTCACTAGGTTGAAAGGTCATGCAACACTATGGTGGGAACATTTATAAACTGATAGACAAAGGAGAGGAAAGGAGAAGATTAGAACTTGGCCAATGATGGTGAACAACGTAAAGAAAAAATTCCTTCCTACTAATTACCAAGTTAGCTTGTTGAGAAAAAATGCAAAATTTGAGACAAAGAGACATGAGGGTGAAAGAATATACTGAGGAATTCTATAGATTGGACATCAGATGTAGACATGTGGATGATGATGTTGAGAAAATTGCAAGGTACATTAATGGACTGAGATCTAGAATTCAAGATGAAATAAGTTTTGTGAAGCTGGAATTTGTAGAAGAAGCATATCAATATGCCTTGAAAGTTGAGTAGATCTTGAAAAAGAAGCATGAAAAAAGACAAAGAGGTAGAGGTGATAGACTCCAAAGAGGTAGAGGTAGATCCTATGGAGAAGGTGGTAGATCTGATAATTTCATGCAAGATAAAGGCAAATATGAATGGAAGAATGATGACAAAGGCAAGACTGAATGGAAAAGTGGTAATTCTTATTGAGGAAGCACTAACTCTTACCGAGGAAGAGCTAATTCTTATTCTAGAGGTGGATTTCATGGTAATTGCTTCAGATGTGGTAAAGAGGGACATAGATCTTTTGAATGTAGATCTTCTAAAGATGGGTAGAATAATAGAAATGATGTGATTCAAGGAGAAGATGAGGGTTCACCATGTGGACTTGAGGCGGGAGAAAATTTGATGGTGAGAAGAACCTTATGTAATAAGGGAAGTGAAGAGGAACATGTTTTAAGGAGAAGTCTTTACAAGACAAAATGTAAGATGCTAGAAAATGTTGCAAAGTAATCATTGATAGTGGAAGGTCTAGAAATCTAGCATTAGAAGAGTTGGTTACCAAGTTACAGTTTTAGAGGCAAAAACATCCCAAACCTTATCATGTTTCATGGATCAAAGATGAGCATAAGATATTGGTAAGTCAGCAATGCCTTGTGAAGTTCAAAATTGGACATTACTTTGAGAAAGTTTTGTGTGATATTATGCCCATGGATTGTTGTCATATTTTGTTGGGTAGACCTTGGAAATATGATAGATATGTTGTACATGATAGAAGATTGAATCAATATACTCTTTGGGTAAATGGGAAGAAACAAACATTGTTGCCTTTGATTGAAAGTCCAAATGAGGTTAATTGTACTACTATAAAAATTTGCATGGTTACTAGGAAACAATTTGAAAAGGAAATGAAAAAGAATCAAGTCTATTAACAATGTGAAAAGGAAATGAAAAAGAATCAAGTCTATTAACAATTTGAAAATGAAATGAAAAAGAATCAAGTCTATTTTTCCATAGTTCCTAGAGGACCGAGTGTTGGTAGTAATGACTGAGTAGCAGAAGCTAGTAATGACTGAGTGACAACAGATAGTGATAGTCGAGTACTAGTAGAAATTATAGAATTTTTGAATGAGTATAAAGACATTAATATTGATGATATTCCTAATGGTTTACCTCCAGTAAGAAGTATAAGTCATTGTATGGATCTGATCCCTGGAGCTAGTTTTCCAATCAAAGCACCATATAGATTGACACCTACAGAGAATGAAGAACTTAACAGACAAGTGCATGAGTTGTTACAGAAAGGTTTGATTAGAGAAAGCTTGAGTCCATGTGTTGTATCTACTATATTAGTACCTAAAAAGAATGGAGAATGGAGAATGTGTACTAATTCCAGAGCTATTAACAAGATAACAGTGAAATATAGGTTTCCTATGCCGAGGATGGAAGACATAATGGATTGTTTGAGTGGAGCAACATATTTTACCAAGATTGATTTAAAGAGTGGCTATCATCAGATTAGAATCAGAGAAGGTGATGAATGGAAGACTACTTTCAAGACAAAAGATGGTTTGTATGAATGGTTGTTTATGCCTTTTGGTTTGACTAATGCACCTAGTACTTTCATGAGGTTGATGAATGAAGTTCTAAAAAGATTTTTGGGTAAGTTTGTGATTTTTTATTTGGATGATATTTTGATATTTAGTAAGACTAAGGAAGAACATCTTGAGCATATTAGACAAGTATTGTAGAGGTTGAAAGTGGAAAAATTTCTGATTAATCTGAAAAAGTGTTCTTTTATGCAAGAGGAGATTGTGTATTTGGGATTTGTGATTTTAGTTGAAGGATTGAAGATTGATCCTTAGAAGGTTAAAGTAATTTTGGAATCACCTACACCTAAGAATGTGGGTTAGGTAAGATCATTTCATGGTTTGAATAGTTTTTATAGAAATTTTATAAGGAATTTTAGTGTTGTTTGTAATGCTATGACTAAGACAATGAGGGGAGATAAAAAGGAATTCAAGTGGAGACATGGAGCTAATAGGAGTTTTGAGACTTTGAAACAAAAGGTTGTTGAGTTGCTTGTATTGGCCTTACTTGATTTCAATAAGGTATTTCAAGTTGAATGTGATGTTAGTGGTAATGCAATAGGAGCTATGTTAAGTCAAGAAGGTAAGCTTGTTGCTTTCTTTAGTGATAAGTTGAATGATGCTAAAAGGAAGTATTCTATGTATGATCAAGAATTTTATGCCATTGTTCAAGCATTGAAGAACTGGAGACATTATTTGATTCCTAAGGATTTTGTGTTATAAACTGATCATAAAGCCTTACAATACTTGGGAAGTCAACATAAATTGAATCAGGGACATATGAAGTAGGTTGAGTACTTGTAGAATTTACATTTATGATCAAGCATAAGAGTGGAGTTACTAATAGAGTTGATGATGCATTAAGTAGAAGATATTCTTTGTTGATTGAAATAAAGGTTGATGTTCTTGGTTTTGATTAAATGAAAGAGTTGTATGATGCTGATCCTAATTTTCTAAGGCATGGAGAGAGTGCAGAGCACCAAATCTAATAGATCACATAAGTATGATGAATATTTCATTCAAGAAGGTATTATCTTCAAAGGTATTTAGTTGTGTATTCCTAGAAGTTCTATGAGGTTGAATCTGATTAAGGAAAAGCCTATTGGTGGATTGATTGGAGATTTTGGAATTGATAAGACATTGAGTTTGCTGAAAGAGAAGTATTATTAGCCACAAATGTATAAGGATGTTTAGAAGTTTGTAAAGAGTTGTGGAGTTTGTCAAGTTATAAAAGTAGTGAGTCAAAATCTTGGTTTGTCTACACCTATTATTGTTCTTTAGAAACCTTGGAGTGACATCAATATGGATTTTGTTCTTGGATTACCTAAGATAGTGAAGGGGTGTGATTCCATATTTGTTTTAGTGGACAGATTTTCTAAGATGGCTGATTTCATACCATGTAAGAAGACATTCGATGCTGAGCATGTTGGTGAACTTTTCTTTAAAGAGATTGTGAGATTGCATGGATTACCAAGAAGCATTATTTATGATAGAGATAGTAAGTTTTTTGGTTATTTTTGGAAGACTCTATGGAAGAAGATTGGTACTGAACTGAAGTTTAGTTATACATTTGATCCATAGACTAATGGAGAGACAAAGGTTGTGAGTAGAAGCTTGGGTAATTTGCTGAGATGTTTGGTTGGAGATAAGCCAAGTAATTGGGAGATAGTATTAACACAAGCTAAGTTTGCATATAACAATTCTGTGAATAGGAGTATAGGGAAGACACCTTTTGAGATTGTTACTAGAATGCATCCTAGAGGAGTATCAGATTTGAGAGATGTTGTTGGTGAGGAAAAGAGAAGTGTTGCAAAAGAAGAATTTTCTGATTTTATGGAGTCTTTGCATAAGGAAGTGAAGTTGAGGTTGGAACAAAGTAATTAGAAGTATAAGGAGAATGTTGATCAGTCTAGAAGACACCATGTTTTTGAAGTTGGTGAAGAGGTGATGGTTCATTTGAAGAAAGGAAGATTTCCTATTAGTACATATAGTAAGTTGAAGATAAAGAAATTTTAACCTTGTAAAATCTTGAAGAAGTTTGATGGTGGTAATGCATATGAAGTTGAGTTACCTAATGACATGGATATATCTCCTATATTCAATGTTACTAATTTATATAAGTATCATGAGTCAGATAATGAAATGGCTATACCTGATGATTATCCTAAGAAGTGGATTGAAGAAGTTGAATAGATTTTGGATTAGAGAGTTGGCAAGAGTACAAGAGGAAAAGATTACTATGAGTACTTGGTGAAATAGAAGAATAGACCAATTGAAGATGCTACATGGATTTCTCAATCTGAGTTAGATTCAACTCAGGTTGTGACACTTGCATGATTCAAGAAAATCATTCTCTCTAACCCTGGTTGTCTAATGTAGGAGCATCCTGGGTTCCCTTGTAATCTTGCACTTTTTGTCCTTCTGCCTTTGGTTGTCAAGTTCCTATGGTTTCTGAGTGAACTCTTTGGATGCTATGTCATTCTTGGTTGCTATCGAGTTCCTTTGGTTTCCAAGTGAATTCCTTTGGATGCTAAGTGAATCCATTGGTTGCCAAGTTCCTTTTGTTACTGAGTGATTTTCCTATGGTTGCGGAGTGAACTCTTTGGATGTTGAGTCATTCTTAGTTGTTGTTGAGTTCCTTTGGTTGCTGAGTAAATTCCTTTGAATTTTGAGTGAATCCTTTGGTTGCTGAGCATTAGAGGATGCCAAGTTTGTAGTTGATATCAAGTGATTCCTTTGGATTCTGAGCTTGTGTGGGTTCCGAGTGCCAGTTTCTATGAAGTCTTTGTTTGCTAAGTTGTCTATGTTTGGTTCAATTTTGGGCTGACTTGGCTCACATTTAATTTTAGTAGGTAGTTAATATCTATTTGAGCTAACTTGTGGCTTTCTAGAATCTTTTGTAAGCTATTTTGGCAAGTATTTAAAGAGGTCTAGGTTTGAGTTAGTGATGAAGTGAGGGAGGACTAAGAGGATCAAATAAAGGATGCAAACTTGAAGTTTGTTGTCTAGATTTGAATCTAATTGTAATTGGTCGTAACCCAAAAGGCCTTACAGTTGGGCATGTATGCTAAATATGTGATAAATCAATATAAAGATATTCTTGTTCTCTCTCCCTGATGTTGTTCATTATATTTTCTTTCACTGTGTTAACTCTTGTAGGGTGGTTTGAATAGTTGGGTGAGCCCCTAGCCCTAGTTATTCATCCCTTGCCTACATCATGGAATGATGTTGTTACGAGAACTACTAGGTTTCTTTGCATCTATGGGAGGCTATTGGGAGTTTTTAGAAAAAGGTCTTATGAATCCAATACCAAGTCCCTTAGGAAGGCTTTTGAAGGTATTACCCTTAACCCATTTGTGTAATGAAATAACTTACACACTAGAAGAAATAATATGAATATTATATAAATACTTGATAATAACTAAGAGTGTTAGGCCACTTCAAGGGGAAAACCTCCAAATATCTCCAAGGATAACACCCTTTACAATATGATGTTGAAATAAGAATCACAACCTCCTATATATACATAATTATGCTTAGGTTGAATAGACACAACCCTACATAACACCTAGGCAAACCTACCTACCTAAATAATAATATAATAATGATAACATGACTTAATTAATAATTAATATAGCCACAAGTTGACTATTCATAACCCTATATATACCAATATTTATGGTGTAGCATGCCCCCTCTCTTCAAAGAAGCACTATCTTTAATGCTAACCAAGTAAGGATTCTTTTGAATGAACTCCTCATCCTCCCATGTGACCTCTTCAACTAGTAAGTTCTTCCATTGGATGAGATATTGAGTTATGGTTATGTTCTTTAGCTTCTTCATGCATGTTTGAAGAATGCACTCTGGTTCCAAAATTATTATTCCTTCTTCATCAAGTTTTGGTAGTATTATTTAAGTAGGAATATTTTGCCTAATTACCTTCTTCAAGCAAGAAACATGAAAAATTGGATGTATCTTTGTTGTTGGTGGTAATTCAAGATTGTAGGTAACACTACCAATATTTTGCATGATTTGCTATGGTCCATAATATCTTAGAGACAACTTATGATTCTTTTTTTTTTGCTTCATTGAGATTTTTTTATAAGGCTGCAACCTCAAGAATACCCAGTCCCCAACTTCAAAATTTATTTCACTACAATGTTGGTCTACTTGTCATTTCATTTGATTTTATACCATAGCTAAATCCTCCTTGAGTCTTGAAAGTACCTATTGTTGATGAAGCAAGTGGTATTGTACTACTTGAACTCTTGGAAACACCTTTAATGGTGATGTGATGAAAAGAGGATGATATCCATAAAGTGCCAAAATGGAGACATTTTTTATGAGCTATGAAAAGAAGTATTGTACCACCATTCTATAAGAGGTATCTAATCTACCCATATAATTGAGGATGATATGAATAAATATGAGCCAATTGAGTACCCAAACATGATAATAAATCTTTCCAAAAGTGACTAGTAAATATAGGATCATGATCACTAACAATAACCTTAGGTGTACCATGTAGCTTTTGGATATTCTCCAAGAAATTTTTTGCCACTATACATGTTGTAAAAGGATGTTATAATGCAATGAAATATGCATATTTAGTGAGGCAATCAAATACTACCATGATGACATTATGACCTTTAGATTTGGGAAGCCTTGTGATGAAGTCCATGGATACATCTTCCCTATGTTGGCTAGGAATAGATAAAGACTACAAGAGAATCATTGTCTAAATTGTTTCCCCCTTATTTCTTTGACATACTCAACATTTGGCCACAAATTTTTGAACATCACCTTTTAGCCCTTCCCAAAATTTTTTTTGCTTGACTTGATGATATGTCTTCAAAAATCCTGAATGATCCTCCAATTGGGAACTCGTGTAGTTCTTTGAAAATCTTGTGTTTAAGAGTGGAATTCTTGTAGAGATACAAGCACTCTTTATACCAAAGAATATCCCCTTTTAAACAAAAATTATTTGAACTAATAGGATCACTTTTAATTTAATGGATGAGATTACTTGTTGCAACATTATTTTTCCACTCTTCTTTGGCTTTTACCACCCAATTTTTTTGTAATATTGAAAGGGTGCACAATAAGGCCTCATTTTTTTCATCCTTCCTAGAAAGTACATCAGCCACAATATTTTCCTTCCCTTTCTTGTATACAATTTCAAAGTCATATCCCAACATCTTGGTGACCCATTTTTGTTGCTCTTTTGATGATAGTCTTTGTTCCAAAAAATATTTTAGGCTATCATTATCTATCTTAATATTGAAGTGTCAATCCATTAAATAAGGCCTCCATTTTTTAACTGCATAAAGGATTGCTAGTGTAGATGCTCAAAAATGGTTTGCATCTCTGGTTACATCACATTTTAATACTAACTCATTCTATTTTCTCATTCCAATAACTTTGATCTTTTCACCAACTTTATCATATCTCAATAGTGTCTATCATCATTTTTATCCTCTTTTACATCAATTTCATATCAATTCAAAACCATTTCAAATTAACTTGAAATCATATCAAATCAACTCGTAGTCACCCCAAATCAACCTAGAATCACCCAGAATCAATATTAATCAACCTAGAACATGTTAAACATCACAAATCTATCATCATTTGTCCAATCCTAGGCATTGTTATGGCTTTCAGTACCGTGGAAACCTATCAATCTATCAAATCTTATCAATCTAACCTTAGTACTATCATGGCTCTCATTGCTAGGTCAAACTATCATTCACATCATCTGATCTTTGATATTGTTGAGTCTCTCAGTGTTGAATCATAGTATTTTCAACCATTTAATAATATTGATAGTTTTTGTCGATGTTATTTATCAATCAATCTCTTGTAGCATTTTATAGTGTTAATTAAATGTTACATGTCTTTAGTTCATGTCATGTGTCCTTGGCATGTTATCATTTTTCATCAATTGATCAATTTTACCATGGCTTTGGTCTATCTATCATAATCCTAGTTAGTCTCCATTATTGTCACATTTCATTAAAGGATACTATCACACTTATTTAATCAAATTGGCCAATCATCTACTAATTTTCTCTATAGGATTAAACAACCCACAATTTAATCCTATGTCATCTCACCAATTATTCTTCTTAACTAACCTTCTCAATTAATTAATTTTATTAATTAATTGATTCACCATTCAAAAGTCATGGAAATTCTCAATTTCCTAAGTCATATTTTCCTCCATTAATTCTATTTTTTACTATTTTTTGTTTGTGTGGGATAATGGATTTTTAATTCAAATATTCCACATGATTTTGACATCATCATGACACATGGGAATGACACATCATGGATCCTCCATTTACACTTGGCTAAGATATGTCATAATCCATATATTCTTATTCCTTATGCACATCCATATTTGGCTTCCATTCTCATAGATTCTTGGCTTTAAGTGGGTTTGAGGTGTCATATGATGTGTCATAGATCCTCTTCCATTTATAGCCATGTTTGACTTGCAAAGCATCATACAATCCTACATTTGGCATCTTATTTCATATGTGTCACAGATTCTCAAAGGAATCGCTTGCTAAGTTACATATCCAAGGTGAAAATTCCAATGCTCTCATCTTGTGAATTGATTATGAAATGAACATTCTTCCTCTCATTTTCAGTCCCTAGGTTCTAAGTCTTTGGTCTCTTTTATCACTCAAGCTTAAATTAAATCTTCTAGTATTCTCATAGCATTCTCATTACCATAGGCTTTTGCTTCCAAATTGTGTGCACTATAGGAAATTGTAGCTATATCACATGGAGAAGAAAGAAGGACATGGGAGGTAGAAATGAAAGAGGGGGTTTTTAACATTGTGTTTCTTTCTTTGTTTATTTGGCTTTCATGGTAGACCAAAGGGTGTCAATGTATGTTTATTGAGTTTGTGATTTTCTCATAGTATATTAGAGATTAGCTCATTTTCTAGTCCTAAAATTGGTGAACCTGACATGAACATGCTTAACTAACTTGGGTTTATTGTGTTTGTGCTTGTAAGTGCAAGGAAGGAGCTCACTTGGAAGGGTATAATGATTATCTGCACTTCCATATCACATCTAGATTAAGTAAGGGGTCTATTAACATGATTATATGCTCTTTTTTATGCATTTTGTTAGCTTTTTGTCCTAGGGTGCACTCTGCCCTATTAGGGCACACTTGGGACCCCTACGAGGCAGTTTTAGGGGACTAGGTGTTACCATAACCCCCATTATTCTTAAAAACCACCAATTGTGCCCTTGTGGGCCCCAAATATACCATGGGTGCATTCTACACCATTTGATTGAAATTGGGAGGGTAGAGTTCAAAATTTTAGTTTTTGGGCATTGTTTAGGGCCAAATTCCCCACAATCTACACCTGGCCTCCCAACTGTGCCTAAAAACTACCAACTATGCCATTCTAGGCCCCAAGTGCACCATGGGCATAGTTAGCACTATCTAAGTGCACTTGGGGGCATCCTGGGCAATTCTGGCCTTCTGGGGTGCACTCTACTTTGTCAGAGCATAGTTGGTTCATAGAAAGCACATATTTCACTCAAAATCTACATCTAGGGTTTCTATTTCTTTTTGGGACCTCTAGATTAGATGTTTTTATGTTACTAATGGCTTATTTGTAGCATGTGTTGATTTTTGGATGAAGACATAATCATTACAAACTACTACTGCTTGTTTGCAGGACGATGTCAAAGACCCTTATGTGCTTGTCTAAACTATGTATGTGGATTTCCTAGATTAAATAACACTTTGTTTGGTGATAAAATGAACTCTTTCTATTCCTCTTGGTGTGTTTTTAGTGTTTAAAATCCTAGGAGTTACATGTATGTATCCTCTCCCCTCGCTATTCATGGATCTTGGGTGTAAGAGAAATCTATGTGACTTTTATAGGAAGCCTGCCTTGAACCAAGATACTCGATACTGGGTATGATAGGGGATGAATTTAGAGCAATAACAGGCCAAATCTAGGGCAATGTTCTAGCTACTATATAAAACTTGACACATTTAAAGCTTTGTTAGTGGTATTGTTGTGCGATAGCTCTCCTCTAGTACCCTTATGGTGTGTCAAACCCCAATTCTTAGGGTTGGGAGACCTTTTGAGGAAGTTTATCATTAACTTTCCAAATGGAGTGCCCTTAATAAATACTTTTTTTGTAGAGGCCAAAAACTTTTATATCCACTAGCTTAAGGGGTCACCCATGCCTGTGAAGACATCCTACATTCTCGTGGTCCTTAGTAGAGTGAGTGTGTTGTAAGGGGGAGCCTATGGTGCCAATATTCTAAGTTGTTTGCTCTAGATAAGTGCAACTAAATTTTGGTTCAAGTAGGAAATTAGTGGATACAATCCTAAAGCCTAGGTTATGGAGTGACTTTTCACTTTTATCAACAACTATTCTTGTCTTATTATGTCTTGTGTGCATGTAAAAAATTAATCAAGATAAAAGCCAACTTGAAAATTTACACCTTGTATACTATTCAAAACTTGTCAAAGAATTACATTCTACGTGAAACGTTGCAAACTTTGGTCCAAAACTGTCAAAACTTTAAAAACATGGAAGACTACATCCCTAAGAGTGCTTGGCATAACTTAGGTTTCATCTTTTCATAACACCCACTTGCATTCACCATAGTCTGAGCCTTATACTTGCATCATCTAGGCTTCATTTAGTATCCCTCATCTTTCATATTGTACCCATTAGGGTTTAGTTGTATCCCTTAGTCTTTTCATTTCAACCCCAAAATTTGCATCTTACATCTTCCATCTTGCATCTTTTCATGTTCAACCTTTATCTTACACACTTTAACCCCATTTTGAGTGTCCTAACCATCATTATACACCTTCATCCTAGTCTTAGCACTATCCTCTACCCTTTGGCTCTCTAGAACGTCAATCTAGAAACCATAAAACCCCAAAATTACCTCCGTTTCAACCCAACTTCCCAACTACACTCTTAAACTACCAATTGCACCCAAAATTAGCACCAACTACACCATAGGCATAGTTGGTACTTTTTGAGAACACTTGGTAGTCTGCAAGCCTAGTTAGGGCTTCTAGACAACATTTTGATGCTTTTGTAGTGTCCTTAGGTACCTCGATAGGCCCCTCGTCTCAGCATGCCCTAATTTGCATTCTACATCTCCTAACATTCATTATCTTAACTTTGGGATTCATTCCTTAGGTTTTAACCTTCATTTTGCATCCCTTATCTAATCATAACATCAATCCTAGCATCCTAGCCCTCTTGTATAGTAACTTAGTAATCACCTAGATCAGAATCATCAAACATTCAACCTAGCCTCCCAACTATGCCATGAAACTACCAATTGCACTCAAACTAGCCCCAAGTGCAGCATAGGCATAGTTGGTACTAATGGAGAGCACTTGGTTCTATCAAAGCACATTTGGATACCTAAAGGACCATTTTGAGCCTCTAAACAACATTTTGAGACCCTAAAACTGCATTTAGAAGCCTTTGTAGGTCCTTATTTTGCATATGACATAAAATAGCATCTTGCACCCAAAATCTCATTTTGTATCTAAGGAAATTTCCATATTGCATATCCAATCAGCATAACCACCATTTTGAGCAATCTAAACATCATTTTGAACCCAAAACCTTTGAATTTAGTCCAAAATTTGAACAAAAGTATGAACCCTAGAGTATTTCATTGTGTCAATGGATAACGAATCTTGACCATGGTCATTTTTTCATTTATTTTATCATTTTCTTTGGTCAAAATCTATCTATGTGAAGATGAATTTTACTTTGTCACTTTGATCTTTTTACTTTGTCTCTTTATGGTCAAGATCTGAAGTCTATTGTCACAATGTTAAACTCTTAGGTTAATACCTTTCAAAGATTTAATCACCTAAGTTCAAAACCTTGCATATGCCCTTACCATGGCATTTTCATATTACTAGTGTCCCTAAAACATTATTTTTACTTAACCTAGTGGTATATCCCCCTCATCTTGCATTGTTCAAAACCCTAGCATAATCCCCACTATCAAACCCTATCAACTTGTCTATCAACCAACTTGTCTCCTTGATCACTTATCCTCATTTTGCATAACCAAAATGTCATTATCAACCTTAGCACACCCTCTCTTGCATAATCCACCTTACATACATCAACTTCCAGCATCATTTTCAAGTCCAAAGTCTAACCCTAATTATCATTTTGCATACCATAGGGTCATTTTAATCTCCTTTAGTCAAACTTCAAAATGCCATTTACATTTGCATTTGCATACTTTTCCTTAGACATTTGCATCTTGCATATCAAAGCCCTAGTTCATTTGGCACTTCCTTAGGTTTCATAACATCCCTAAACACCTAAAAATCCTAAAAAAAACTCATATCTTGCATACCCACTTCCAAATTTCTAATTTTTGCTCTATTTTGCCAACTACACCCCTATTTTACCAATCGCACACTTTAGGTGTGCACTTGGTAGTTTTAGTGCATAGTTGGTAGTTTTAGAGTGTACTTGGTGATCAAGGATTTTATCTTAGGTTCTAGAACCTTAATCTGCACCTGCATAGCTTGCATTGCATCCCTAAACCTTAGAAAACACTCAAAATCACTCAAATCATTCACATTCTACATTTTAGTCACCCTAGCATCTCTGTTTACCAACTATAAACCTTATACTTACCAACTTCTTACCTTTAGAGACCCAAGTGCACCAAGGTTACACTTGGTACTATGTGAGCATAGTTGGTAGATGCACACTCGAGAGGTAGGGAGTCCATTTAGGTTTTCCTCCATTGCATCTACATCCTTAGGTATCATACTAGCACTCACAAGGACACAATTAGCTTAGAGGCCCAATGAACTATACCAAACCTTGTGCTTTGAAGCACAAACACAACCAAAACCTCATCCAAGAAGAAAGAAGAGCAAGAAAACCCAACAAACATTTGATAAAGACCAAATTGAAGAATCACAACCTTTACTTGTAGACCCTATAAACATATATCTGCAAGATACAATAATCAAGGGATGACACAACAAACCCTAAGCAACACACCTACCATGAGGTTTCCTTCCAACACTTCTCCTACATATGGGATGGTTCAATGGAGTCCTAACTTTGAACCTATATTCATGTTGATACCACTTGGAGGTGGAAGTGTACCAACCACACCTGAGGACAAACAAACAAACTCCTTCAAATTCAACAAACCCAACACAAGTACCTTCAACCTTAATACATCAAACATACAACAAGGTATTGTACACCTAAATTATGACTCGAAAATAGATTATGGAATCATTAACAAAGAAATGGCAAGAGCATGTCAAGATAAAATTTTCTACAAAAACTTCAAACTTTTAGCACCCCAAGAAATTGTCAAGTTCAATCTACACTTGGAGGGACCTAAGTCCAAACATCAAACCAACACAACAATTGAAAACATACAAAACATGATCAATTTGGACTTAGATAAGGTAAAACAACCTTTAGAGTTTTCAAACACAATAAAAACACCTATAAGGTCCCATCAAGAATCAACCATCAAACCTCCAAAGTACATTTGAACACATCAACATTAATCCCTTGTTTGACAAACCACAACCAATAAAGAGAAACAAGACTCTTCCTAAATATCCCAAAAGGATTAAGACTTGATCTCAATCACATGATACAACAACAAGATGTGCCTAAAGGGACTCGTACTCTAGGGATACCAAACATACCTCCTTTGGATGAAAATAAACAAAGCACACCTTTGGTCCTAACTCTTCCAAATGCCATGATGTCAAATATTAAGGAGCCTCCCATGAATACAACATGTGAAACATAAATTGCAACAATCCCTATGGACATACAAAGGAAAAATCTTATTGACATTAAACCCATTCCCAAAAGAAACACATCACATTTTCAAGTCAATATGATGTCCCAAGGAGAAACCTCTAGCACACAAAGGTACCAAAACAATAACCCAAACATGATGATCATTCTCAAGGACATAACCAACTCCCCTGATAACATCAACCTATAGTAGTACAAGGACTTAATGTCTCCAATACACATTTGACATATCAATAGCAACATCAATGACAAATATAACAACCTCAAGTGGTGCAAGAATCTAATGTACCTAACACACAATCCAATGTAAACCCACTTGACTTACCAACAACAATAAGCCATGTTTGCTAAACAACAAGAGCAAAACAATAGTTGGAATACCAAAGATGCCTTGAGCAACAAGTTTCATATAAACAACACTTGTTGCAATGACAACATGTGCCATAGATACCTCTACAACAATAGTCACATACATGGTCTCACATGCAACCAATAGAGGTATCTCAACAACTACCATAACCAATGGCACAATAACAACACATGGTACAAAAATCATAATCAATACTGAAATAAGTACCACATAAAATATCATAACAAATACCCCAACATGTACCGCAACAAAGACCCTTTTGTCTTCGAGGTACTAGCATACCTCCATCACCTAGTGACACGACGCCTAACTCTTCAGAAATAGAAATATCAGAACCAAGTAGACATAGTTCTTTCCATAGCAAGAGATCTACTCATAGACACAAAATAATTGAAGAGAAAACTATTATTTAAAACCTTAACAAAGAATTACTACAACCATTCAAACAACTTTCCAAACAAGTTGAAGCATTGGGAGTCTAGAAGAAATAGGCTCTATATATAGAAAGAGACTTACGTCCTAATCCATTTGATAAAATTCTATATATGCCTCCTTTTCCAAAACACATTGAGACTCCAAGATTTGAAAAATATTGAGGAAAAGGCAACCCCATTGATCACATCAAGGAATTCTGTGCCTCTTGTACCAAACTTAGTGATGAACCCACCTACCTCATGAGATTGTTCCCTCATTCTCTAAGTGGGCCCACACTTGAATGGTACTCCAAACTTCCTAGTACTATTAAATCTTGGTCAGAGTTGGTAGAAAAATTCATCTCCCACTTTTCCTTTAACATTACAAATGAGGGACACTCTCTTATCTATGCTCAACTAAACAAAAGATGAGAGAACCACTTATCACATTCTTACTACACTAGAGAAGCTTAGTAAGTCAATGCTCACTAGACATTCCTGAAGAATAACAAGTTCACCTATGCACTAAAAAATTAGTCCTCAACTTAATGTATGAACTCAAAATCAAAAGTCCAAGAACCATTTCTAAACTAATGAAAAAAGGGGCTAGTATTGAAGATGCTCTTATCTGTAAGGGAAGCCTCAAGATGAACAAGGAATACACAAACACCAACTTGTCTAATGAAAAGGAAAAAAATTTCTACAAAAACAAGAATGTGACCAATGATGGCATTGTGGATTCATGTACAATTAGCACATCACAACCTCAACTAACTTTGAAAGGTGCAAACCCTACAGATTCACAAACTTCCAATCAAACATCACCTCCACAATAGAAAACTAAGACTTCCATGTAGGATAGACCTCGAAGAGATCCTAGAACCAAAGATAGAAAATTCACACCATTGGGGATACCTCTTGAGACTGCACTTCAACAATTACTTAGTAATAACTTTCTACAGTTACCCCCAATCAAAGACGAGCCACTAACTAAAGCTTCTTGGTGGGATCATAAAAATTCTATGATTACCACCACACCAAAGGACATAAGAGCTCATCATGTTTCCAACTAAAGCATGAAATAAAAGACATTATTGATGATGGTGTAATCATAGTCAATCCATCACTATTAGCATTCAACTCTGATCACACTATCTTTAAAGATCCTTTCGGTAATCACGACAAAGAGAAACCCTCCATTTCAAACTCAAACTCACAAGCTAATGTGAATTACGCATGCACTAGATATGACTACATCATCAACTATTTCAATGAGTCTAATTCCCACATATCCACATTCACCCTAAAGGCTAAAGACCCTCATTGCACTATCACTACACACTGTACCAAGATCACCCTACCTAGAGCTCCATCTATACCTACTGCCTCTACTAGACCTACACCCCCTAGTAGATCTCCTGCTCCTACTTCATCTAATTATAGCCTTGTTGAATACCTTGGAAAGACCCTACTCAAATATCCATCTTGGACCTACTACATGCATCTCCCCAAAATTAGAAGATCTTGGATCAAGCCCTTAAAGAGTTATTAGTCCCAAGTAATATTGATGTTGCCTAGTTCTAAGCCATGGTTGGGAACCTATCTACATCACAAAATATCACCTTTTTCCCTCAAGATATTCCTAAAGATAGAACCAACCACAAGGATCCTGTTCACCTCAAATTCTTTGTCTACAATGTTAATGTTAGATGTGTCTTAACAAATGGAGTAGGGATAAATATCTATACACTTAAAGTTCTCAATGGTTTGGGTTATTCTGAGGATGATGTGGATCTGTCTCAAAGAATCACAATAAAAACCTATGATGATGGTGAATGCTTCTCCAAGGGTGTCATCATATTACCGATTAGTTTTGGTCTAGTTGTTGAGAATACATTGTTCCAGGTCTTAGAAATCAAAATGAATTGCTACATGATAGTATGAAACTCTTGGATCCATGCTATGAAAGCATTGTCCTCTATATGTCACTAGTGCTTAAAATTTTCCTATAACAATGTAGAGGTCAATATCCCTAGTGATCAAAATCCATTCCAATTCTATGCCAATATTAGAGGAACCACTGTGTACTAGGTCTGAACAAACCATGTAGCAAATCCACTCAAGTCCTCCAAGTATGTTGATCCTTCCACACTCACACTCGCATTCAAAGGAAAGGTCAAAATTGAAGACCAAGGTTGTAGTGAATACTCCATGTTGCATGCCTTTCACATTGTTAAACTTCCTCTCTCTCCCAAGTCATATCATAAACCTTAGCTTATATAGAACAAGCCTGAGTTCACATTTCAAAAGAAAACTTATGTGACTTTCGCTAGTGGAGGTGGACTACGTAAAGAACATGTCTATGAAAGTACTTCTACATGGATTAAAAAGGCTAAAGTAGAACAAGAACCTACTCCTATGTCCTCTAACAAGTATGGACCTAGATTCACCATCATGCAAAAAAAGGGATATGATAGATGTAGTGGCCTAGGACCTCAAAAGCAAGGCATTATTCAGCCCATCACTGCATCAAGATGACCTTGTAGCTTGGGACTTGGATTCAAACCATTTTTTTTGGGTCTTCCTAATACTGAGTCATCCTCATCTAAGAATGTGAATGCTTCAAATAATAACAAGGCATCTAAGAACACCCAACCTAAACCCACTGAACCTATTTCCAACATTGATGATCCTAATACCTCCCTTGGGATTGATCATATATTTTCTGACCCTAATAGCCTACCTATGGAACATAAACATATAACTCCCCCTACCACTCAAACCAACTATCCACCTTAGATTGAAACATTCTAGGATCCAAGCCCTCCTACTTCTAAACATGATCTCGATGATACCACTAGATCAGATATCCATATATATGCCTTTGACCAAAGCTTATTCAACACCAATGATGACATTTCCCTAGTTTTCCCTGAACTTATTGATTGGGACCAACAAGGACCACCAACATTTGACTAGTTTGAAAATGATGACACCATCACAAAATTCTTTGAGCTCTGTGAATAATTACCACAAGGAGATCACAAGTCTAGATTTTCCATTGACCTAAACATCATGGCATACTTTGGGGAGTCAACTCCACCTTCCAGTCACAAAATTGAGAACATAGCAAAAAAAAGAAAAAAGTAGGTCTCTTGGTGAAAACCAAAAGGCATCATTAGACCATGAAAAAGTAAAAATAAAGGACACATCTGAGGGTGAAAACCTCTCTAAGGCACCCAAGGATAGAAGATTGGATATACCCCCATTGAAGGAAAGATCAACATTACTTATGGAAATGACAGAATAGATAATTTTGGGAACCCCTAACAACCCAAAGATCATACATTTTGTAGCCTCATTATCACCAGAGGAAAAAAGATGAATTTGCCAAATTCTTTCTAGAGAGGTAGATCAACTTTGTCTAGTCTTATGATGATATGCCTAGATTATCTCTTGAACTAATCCTTCATCACTTATTGCTAAAACTAGGAGTGAAACCAATAAAGAAAAATTTGAGAAAGATGCATCCTCAAGTTGCCCTCGTCAAAGCTGAATTGAAGAAATTATTGGATGTTAGCTTCATAAGACCCATTGATTATGTAGAGTGGATATCTAATCTAGTACCAGTAAGAAAATACTCTGGGGACATCTAGATATGTGCTAACTTTTGTGATCTTAACAAGGCATGTCCCAAGGATGATTTCCCTTTACCAAAAATAGATATCACTATAGACATGATAGCTAGATATGAGATGTTATCACTAATGGATGGATTTTCTAGCTACAATCAGATAAGAATAGCTCCTACAGATCAACACAAAATAGCTTTTACATGCCCTTAGGGAACATACTACTGGAATGTTATGCCATTTGGTCTTAAAAATGTTGAAGCAACATATCAAAGAGAAATGACTACCATCTTTCATGATTTCATGCACATCCTCATGGAAGACTATGTCAATGACTTACTTTGCAAATCCCATAGAAGAAAGGATCATTTGGGCATCCTTGATCAAGTATCCAATAAAAAGGAAAGCTATAAGCTTTGTCTAAATCCAAAAAAGTGTGTATTTGGAGTTGTTTCTAGAAAGCTCCTTAAACACATTGTTTCCCAACAAGGAATTGAAGTGGATCTTCAGAAAGTAAAAGTGAGACTTAACATGCCTCCTCCAACAAATCTAAAAACATTAAGAAGTCTATAAGGAAGATTATAGTCTATTTCTAGATTCATTGCATAACTAGTAGATAAGTGTCTATATCTAGATTCATTACATAACTAGTAGATAAGTGTCACTCCTTTCAACATCTACTATGTAAGGGAGTATCCTTTCAATGGAACAATCAATGTGAAGAATCTTTCCAATAGCTCAAAGGTTATTTTCTACATCCACTAGTTTTAATGGCTTCTATTCTAGGCAAACCATTCATTCTATACATATCTGCTATAGATATAGCATTAGGAGATCTCTTAGCACAAAATGATGCACTAGGAAGAGATTGAGCCATTTACTACATCAGAAGAACACTTGTGGGGTATGAACTAAATTATTCACTCATTGAATGGGCTTTCCTTGCTATTATCTTTGCAGCCCAAAAGCTAAGACATTACATGCTCCATTAGAAAAAAATGCTCATCTTTAAGATTGATCCACTAAAGTATCTCCTAAGCAAGGCCGCTCTCACAAGGTGCTTAGCCAAATGGGTCATGTTCCTTAGTGAATTTGACATAGAATATGTAGAGAGAAAGGAAATCAAAGCACATGTGATAGAAGATTAGTTAGCAAAAGCACCTATGGTAGATGATCATCCCATGTTGATAGATTTTTCAGATGAAGCCATATTTAACATGGATATAGCTAATGAATGGAAGCTTTACTTTGATGGATCACATACAAGAAATGGTTCAAGAGCTAGCATTATGTTTATCACTTCCCAAGGAGACATAATCCCTAAGTCATATAGGATAGCATTCCATTGTACAAACAACGTAGTGGAGTAGGAGGCAATGATCATAAGACTCAAGATAGCTATCCAATGAAACATTCAAAATTTACAACTTTTTGGTGATTTCCAATTGGTCATCCACAAAGTCAATGATGAGTATGAAACCAAAGACAATAAGTTAATGCCTTACAAGCATATGGAAGACTTCCTTAAATCTAAATTTGTCACTATCTCTTTTCATCAGCTACCAAGAATACACAAGCAAGCTAATGCTATGGCTACCATTGATTCTATGATTGATATGCCTCAAAATGTGGAACATTGTGAGTTCCGTATTGATCAACTTTTGATTCCAGCGTTTGAGCTCCCTTAATTTGAGTTTGTGTGTGAACTTGTTGGTCCCAATTCTCCTTGGTATCAAGACATCTATGATTACCTACATGCCCAAATCCTACCACCTGACTTATCCAAAAATGAATTTTGAGCCTTTATCCATCAAGTTGCTAGATACATCAACATCGGTGACACCCTTTACAAGAGATCCTTTGACCAAACCCTTCTCAAATGCCTTGACTTGCAAGAAGCTAAAACTACCTTACATGAGGTTCACAAAGGTATATGTGGAGGTCATTTCAATGGTCTGAGTCTAGCTGAGAACCTTGTTAGAGCTGGATACTATTGAAAAACCATGGAACAAGATGCCCATAATTTTGCCAAAACATGTCATAAGTGCTAGATACATAGCAATCTGATCCACGAACCAACACAAAAATTATAGCTAGTCATATCTCCAAGGCCCTTTTCATAATGGGCATTTGATCTTATTGGAGCTATTTCTCCTCCTTCCTTTAATGGTCATAATTTCATCATCGCAACAACATAATATTTTACCAAGTGGGTTGAAGTTGTCCCTCTAACTTTCACCATTTGAAAGTAGATTTCAAGGTTTATTATGAACTACATCATATGTCAATATGGAGTCCCCTTGGCTATTCTTACTAACCATGGCTGTTCATTTCAAAACAAAGATGTAGACAAGATCTATGAGAAGTAAAACATATACCATAGATATTCTAGTATTTACCATCCATAGGGCAATGGCCAAGTAGAAGCATCTAATAAGATCATTATTAAGATTCTCCAAAAAACTGTTAATGATTCTAGTCAAGACTAGCACCTACAACTAAATCCAGCTCTTTGGGCCTATCGAATAAGTGTGCATGCTCCCACTGATGCAACACTATACTCTCTTGTCTATGGAACTAAAGCCATACTTCCATTGAAATTGAGATTCCATCATTGAGAGTACCCCTACAAGATGTTGTTGATGATGAAAACTATCGAATATCTAGACTCCATCAACTAGAAATGCTTGATGAATGGAGATGAGCCACCTCAACACATTTGAAAGCTTACCAAAACTAAATCAAATGAAGCTATAATAATAAATTTTGAGGTTTTCATTTTGAGGTTGGCGATCTAGTCTTGAAAATGAATTACAAGACTCAGCAGCATAGAGAGAAACTAGGAAAATTTTAACCAAATTAGGAAGGACCTTATGTAGTTATTGCAACATTTGGGTCCAAAGTATATCAACTTGTGACTCTAGAAGGTGAACCACTACCCATGTCCATCAACAACATGCATCTCCACAAATACTATACTTGATTTTGTAAAAAAGTCTTGAAAAGTATCAAAAAAATCATGAAAATAGAAAAAAGAAAAAAGTGAAAAAAAAGTCATGAAGAAATGGATGCCTTGATGAAAACCTGGTAAATAAGCACCTTGGCACAAAAATTTGATGAAGATAAAAATTCCATCCAAAAATGAAAACCTGGAAAATAGGTAATTTGGGCAAGTACCATGGTGAAAACCTAGTAGACAGGTGCCATGCGTAATCACTTTTTGTTCCTCCATCTATCAGGATTCCATATGATTTTTTCCCTTTTTTCATTCCTTGATCATATCCTTCATGTTGCAAGACATCCCTAGCCCCTTGTCATGGCACATGAATTGGTTAATGTCTATTGTTATCTTACCCAAGTGTCACTAGTCTGTATATACTCTATCATTGGCCTTTGTACATAGTCTCCATCTTTTCAAGGGCCATATCACCTACACAACGCATGAGTTTGAACTTGAATTGGGGGCATGTCCCTAAGTACATCTTATCCATTGGACTTATCGCATATCAAATTGGAGCTAACATTTAAAATCTTTTATGATCTTAAAAAAATCATAAAAATTCAAATATGATCTTGAAAATATTCCTAAAAATTCAAATATTATCTTGAAAAAAATCCTAAAAATTCAAATACGATCCTAAAATAATCCTAAAAATTCAAATATGATCCTGAAAAAATCCTAAAAATTCAAATATATCTTACAAATTCGGATATCATCCTAAAATAATCACTAAAAACTATAAAATATCTTAAAAAAATCACTACAAATCACAAAAAGTCCTGAAATAATCATTAAAAATCATAAAATGTCCTAACAAAATCCCTAAACATCATAAAATGTCCTGAAAAATCACTAAAATTATAAAATTTCCTAAATAAATGTGTAAGACAAAAACATCAAATATCCTCAAAGACCCTAAAAATTGCAAAACCCATCAAAAATTTGTAATAAACCTTGTACATAATCATCCCTTTTGCATAAACACTTCCACTTTTATAGAATGAAACTCAAAGCACTACACTTCAATGACAATCACACTATGTGAACCAACCATCAATCCAATAGGTCATTGTGAACCTATCAACTAAATCCATAAATTAAACTAACACATGATCAACCCATCAAACACTATCTGAAGACTCAAAACACTAAAAGACAAGTAATAATGGACAAGAATAGCCATTGGCTCATACTATTTAGTGAGTGATTTATTTTTACTTTTTTTTCTTCGATCATGTTCTTATGCTACTCAATGATATAAACTAATCTATGAGAGTGACCATAATGGTTCATGGTAATATTTTATTTTCTATCTATTATAATGTACATTTGAGAGTCTGGAGCATGTATATATGCCTTAGGAAGGACAAGATCATTTTTTGTCTACATCATGGTTGTTTATGCAAAAGGTTTGCATTTGTGCTCTAGCCCTTTATGCCATGATGCATTGCATTCCATTTGACATATCAAAATAAAGCCCCATTTGACATATATAACACATTTTGAAAGAAAAATTCTCCCATCATACTAACAATTCCTTATCTCATCTCCTCCATATTCTATGTCTCCTGCATCTACCACCTTGGTCTCATACTCTGATACATCAAAAGCATTGTTATCTTGAATTCCTACATATGTCAAAAGTCCAAAACATCCCAAAGCAATACATATTTGCATAAACATGACATTTATATTATTTTCACCTTTCATTTACATTTATTCCATATCATTTACCATTTCATATCATTTACATTTCATCAGGCATTCATTCATGAGAAAAACACGTGGCAAAAATAAAGATATCATTTCCTACACATAACATGTGATAAACCAACACATGATATCATCATATAAAAGTCCACATAGAAAAGCATAAATGCATCCATATAGAACATATAAAAAATATGCATAAACCATCTCATATAGTCTGTTGGAAATGTAAGAGGAGTAACTAAGAGGAGAGGGGTGAATTAGTTACTACTAAAATAAATCCTAGATCCCTTGAATGTCAAATAAAATATAGACTAATAAAACTAATTGCTGTTGGTACTTGGTAAGCATATAAAAATTGTTGTTACTCGATAAATGCAAAGTGCGAATTACTTTAGCAAATCTTAAGATGTTATTGTTGGGTACATTGTTCAATTGTGTGTTTTCTTTGATGTTACACAAATGTCATACCAGTTATCAGACAGAGTTTATCAAGCTCAGAAGGTTAGCCAAGTAAATTATAGAGTCTATCAAGCTCACTCAAGTGCTAAAGGCTTTTGTGATAGAAATAAGTTTCTATTGAGCAAGCAAGGTTAGTGAAGGGAAACTAGTTTCTACCAAGCTCACAAGGTCAGCAAAGGAAAGTTGGTTCTTACCAAGTTCACTCGGTCTCCAAAGGATTTTGCAGAGTCTGCAATGTTTACTGAGCTTCACTTGGTCAACACTGGAAATCATTTCTGGAGCAGTGTTTATTGAGTAGGGTCGGCCAATGAAGGATTTCATTGTTTTGGGAAATAAAGTTTACTTGTTTCATGTAATGTTTGTAGCTGACTGATATATTGTTTATTGATAAATGTAACTTGTAAATGAGCTGACTTGATAATTTGTAATGTATAAATAAAAGGTCAAGTTGTGGATTCTAATTGGAATGAATGAGAATGCAAGTGAGTTGATTGTGTGAAGAGGAGGTGTGAGAAAATTTTGAAGAAGGATCAGATATCCTTGAGGAGCAGCAAAGTTGTATTAGATTAGTGAGGATCTATTGAAGTAGAATAAAGATCTATAATAGCAAAGTTCAGTTGCATCTCATTCAGGTCACTTCATTGTTACTTTTTTATCATTGTAGTAGTGATTTGTAAATATCTTAACAGAGTTGGTGTAACAACCATTTTGTAAATCTTCTAACAAGGTGGACAATTCTACTAAATTTTTCTAAAGTCCTCTAGCAAGGCCACTCCTAGCAAGGTGATTAAATCCTCTAATAAGGTCACACCTAATAGTGTGTTTTGTAACCTTTAATAGGGTTGGCTCCCAATAAGGCTCACTTCAGAAGAGTAAAAATTGGTAGCTAGTTACTTGGTGGTTTTTCCCATATTGCATTTTCACGTTAAATCTAGTGTCTCTTGTGTTCATGTTATTTACTTTTGTATGCATGCTAATAATAGTGAATGCTTAAAGATCAGTAATAAGTTAATACACAGTTTATCTACCAAGTTATAGCAGTTTTCTATGTGGCTACCAAGTGACAGTAGTAACTAGTTATATAAGACATCTAAGGGATCTGTGGATTTTTTTTTGTGGTAATTGATTCACCCCCCCCTCCTCTCAATTAATCCATCTATATTTCCAAGAATTGGTATCAAAGCTTTTGGTGCTTGTAGGAAGGATTTCAAGGATCTAAGGTAAAGATCAAGATGTCTTACAAGAGGGAAATTCCAAGGCTTAACAAGGATAAATTTTCAACATGGAAAGGTCTCATGAGACTCCATCTAGCTTCTATTGGAGATATAGGACTAAAATATCTAGATGAAGCATATGTAACTCCTGCTGGTACATTATCTACTATTGACATTACTGAGAAGAAGACTCATAACACCATGATGATAGACATTGCATCTGGCCCAAGCTATGAAGAATTTGATGGTGTCAACGACTACAAAACTACCTTTGAAATGTGAAAAAAGCTAAAAGATATCTATGGAGGAGATGATAATGTGAGAAAAGCCAAAGAAAAAAGTTTGAGAGGACAATTTGATCAAATGAGGATGAGAGAGGATGAAAACAATACTAAATATGTTGAAAGAGTCAAAGCAATTGTTAGTGCAATCAAAGCTTCTAGAGGAGGCATTGAGGAAGAAATAGTTGTAAGTAAAGTTCTTAGAACATTACTTCCTATTTATGCAATTATATTTTTTGCAATTCAAGAAAGAAGATGTAAAGCAAATCATAAGATAAATTTAGAGGCCATAGTAGGAAGATCGACTACATTTGAGCTAGATAACAATGACAACTATGTTCCAACTACCAAGAACATTGAATTAGTATTTGAAGCCAAGCTTTCACTTAGAAAAAGGCAAGAAGATAAAATATTCTCAGTGAGAAAGTGAAGAAGAATCAAAATAGAGTTTTGACAATGATCTTGAGGTGGTTGAAGCTCTACTAGCTAGGAAATATTCTAGAGGCAAAGGAAAATACAAAGGTAAGGTTCCTCTAATCTATTTTGCTTGTGAGGAAATTGGTCATATTGCTGCTAGGTGCCCAAATAATTAGAACAAGGATGAGAAGAAAGGTCACAAGAGCAATGGTAAGGAAGACTTCAAATCATTCAAGGATAAAGTTAAGAAAACATGTTTAATGGCTAAAGATTCTAATGATTCTAATGAGGAAGAAGATGAGATTGTTTACATTGCTGTGAAAGATGAATCTGATAATGATGAAGAAATGGCACTTATTTCTCATGTGAGAAAAAATGATACATGGATTATAGATAGTGGTTTTTGTCATCATATGACTGGTGATAAAACTAAGTTTGAACATTTTGAAGACTATGATGGTGGTAGTCTGAGGTTTGGTAATAATGAACCTTGTTGTATAAAAGGAAGAGGAAGAATCTCACTAACCAAAGAGCTTGTATGTGATAATGCATATTGGGTAGAAGGAAAAAAATAAAATTTGTTGAGTGCAACACGACTACTCAATAATGGATTCAAAGTGGAATTCATGTATGGGAAAGAAAGACTACTAGATGACAAAGGAAAGCTGATTGGATCTGGCATTCAAACAAAAGGTAACTTGTTCTATCTTGAACTTGGTGAATGTTCATGTTTTATTGCTTAAATTGAAGAAAGTTGGTTATGGCATAGAAGGTTGTGTCATGTAAACATTGATAACTTGGTAAAAATAAGTAAATTGAAAGTAAGAGGCATTCCTAGTATAAAGAAACCTGAGGTTGGTCTATGCAAGAATTGTCAGATTGGTAAGATGGAAAACACTAGCTTTAAAAGTAAGAACTATCAGTCTGAAGAAGTTTTAGAAA
The DNA here is from genome assembly GCA_028749045.1 of Cupressus sempervirens. Lineage (NCBI taxonomy): Eukaryota > Viridiplantae > Streptophyta > Pinopsida > Cupressales > Cupressaceae > Cupressus > Cupressus sempervirens. The sequence goes on along the minus strand of CM053790.1, from coordinate 811,658,399 downwards.
TTATGCATATTAATTTGTGTAGACCTATTGGAATTGAAAGATATACTAGAGAAAATATATTCATTCTTTTTATTGATGATTAATCAAGAATGATGATTGTCATGTACTTGAGAGAGAAATCAGAAGCTTTTGAAAAGTTCAAGTGGTCTTTGGCCATAGTGGAAAAGAAAATAGGAAAAAGACTAAAATGTTTGAGGTAAAACAGAGGTGGTGAGTTCATCTCCCATGAGTTCAATAACTTTTGCATTGAAAGGGGAATCAAAAGATAGGTATCAGCACCTAAAACTCCTGAGAAAAATGGAATAGCTGAAAGGAGGAATAGATCTATCATGGACTATGCAAGAACCTTAATGATTGAAAAGAACATTGCTATCAAATACTAGAATGAAGCTATCAGCACTATACTTCATACCTTGAACCGAGTACAACAGAAGGACTCATTCAAAACCCCCTATGAGTTGTGGTATGGCTATAAACTCAATGTAAGTTACCTAAAAGTATTTGGAAGAAAATGTTATAATTTGAAAGAATCTAGAAAAGGTAAATTTGATGTGAAGGGTGATGAAGGAATATTTTTGGGATATTTTTGCAAGAGTAAAGCATATAGATGTTTGAATTTGTCTACTCACAAAGTAATAAAAAGTGTACATGTGAAAGTTGATGAGTTTGTAGAAAGAACTGAAGAAGAAAGAAAAAAGGAACTAGAAGACTATAGGAGATTCATTTTCATTGAACTTGATACAATGCCATATACACCTGTCAATCAGGAATCTTTTACTCCTGAGTCTTTAGTAACTGAGTTGCAGGAAGTTGAAACTGAGTTGAAAGAAATTGAGTCACATTCAGATGCTACCGAGCCAATGCCTACCGAGTCTAAAGGACTCGAGTAGCAAACAAAATAGCTAGAACCTAAAGTTGAAGTACAAGAGTATGAGCATGCAAAGCGTTCAAAAGGCAAGCAACCTATATTAGCTAAGTATGTTAGGAGACATCATACCCCAGATTAGATCATTGGAGACAAATCTAAAGGTACTATGACAAGAAGTAAGTTGAAAGGTACTTGTTTACTTGCTGATTTTGAACCAAGAAGTTTCAAAGATGCATTAGAAAATGAAAGTTGGATTGAGGCTAAGAATGAAGAGATAGAACAGATAGAGAAGAACAAGACATGGACTCTTGTACCCAGGCCTAAAGTAAGAATGTGATTGGAACTAAGTGGGTATTCAGAAATAAGTTGAATGAAGATGGTAAGGTATCAAGGAAAAAAGCTAGACTAGTATGCAAAGGATACTCTCAAGAAGAAGGAATAGAATATGGAGAGACTTTTGCTCCTATTGCAAGATTGGAAGGTGCCATGACCCTACTTGCATATGCTGCATACAAAGGATTTAAATTTTATTAGATGGATGTCAAGTCAACATTTCTCAATGGTATATTGGATGAAAAAGTTTACATTAAACAACCTAAAGGTTTTGTTGATCTAGACAAGAAGGACATGGTTTGCAAATTACACAAAGCATTGTATGGTTTGAAACAAGTCCCTATAGCATGGTATGAAAGATTGCATAACTATCTTATTTAGATTGGTTTTCAAAGGACTAATGATAATAGTAGCTTGTATATCAAGGAAGGACCAGATAATAAGATTGTTTTGGTATAAATATTTGTAGATGATACTTTGTTCACAGGGAATGATGATCTTTGCAAAGAATTTTCATAGAAAATGAACAAGGAATTTGAGATGTCAATGTTTAGTGAGATCAAATTCTTTGTTGGTCTTCAAATTTAGTAGAGTAAGAATGGCATCTACATCACTCAATCTAAATACATCAAGGAGATATTGAAAATTTTTGGTATGGAAGACTATAAACCAGTTGGGATTTCTATATGTACTGGATTGAAACTTACCAAGGATGATGAATCAAAGGAGGTAGATTAGACATTGTATAGATCTATGATTGGAAAATTGCAATATGTAGTGTATACAAGGCCAAATTTTGCCCTTGCAGTCGGTATTGTAGCAAGATTTTTAGCAAAACTAAGAGAAAATCACATGATGAAAATCAAAAGGATCATGAGATATTTGAAAGGTACTTAAGATTATGGATTATGGTACAAATTTGGAGGTAATCTAGATTTGAAAGTGTTTACTGATGCAGATTGGGCAGGAAACATTGATGATAGAAAGAGTACAAATGGAGGAGTATTCTTTCTTGGAAAAAGGTTGGTTTCATGGACTAGCAAAAAGAAAAATTGTACATCTCAATCCATAATAGAAGCAGAGTATGTTGCAGTAGTAGTAAAACCTTCTAATATTGTTTGGTTCAAGTAGTTATTGGAATGTATGAAGGAAGAAATTAAAGAACTTGTTGTTATGTTTTGTGACAATACAAGTGCAATTAATATATCTAAAAATCCAGTGATGCATTCAAAAACCAAGCACATTGTAATAAAGTATCATTTTGTTAGAGAATTGGTGCAGGATAAGGAGATTAGATTGGAATATGTCCATACAAAAGAACAAATTGCTGACATATTCACCAAACTTTTACCTAAGGATGTATTCTTGTATCTAAGAGGTAAATTGGGGGTCATTCCCCTATTTGAAGCTCACTAAAATGAAAGTTTTAGGATGCATCAATAGGTACCAAGTTGAAGATCTTTCAGTTGATGCAGTACAGTCATAAGAATATTGCATATGAATCAGTACATAAGGTACATTGTTCTTTATTTGGTTTGTGTTGTCTTTGGCATGTGTTGTCAAAGAGGGAGATTATACTATCATGTCTTTCTGAAATTTGAATTTGTTTGAAGATGTTTGATGTTTGAAAAGAAGCTATGTAATTCCTTCATAGAGGGAGATTACTGTATTTGAAAAGTTTTGTTAAATGAAATGTAAGAGGAAGAAACATTCTATCGAAAAAGACTTTTTCTCAAACTTCATTTTGCTATGACATGTTGTGTTGCCATCAATGCCAAAGAGGGAGATTGCTGGATACAATTTTTCAATTGTGTGTTGTCTTTGATGTTACACAAATGTCATACTAGTTATTAGAAAAAGTTTACTGAGCTCAAAAGTTTAGTAAAGTAAATTACAGAGTCTACCGAGCTTACTTGAGCACTAAAAGACTTCTATGATAGAAATCAGTTTCTATCGAGCTAGCAAGGTCAATGAAGGGAAATCAATTTCTACTGAGCTCACAAGGTCAGCAAAGGAAAGTTAGTTCTTATTGAGTTCACTTGGTCTCCAAAAGATTTTGCAAAGTTCACAATGTTTATCGAGCTTCACTTGGTCAACACTAGAAATCATTTTTGGAGCAATGTTTATCGAGTAGGGTCAACCAATGAAGGGTTTCATTGTTTTGGGAAATAAATTTTATTTGTTTCATGTAATGTTTGTAGCCAACTAATGTATTGTTTATTGGTAAATGTAACTTGTAAATGAGACAACTTGGAAATTTGTAATGTATAAGTAAAAGGTCAAGTTGTGGATTCTAATTGGAATGAAGAAGCATGCAAGTGAGTTGATTGTGTGAAGATGAGGTGTGAGAAAATTTTGAAGAAGGATCAGATATCCTTGAGGAGTAGTAGAGTTGTATTAGATCAGTGAGGATCTATTGAAGTAGAACAGAGATTTGTAAAAAAGCAAATTTCAGTTGCATCTCATTCAGGTCACTTTATTATTACTTTTTCATCATTGTAGCAGTGATTTGTAAGCAAAACTTGGAAGGAGAAATTTTGGGAAATTTTTTAAAGAGGAGATCTTAGATAGAAGCGAATTCTCTCGCAAATCTTCTAGGAGTTGCGATTTTAGCATTAGAACCAGGTAGGTTCTTTAGTTTTGTTCACCCAGTTAAAATTACGTTATTTAGATAATATTGTCTTCTTTGTAATTGTTAAAATTGATTCTCTGAATTATGTTGTGTGAATCTTTGATTCTCTTATTCTGAATCTATGGTATGTGTATTGTATCTCATTTGTATAATATGATTGAAAGAAAAATAAATCAATTTAAAAACCTCGTCCATAGGAAAAAGGAAATTGTATTTAATTTGGGCGGGTTTTGAAATTAAAAAGGAAATTCAAAGAGAAAATTCGATTGGTTGCTCGAATTTTCTCTATCAGATTAATGTGGAAAATAATTTAAAAAAAAAATATATTAAAAAAAAATTATGTGAGGAAGAGTATTTGATAATATCAAATTTTCTATAAAATTAAAATTTATAAAATATATTTATATTATTTTTTAAAAAATAATAATTAAATTTTTAAAAACATAATAATAAACTTTATTTCAAAAATAATAATACTTATGAGGGGGAGGTGAGGCCACCACCCCCCACCTCCCAACTGCCTTACCTACGTCAGCGACAGTTGTACCCTCTGTCATAGGTACTGTGACAGAGGGCAGGGTCACACGGCCTTATTAATATTATCTGTGACATTATACATATGAGGGTTTTTTTTTAAAGTTTGTTTTAAATTTATAAATTTATTAATATTTAATTATAATTTAATATTAATTTATTAATAAGTTTTATAATATAAGTTTTAGTGTTATTTAATAATTTTGTTAATAGGTTTAAAAATTAATATATTATTATTATAAATGAATTTTAATGATAATTTCATATTTATTTAATAAGGTTTTAATATTGCTTATTATTATTTAATAGTATTTATTAATAAGTTTTATTATTATTTATTAATTTAAATATTAATACATTGAAATATAGTTAATTTTTAATTAATAAAGTTATTGTTAATTTTATTGATTATTAATTGACTAATAATCATTGAGATATTAATATAGTTATGTAATTATTAATTAATTTAATTAATTGTAATTTAATTAAGTTTAATCAATAATTGAAGTTACTCAATGGAATTTTAATTTATTAAATTATCGATAATATTGATTTTAATAAAATTGTAATTATTTTATTTAAAATCAATAATTGTTAGTTTTATAACTTAGATAAATAAATGATTATACTTAGATTATTTATAGGGTAATTTTAAGGGTTAACTGCAAAAACTTATTACTTGAAACATATATGAAACTAGATCTTAAACCCTACATTAACATTAACAATATTTTCCCAAATCAAACCCAACTATGAGATTATCTTGTTTCTGTGTGATGTCTATGTTTGGGGTTTGGGTTGTCCTAGTGTTGACCAGTTTAAGGATGTTACCAGTGGCTCGTGAATTATGTGTTTGTGATATCATGCTGATGTTAATCTCGATCTTGATTATTTTTACTCAACCATGGTAAGTGATGGTATGCTCTATGTTGAGTGTGTTTATATTATTGGTTACTGTGTTTTAGTTTCTTTATGGGATAGCGAGACTCATGCTATGAGATATTTGACTTAACCATTTTTGAGTCCTCGATTAGTTATATTTGAATTGCTTTCCAATTGCCTTGATGGGATTGAAGTGTTTTTTTGCTTTGATCTTGGTGATGTTATGTTGTGACATGTTTGACTTAACCATTTTTAGTCATTGATCAGAATTATTAGGATACCTTCCAGTTGCTCATTGAGAACCGGTGGATATTGTGATTTATCTTTGATGCTTTTTAGTTGCTCGTAGAGGACTAATGAGATTATTGTGGATTATCTTTTGATGTTTTCCAGTCACTTGTATATGACTGAGGTGATTTTTATATGATTATTGATTTATATTTTTACAAGCCTAGGGTAGGTTATCTACTTGTAGTGTCGGGAAGTGGTTTGCAATGGGGGTTGGGGCCCTATGTGGCTGCTAGGGTAACTCATTGTAAGTTGTTTAATAAGTGAAAACATTACCTTGAATGGGGATTAAAATGAACCTAATAAGAGTCTTTGTATGTTCTCGCCATGCCTTAAGTGCTAGTACAGACTAGGATGGGAGTAGAGAGAATGTTTGGCTATGACCTTGCATTTTGTAGTATGCCTTGTCAATACAAGAGGATACTAGTAGCTGTAGTGGGATCACTAGGGACCCAGGAGTCTTAAGGGACTACTTGGTTAACTCCAAGCATGATTCATGTGATGAAACATGCCCGCTTACATAGTAGGTTTCCTACATGTCTTTGTGTGCCTGTGGGAATTAGATGTTGATCTATCTTAGAACCTTTGAGTTAGTATACTTTTAAGATTTTTAGGACTTAGAGAGTTATTATGTTATGTGGTTGGATATCCTATTTGGAACTTGAGACTATCTCCTCAACGTGGTGGGAGTGGGCCATTTAGGTTCCACATAGTTGGGTGGTAGTGCTTTTTACTCTTACCATTGAGATTCGTCTGTAGTCAGTATGGTTGGAGCTTCTTGAGATGCTTGTTTATTATGTTTAGATGATGTTATTTACTGATGCATTTCCTTATATTGATGATTAGCATGTGATAGGTGATGTTATCTACTTTGTAGGACAATCTTATGCTTTATTCTAGTATGTTAGATTTCCTTATGCTTATGTTGTAGTATATTTAGTAGTGATGTTCCTATTATGATAGTACTAATGATCTAACTGGTGGCTTGGGATGTTACATGTGGGGGATGGCTAGGGTCCACAATGATCTTATGATGCTATTGGTAGCTGGGAGGAACTGTGTACCTAGTTAGTTGTGTTTTATGATGGATAATTGTGTTTTATGACGGATACGTATGTTTTATGATAGATGGTTTCATTTATTTTATTGTACTCGTATCATGGGTTTGAGAAGGATGATGTATTTCTATTTTTACATATTTATATTATTTTAGCCTTTCATACCCTGTGACATGTACAGTGGATGATTGAGCATTCTGAATTTAATTTGCCAAGAGGCATTCAGAAAAAATGTATATTATGAACTTTGGAATTTTTAATTATTCTTTCATGTGGATGTGGTAGTTGTTAGACTTATAATTAATTAAATTTAAATGTGACTCAATGTCTTGGGATCCTTAAGGAATGTAACTTGTTATGTATGCTTTTAGTTGATTGTATGTTATTACTTCTACTACTATGTGTTTGATGTGTATGATTAATCTTTCTAGTTCAAAAAAAAAAATGTTTGAAAAACTTAGTAAAACTTTAGGTTAATTCTTTTGGAGCCCTTGGCAGGGCATTACAATACCTGCTTATCCTTCAACTTCGCTTCCTCTATTCTTATCTCTTTTCAACTTATTCAACTTGCATCTCACACACTTTGAAATCACAACTTGACCCTTTTACTTATACCTTCTAGGATTGTCAAGTCAGCTCAAATACAAATTATAATAACCAATATTCATCACCTCAGTTGGCTAGAATCAATAGGTAAAATAATTAAGCTTTACATGCCAAAATAAAAAAATCCTTTGGTAGCTAACCCAGCTCGATATAAATTAATTTTGAGGTGATTTCCTATGTTAACCAATAGAAGCTTGGTTAACACTGCAAACTTACAAAATCCATTTGATAATCGAGTGAACTTAGTTAATATTAACTCAGTTCAACTTTCCCTTCGTTAACCGAGTGATCTCGGTAGAAACTACCTTCTATATAGAGTAAACTCAAGAACACTTGGTAGACTAGGAAAACTATCTTAACTGACCAAGTGAGCTCAGCATGCACTGACTATCAATTGATATGACATTTGTGTAACATCAAAGACAACACATAATTAATCAGTGATGGCAACACAACATGCCATAGCATAATTAAATTTTGAGAACAAGATTCCCTTTGTCAGAAAGTTTCTCCCTCTATGATTTTATGCACAAAACTTTTCCTATACTACTCTCCCTCTGTGAAGGAACTACTTAACTTCTTCCTTTACAAAATTTTAGAAAGATATGAGAGTAAACTTCTCCCTCTTTAGCAAAGCATGCCAAAGATAATTCTAATTAGTATTAATGTACCTTGAGTACAAATTCATCTGCAATATGTCCTTGCCAATACTGCATCAACTGATTGATCTTCAACTTGGTTCCTATTAATGCATCACTAAAATTTATTTAGTGAGCTTCAGATAGGGGAATGACCCCTAACTTACCTCTTAGATACAAAAATGCATCCTTAGGTGATGGCTTTGTGAATATACCTGCAATTTTTTCTTTTGTATGCACATATTCCAATCTAATTTCTTTGTCTTGAACTAATTCTCTTACAAAGTGATATTTTATAGCAATGTGTTTTGTTTTGAAATGCATCACTAGATTCTTTGATATGTTGATTGCATTGGTGTTATCACAATACATCATTATTGGCTCTTTGATTTCAACCTACATTCCTTGCAACAACTATTTGAGCCAAACAATGTTAGAGTAATTCACTGCTACTACTACATATTCTTCTTCTATTATGGATTGAGAAGTGTAGTTTTGTTTCTTGCTTGTCCAAGATAGCAGCCTTTTACCAAGAAAGAATGTTCCACCACTAGTGCTTTTTCTGTCATCAAGATTTCTTGCCCAATCAACATCAGTATATACTTTTAAGTCAAGATTGCCTACAAGTTTGTACCATAAGCCATTGTCTTTAGTAACTTTCAGATATCTCAAGATTTTTTTTATTGTCATGTCATTTTCTTTGGGTTTAGCTGAGAATCTTGCCACTATCCCAACTACTAAGACAATATCATGCCTTATATGTACAACATATTTTAGTTTTCCAATCATTGATCTATATAAGGTTTGATCTACTTCTTTGGAGTCATCGTCTTTGGTAAGCTTAAGTCTAGCATACATGGGGGTTCCAATAGGTTTTGAATCCTCCATTCAAAATTTCTTGAGTATTTCTTTGATATACTTAGATTGAGTAATATAGATACCATTTCTATTCTATTGTATCTATAATCCAACAAAGAATTTTATTTCACCAAATATGGACATTTCAAATTCTTTATTCATTTGTTCTAAAAATGCTTTGCATAAATCATCATTTCCTATGAATAGAGTATCATCCACAAATATTTCTAGCAACACAATCTTCTTACCAGTCCTTCCTTAATATATAGGCTACTATTATCATTTGTTCTTTGAAAACTAATCTACATCAAATAGTTATGTAGTCTTTCATACCAAGCTCTAGGAGCTTGTTTTAGACCATATAGGGCTTTGTGTAATTTGCAAACCATGTCCCTTTTGTATGGATCAACAAAACCTTCTAATTGTTCAATGTAGACTTTCTCATCAAGAATTTCATTCAAGAATGTAGATTTGACATCCATTTGATATACGTTGAATCCTTTGTGAGCTACATAACCCAGTAAAGTCCTAACACCTTCTAATCTTGCAATAGGTGCAAAAGTTTCACCATAATCAATACCTTCTTCTTAAAAATAGCCTTTACATACCAATTTTGCTTTATTTCTTGACACTTTTCTATCTTAATTTAGCTTATTTTTGAATACTCATTTTGTACCAATTACATTTTTATCTTTGGGCCTAGGTACAAGAGTCCAAGTTTTATTCTTTTCTATTTTTTCTATTTCTTCATTCATAGCCTCAATCCAACTTTCATTTTCCAATGCATCTTTAACACTTCTAGGTTCAAATTTAGCAAGTAAACATGTACCTTTTAGTTTGCTTCTTGTCATTATTCCATCTAATTTGTCTCTAATGATCTAATTAGGTGCATGATGCCTTCTAAGATATTTAGCCAATATGGGTTCTTTGACTTTTGAATGAATTGTACTATCTTCATTTTGAATTTCAACTTTAGACTCTAGTCCTTCTATCTATGGCTTGGGTTCTCTAGACTCGATATGGACTAACTCAATAGCCTCTAAATATGACTCAGGTCCCTATGACTTGGTTTGCACTTCTTGCAACTCGGTAACTAATGAAGATTTGGATAGCTCGGGAGATGAAGTCTCCTTTTTGTCAAGAGTGTTTGGCAATGTATCAAGTTCATAGTAGACAAATCTTCTAGCTCTTTTTTTCTTTATTCTTTAGTCTTTTCTACAAACTCATCAATTCTCACACGTGCACTTTTATGATTTTGTGAGTGGACAAATTTAGACATTTGTATGCTTTACTTTTGTAGGAATATCCCAGAAATATACCTCCATCACCTTTTACATCAAATTTTCCTTTTCTAGATTCTTTCAAGATATAAGATTTGTTGCCAAATACTTTTAAGTAACTTACATTAGGTTTGTAGCCATACCATAGTTCATAGGGAGTTTTTTTTGAGTCCATCTTCAACTAAACTTTGTTCAAAGTATGAACTGTAGTGTTGATAGCTTCCTTCCAATTTTTGATAGCAACATTCTTCTCAATCATTAGTGTCCTTACACAATCCATGATGGATCTATTTCTTCTTTCAGCTATTCCATTCTTCTTAGGGGTACCAAGGGCTGATACTTGTCTTTTGATTCCTCTTTCAATGTATAAATTTTTGAATTCATTTGAGATGAATTCACCACCTCTACCTAATCTTAAGCATTTCAATCTTTTTCCAATCTCTTTTTCTACTCTAGCCAAATGCCATTTGAATTTCTCAAAAGCTTCTAATTTTTCTTTCAAATACATAACAGTCATCATTCTAGAATAGTCATCAACAAAAGGAATGAAAAAAATTTCTCCACTATAAGTTTCTATTCCAATGGGTCCACATAAATCACTATGCACAATTTCTAAGACATCTTCTAATTGATAGTTATTGCTTTTAAACCTAGTCTTTCCCATTTTACCAATTTGGAAATTCTTGCATAATCCAACATCAAGTTTCTTCAAATTAGGAAGACCTCTTACTCTTCTGAGTTTACTAATATTGACCATATTATCAAATTTTACATGACATAGCTTGCTATGCCATAACCATCTTTCTTCTACTTGAGCAATAAAGAATGAACAATCACCAAGATCAAGATAAAATAGGTTACCTTTTGTTTGCCTGCCTGATCCAATCAAATTTCCTTGGTTATCTAGTAGTCTTGCATTTCCATTCATGAATTCTACCTTAAATCCAATGTTGTTCAATTGTGCCACACTCAAAAAATTATGTTTCACTCCTTCAACCTAATAGGTATTATCACATACAAGTTCATTGGTTAATGAGATTTAACCTTTTCCTTTTATGCAAAAAGGTTCATTATTTCCAAACCTTACACTACCTCCATCATAGTGTTCAAAATGTTCAAACTTAGTTTTGTCTCCTATCATATGGTGAGAATATCCACTATCTATGATCCATGTATAATTTTTGCTAACATGAGAGACAAGTGCCATCTTATCTCCTTCATCATCAGATTCATCTTTTACTATAGTATACATTATTTCATCTTCACTATTATTAGAATCTTTAGCCATAAAATAAGTTTTCTTACCTTTGTCTTTGTAGGATTTGTGACCTTTGAATTCCTTCTTGCCTTTGCACTTATGACTTTTCTTCTCTTCCTTGCCTTCTTTGTTTGGACACCTAGAAGCAATGTGACCAATTTCTTCACAAGAGAAACATATTAGAGGGATTTTACCTTTGTACTTTCCTCTTCTCATGGAATATTTCTTTGCAAGTAGAGCTTCAACAATTTTAATATCACTATCTAAACTTTCTTTAGTTTCTACCTCACTTTCTGATTGATTATCTTTTATTTTCTTGCCTTTTTCTTTCAGTGAGAGTTTAGCTTCAAATGCAGACTCAGTATTCTTGGAAGTAGGAACATAGTTGTCAAAATTGTCTAGTTCAAAAGCTCTCAATCTTCCTACTAGGGCATCCAAACCTATCTTATTATTTGGATCACATCCCTTTTCTTGAATAAAAGATACTCAAATTTCATAGATGGGAAGCAAAGTTATGAGTATTTTACTTACAACCGTTTCTTCTTTGATTTCTCCTCTAGATGCTCTGATTGCACTAACACTGGTCTTGATTCTTTCCACATATTTTGAAACATTTTCATCTTCTCTCTTTCTCATTTGATAAAATTATCCTCTAAGGCTTTCTACTTTAGCTCTTCTTACCTTTTCATCTCCTCCATAGATTTCATTGAGTTTGTTCCACAAATTGACAATAGTTTTACAGTCTTTGACCTTATCAAATTCAGCATAACTGAGAGCAAATGCAATATCAATCATCATGATGTTATGGTTCTTCTTCTTAGCAATATCTTCAACTGATAATGTTCTAGTGGGAGTTTTATATTCTTCATCAAGATATTTGCATCTTGAATCACTGATGGTAGCTAGATGAAGCCTCATAAGTCCTTGCCATGCTGCAAAGTTGTCTTTGTTCAACTTTGGAATCTCTCTCTTTCTCATAAGACATCCTGATCTTTAGCTTAGGTCCTTGAAACCTTCTCTACAAGCACCAAAAGCTTTGATACCAATTGTTGGAAATATAAGAGAAGTAACTAAGAGGGGAAGGGTGAATTAGTTACTACTAAAATAAATTCTAGATCCCTTAGATGTAAAATAAAACTTAGACTGATAAAACTAATTATCATTGATACTCGATAAGCATACAAAAATTGTTGTAACTCAATAAATGTAGAGTGTGAATTACTTTAGCAAATATTAAGATGTTATTAGTAGTTACTTGCAAGCATGAAAGAAATAACATGAAGACATGAGACACCAAGATTTAATGTGGAAATCCAATTTGGGAAAAACCACGGAATGTAACTAGTTACTATTTTTCACTCTTTGAAGTGAGCCCTATTAGGAGCCAGCCTTGTTAAAGGCTACAAAACACATTGTTAGGTGTAACTTGTTAAAGGATTTAATCACCTTGTCAGGAATGGCCTTGCAAAAGGTCTTTAAAAAATTCAATGGAATTGCCACCTTGTTAGAGGATTTACAAATGGCTATTAAACCAACTCTGTTAAGAGATTTTAGATCACTACTACAATGGTTAGAGAGTAACAATGCAATGATATGATTGTGATGCAACTGAATTATTGATTATAGATCTCTTATTTGGTTCATACTTTATCCTTCCTAATCAAATAACACTTTTCTGCTCCACAAGGATACCTACTTATCCTTCAAGTTTGCTTCCTCTCTTCTTATCTCTTTGCAACTTATTCAATTTGCATCTCACACACTTTGAAATCACAACTTGACCATTTTACTTGTACCTTCTAGATTGTCAAGTTGGCTCAAATACAAATTAGAATAACTAATATTCTTCACCTTAGTTGGCTAGAATTAATACATAAAATAATTAAGCTTTACATGCCAAAATAAGAAAATCCTTTGGTAGCTGACCCAGCTCAGTAGAAACTAATTTTGAAGTGATTTCTTGTGTTAACCAATAGAAGCTTAGTTAACACTATGAACTTAAAAAATCCCTTTGGTAACTAAGTGAACTTAGTTAATACTAACTCTATTCAACTTTCCCTACATTTACCAAGTGAGCTTGGTTAACACTCTTTTCTACTTAACTTCCTTTGATGCCTAAGTGAGCTAAGTAGAAACTGCCTTCTATATAGAGTAAACTCAGAAATGCTCAGTAGACTAGGAAACTATCTTAACTAACCAAGTGAGCTGAACATGCACTGACTATCAACTCATATGACATTTGTGTAACATCAAAAACAACAAAAAAATAATTAATTGTATCCAACAATAGTCATTATAACAGATTTGCATCTCATAAATGTCTCAAAAAAGTATTAGAGTATGTGATCATGGTTTACATCAATACTAACTACTCATAGGTGTTAACCATGAAAGAGCATAACAAAAAACCAAAAAGAAAGAAAAAGAAGCCCCTTTATATGTGAGCATGTCAGTATCACCCTATGTTGTCTTTAGCCTTGCGGCCTCTATCCAATCTTGAGGATGATTCCTCTATTGCCTATTGTGGCCTCATCAGTCCCATCACTCTTGCACTACTTTGTGTCCTTTGTGTCTAATGCGAGTGAGATCTCAATGCACAAAATCTCTCTACTCTCTACCTTGGTAGGACTACCCTCTCATATTGATCCCTTCAATACTATGTCTCCATATGTTCCCTAGTCATCATCATAGCCATCTCTTAGAAGTTTGAATGTTTGATGTTACTAATGAACTCTTAGGACTCTTGCAGTACCCTCTCTGCCCTACACACTATGGCATCCCTCTCTATCATAGCTTGATCCCTCTCTAGTATCACTACATCTCTCTCTACTACAACCTAGTCTAACTAACTCTAGAGACCTCCAATGACCTCCATAAGCTCTAACTAGCTAGGCCCTACCTGTACTAATACTAGTGTCCTCCTAGAGTAATCCACTAGATCCCCCCAACATCCATCACTGCCTTATCCACACATATGTCATGCTCATCAGCTCCCTCATTTCCATCACCCTTACCCTCCCAATAGTCATCCCTATCCTCTCCCCCATCACCACCTCCATCATCATCTCCACCCCCACTATCTCCACCCTCTTCATCATCATCTCCCTCGTCCTCTCCCTCAGCATCCTCATCATCATCCCTTGCATCATTATCCCCTACCTCCATATCCTCTCCCTCCTCCCCGTCATCCCCATCATCATCCTCATCTCCCTCCTCCCCATCATCATCCTCATCTCCCCCTCCTCATCATCATCCTCATCTCCTCCCTCCTCATCCTCTCCCCAATCCTCCTCCTCCTCCTCCTCCTCCTCATACTACTCTGCCTATGATCTTGCCCATGGTACTAACACTATTGGATCTATCAAGGGCCTTAGATGATGCTCCATAAACCATATATGACATGCCACCATTGTGCATGCATCTACTACATCTATTATTGCTCCCCATACTCTTGGCTGTAACTCCTCTAGCTATGCATAAGTCACCTATGTTCTGATAGGTTTTGTACACTCTCGTACCTTTCCTCCAAACTATGTAAATAATGTTAGACCTATCAACAATTTCTATATCTCACCAAATTGTCTATGTACTGACTCTGGTAGGTATATCTCTATAACTAAGTGACCAATCAATGTGTGCCCTATGAGATAGCACTCCTATCTATAGTATGGTAAGTGAATCTCCCATCCAAAGAAATCTCTATATGGTCTCCAAATAAACTATGTCTATCTATTTGATGTCAAAAGTACCTCATGTACCCTAGTGGAAGTATGCCTCTATAACTGTATGCATATAGCATGTCCTCCACTAGTTCCCTCTCTATGAGTGATTAGAATATTGCAATGTGCTCATAGGAATAGATCTATAACAATGTACCCCCAGTGCTAAATGTCAATCCATCTCTATAGGCCACCCAATGTAGATAATAGTACAACATCACCAACATGCATGGGCTCCAAGCAAACATAGTCCCCTCCATGATCATTTTCTCTAGACCTAGGCCCATCTGATGGGAAATCCGTGTCCCTACCTATCTAGTGTTAATAGTCCACTTATCACCTTATAGATCACAACTATCAACTGCTCATGGTGTGCCACCAATAGGCCCCATCCAATCTTGTAATTTTGGATCCCTAGCTCTGCATCTCCACATATGAATAATTAGTGTAATGCTAGTCACCTAGTTGCTGGGTCATATACTTCTAACTCCCCATGAATCAATGTCCTCAAGATGTACCATACATCCTCTAAGGTCACTATAGTCTCTCCTATTAGTAAATGGAACAAACTAGTCTCTGAGTGCCATCTCTCGGTCAATGTTGTTATCTAGGCTCTGTTGCCTCTCACCTCTAGCATAAATGTAATATGATATAAACCAAGACCAACTAAGATCCCTCGCTCACCAATAATCATCTGATGGCATAACATAAGACTTTGTGGCCTATGTCTCCTTGTCCATAATAGGTGCAGATCCTTATGCATAACCATATAGCCTATGTCAACCTTCTATGGCTTTGTATCTAGTATACCCTACTTTTGACCCAAGTTTGACCTATTTTGACTTTGGTTTAACTATGTTTAACTTTTCTAAGAATTTTTGATGAAGTTGACTTATGTTTTGAACTCTTTCTATGGTTTTGAACATGTTTACCAAGTTTTAGGTCATTTCAAGCTCATTTGCATCATTTTGACCCTCTCCCTATCTATCTGTCAGCTTTTTCTTCCATCTGAGATAGGTTTGACTAGGTTTGACTTTTTTATGACCATGCTAACCTAATTTAACCTATTTTTTCAACTCTTCCTATGTTTTTGAATATGTGGTCCATGTTTCAAGTCATTTTGAGTCTGTTTGCACCCTTTCGAGCCCTTTGCATTGTTCTCTATTAGCATTTGCCAAAGTTTGACCTACATCTACCCTAAGTTTGACTAATTTTGACCACTTTGACAACCTTAGACTGAGCCTTAAGCATTTTCTAATATCCCTCTAGGGTCTTGCTAGTGTACCCCAAGTTGTGGGTCAATCTAGGCTCATTCAGACCTTATTCAAAGCCCCAAAGCATCTTAGGGCCCAGTTGGGGCCCCCAACTGTGCCCATGACACACTTGGGGCCCCCAAATCACTTGGGCATGCCAAGTGTGCCCACTATGCAATTGGCTTTGTTTTGGGTGCAATTAGGGCATTTTGATGCCCTAACCTGGCCCCGAGACCTCGTTTGACCACATTTGACCTTGACTAACTCCTAAGTGCCTAAAAAGCATAGAAAAGCATGAAAAAGCATAAAAATCACAAATACAGCTTTGATATACTCACTAGAGGTCCTACATCTACCCATTGTCAATAGGTATGCACTCATTCTCCATGGTGTTGCTCCCTAGGTAACCAATCCATTCTGCTTGCTCCAAAGCTCTTTTCTCCCAAAAGTGAAGGTGAAAATGACTTAAAAAACCCTCTCCAAGACCTTTTATATTTTTTTTCTACCTAGATGGATGTGCAAGAGGCCCTTTCTATGTTGGTTGCTATGCCTTTTTTCACTCGAGAGCCCATAACTTTCACATTTTAGCTTCGATTTGTGATCCGTCAATTGCTATGGTTTTGTCTTCTCATTGTCAATGAAATCAACCTATTATATTCCTATGTTGGTAAATTTATTAAGGGGGTACCAATATATACCACCATTATTAGGGCATGTTATTATGACCTTTTTGTCAGCATTCTTTGACACAAAGCTCTAAATTGCATCATGTCAAAGAGGGGCAAAATGTAGACACTCAAAAATGGTTCATGTCTACAGTTTCATCGCATTATCATACTAACTCATTCGATTTTCTCATTCCACTAACTCTAATCTTTTGGCCAACTTTATCATATCTCAATAGTGTTTTTCATCATTTGTATCCTCTTTTACATCAATTTCATATCATTTTGAAGCCATTTCAAATCAACTCAAAATCACCCCAAGTCAACCTAGAATCACCCAAAATCAATATTAATGAACCTAGAATGTGTCAAACATCCCAAATATATCATCATTTGTCCAATCCTAGGAATTTTTGTGGTTTTCAATGCCTTGAAAACCTATCAGTCTATCAAATTTTATCAATATGACCTTAACACTATCATGGCTCTCAGTACTAGGTCAAACTGTCATTCACCTCATTTGATCTTTAACATTTTTGAGTCTATTAGTGTTAGATGATAGCATTTTTGACTCATTTTCAACCATTTAATAATATTGACAGTGTTCATCGATGTTATTTATCAACTAATCTCAATCTTGTAGCATTTTACAGTGTTAGTTAAATGTTACGTGTCCTTAGTTCATGTCATGTGTCCTTGACATATTATCATTTTTCATCAATCAATCAATTTTACCATGGCTTTGGTCTATTTGTCATCATCCTAGTCAATCTCCATTATTGGCACATTTCATCAAAAGATATTGTTGCACTTATTTAATCAAATTGGCCAATCATCTACTAATTTTCTCTATAGGATTAAACAATACACAATTTAATCCTATGTCATTTCACCAATTATTCTTCTTAACTAACCTTCTCAATTAATTAATTTTATTAATTAATTGATTCATCATTCAAAAACCATGAAAATTCTCAATTTCCTAAGTCATATTTTCCAACATTAATTCCATTATTTACTAATTTTTGTTTGTGGGATAATGGATTTTTTTTTCAAATATGCCACATGATTTTGACATCATCATGACACATGGGCATAACACATCATGGATCCTCCATTTACACTTGGCTAATATATGTCATAATCCATATATTCTTATTCCTTATGCACATCCATATTTGGCTTCCATTCTCATAGATTCTTGGCTTTAAGTGGGTTTGAGGTGTCATATGATGTGTCATAGATCCTATTCCATTTATAGCCATGTTTTACTTCCAAAGCATCATACAATCCTACATTTGTCATCTTGTGTCATATGTGTCATGGATTCTCAAAGGAATATCTTTCCAAGTTACATATCCAAGGTGACAATTCCAATGCTCTCATCTTGCTAATTGATTATAAAATGAGCATTCTTCCTCTCCTTTTTGATCCCTAGGTTCCAATTCTTTGGTCTCTTTTATCTCTCAAGATTAAATCACATCTTCTAGTATTCTCATAGCATTCTCATTACCATAGGCTTTTTCTTCCAAATTGTGTGCATGATAGACAATTGGAGCTATACCACATGGAGAAGAAAGGACATGGGAGCTAAAAATGAAAGAGGGGGTTTTTAACATTGTGTTTCTTTCTTTGTTTATTTGGCTTTCATGGTAAACTAGAGGGTGTTAATGCATGTTTATTGAGTTTGTGATTTTCTTATAGTATGTTAGGTATTAGCCCATTTTCTAGTCCTACAGCTAGCATTTCCTTCTCATAAATAGGTTTGAGTTGATTTTTACCTTTTAATTGGAAACTTTCAAAATCAATTGATCGACCTTCTTGCATGAGAACTGTATGCACCCAAAAATGGTCGCCTAGACTATGGGCCCCCATTATTCAATTTATCAATTTATCAAATTTTCTGAATCAATGGTTTGTAATATTTTATTAAATCAATTAAAATCAATTTCCTTGATCAAATTCGATTGATTTCATTTCTAAGATTGATCATTTTATTCCAAGTCTTATTTACTTAAAAGAAAATCTTCTCTTTTAATTAAATAAAATAAAATCTCCATTTAATTAAAAGAAAACCTCTCTTTTAATTAAACACTTCATCCACATTTAATTAATTAAGAGAAAAACCTCTCTTTTAATTTAATTAAATATCTTCTATTTAATTAAAAAGAATTTGCTCCCTTTTAATTAAATAAAAATCCCACTTAAATATCTCTTTTGATGAAAAAAGGAAATAAAATAAATTCTTTTTATTTAATTTCTCTACACTTAAAAATGTGATCTAAGTGGGATTTATCTTTCCACTTTCTCCTCAACCACTCCTCTTTTCTAATTGGTGGAATCTTGTTTCACATGGATCACCACTTTCTTCTCAACCACTCCTCTTTTCTCATTGGTGGAATTTTGTCTCACATGGATCAAGCTCTATTATCCCATATTGGTTGTGAGAAGCCTCTCACCTCCATAATTTCCTTTATAAGGGAGAGCCCTCTCCTCATGTTAGGACCCATGATTATGCTATCGTTATGCTGTAGGTTTGAAGACCAATTTTTGAAGGAGTTGGAATACAAAAGATTTTTGTGGAGAACTTCTATTTTCTTGTCTTTTTCTCTCTTGCACCCATCATGGGCTTTTAGCTTAGATCTTGCATTTATAGATTAGATTTTGATTTCATAGATTAGATCTTATTTTCATGCATATTTGAAGATCATGGAGACTAGCATTCTTGCTTTTCCTCTTTGAATCTCTCATCTCATGGTGTACTTGCATGGGCACAAAAATAGGTCAAACTGAGGGCCTCCATTGCAAACCCTTGCACTCTATGAGTAGAGAGCTATGGATCGATTTGTGAGTGCTCATTCTTGAGTTTTCTTACATGTAATGATTCATAGAAGTGTGACAATATTTTAGCACACAAGAACTACTCCTATCCCATTTCTAGGAGCATCACATTCCACAATGAATTCCTTTGTGAATTCTAGAGTGGAAAGCACTAGAGGGTTACACATAGCCTTCTTCAATTGCTCAAATGATACATTAGCATATTCAGTCCAATGAAAAGAATTCTTCTTCAATAGAGTGGTAAGGGGTGCTGCTATATCACCATAATTCTTCACAAATCTTCTATAGTATCTTGTCAATCCTAAGAAACCCCTCAGCTTCTTAATAGTTTTTGGGATATGCCATTCTGTGATAGTCTTGATTTTGTTTAGGGTCCACCTTTACTCCTTCATGTGAAACTATTTGTCCCAAATACTCCACCTCCTTAAGACCAAAAGCATGCTTGGATGGCTTAGCATAGAGTTGATGATCTTTGAGTAATTTTAATGCTTGATCTACATGCTAAAAATGTTCTTCCCAAGTCTTCCTATAAATTAATATATCATCAATAACTTCTTAAAAATGGAATTCATCAAACTTTGGAACGTAGATGGTGCATTGGTAAGACTAAATGGCATCACCAAAAATTCATAATGACCCTCATGAGTTTGAAATGTTGTCTTACAAATATCTTCCTCCTTAATCCAAATTTGGTGAGAACTCGATCTAAGATCTAACTTCATAAAATACATAGCTCCATTTGTTTCATCTAGAAGATCATCGATGATTGGAATAGGAAACTTATCTTTAATGGTGTACTTGTTGAGCACTCTATAATCTAGACACATGTGCCAAGTTTCATCCTTCTCACACACCATCGTAATAGGTGAGGAGTAAGCACTTTGGCTACACCCTATAATTCCTGTCTCTAGCATTTCCTCAATATTTTTTTCTATCTCACTTTTTTGTATGTGTGGTTACCTATAAGGCTTGATGTTTGGTGGCTAGCTTTGTAGAACTAGTTGTATGGCATGGTCATGATCCCTCTTAGGAGTAAGTCCTTTAGGCATATCTCCAAGAGTCACTAAGTGATGATCAATTATTTCTTGTAAACCTAGATGAGTAGGAGCATTAGATTGAGAGACTTCTAATGAGCATAGCTGAGCCACAAATCCATCCACACCTTTCTTAAGAAACTTTTTCATTTAATGAGAGCTTACCATCTATAGGGATCTTTCCTTCAATCCCCTTAGCTCCACTACCTTTCCTTTTGATTGAAATCACATGAATAGTTCTTGGAAGTTTATCTCAGTCGTTCCCAATGTAGAAAGCCATTGTACTCTCAAAACAATGTCTACTACACCCATGGATATCACATACATTGGAGTACCAAGTTGATAATCTCCCATGGATAATTTGATGCTATGCCACTTCCCTAAATAATTAATTATGCCCCCATTTGTAATCAAATCCTAAAACTCTAGAGTTGGATATATAAAACAATGTAGAAGAGTTGCGAACTTTTTATTCATTTAATTATGAGTACTACCTAAGTCAATGAATATTATTACTTTCTGCTTCTTTAAGAAACCCACTACCTTGAGAGTTTGTGGTCCACTAAAACTTGAAAGTGCATGACAAGAAATTATTGGTTGAGAATCATGTTATTCCTCACTTGACTCCCTATCCTCCTCTGATATGGGCTCATCCTCTTCTTCCTCACTTGGACATTCAATATAGAAAAATTTCTTTTCACTATATTTATGTCTTGGAGTATATTTTCCATCACAATTGAAACACAACCCTTTTTCTCTTTTCTCCTCAATTTTTTGTGGAGTCAACCTAGTAGGTTGAGGAAGAGAAGGTTTGAATATCATTTTTCTCTTGTCACATTAGCCACTTGCTTTCAAGGAATCAAGAACTTCTCCTCTACCCTATGTACCAATATAAAAGACTCATTTACTGAGCTAGGACAAAACATGTATACCTCCTGTTGAATGTGATCCTTGAGACCACTCAAGAATAAATCATTCAAGTTCTCCTCTATAATTATATCCACTCTTAAGGATATATTTTTGGATTTTTGAATATAATCCTTAACTGATCATGTTTTTTGAAGCTTAGCAAGTTGGTTAAAGAAGTTTTCTATCACATTATTGCTATATTGTGCTTGCAGCTCTTCTGTAAAAATTGACCATGATATAGTGAGACCATTTTTCCTCCTATGAGTACAAAGCTAACAATACCAAATAAATTGATCTAATTCTATATATAAGGAAGCCATCATGACCTTTTTTTCCATATGGGATTTGATGTACTTCAAAAAAAATCTCCATTTGATTTATCCATGTTAGAGGATCCTTGCCATTAAATTTGTGCATATCCACCTTTGGAAAAAAATTCCTAGATCCCATAGGATTAATAAAATTTGTGTCATTATTAGTCAACTTGAAGGTTTCACCTTGATTGCTTGAGAGCTCCTTCCTTGTTTCATTCATATAAGTGCTTAACATGCTTTGTATATCTAATATATCTCCTTGTAGATCACACATATCCCTCTTAACCTCTTCCTTGAACTTACTAAGTTCCTTATTGGGATTACCATCCTCTGTTGCTTCCCAAACTTGATCAAAGGATTTACCTAGTGTGGTAGCATTATTTTTGCCTCTTGTTGAAGGCCCCGTCATGATGGAAACCAATGTTTTTGAAATAAATCATACAAATGAAATGTAAATTCTCTAATTTATTTATTATTTTTTATTGTAACTTACTAGGGCTAGGATACCCTTACTCGAAAAAAATTAGCAAATTTGTTGCCTTGAAAGAGAATTTTCCTAATTTTGCAATATCTTGATTTTTTTTTTTCAATTTCTCCAAGATTTGCAATTTAGGATCCTCTACTATGTATTAAAAAGCCCAATACAAGATATATTCCAATTTAGTAGGTGTGAGAGATATGAAGATCTCAAATAATTGTTTAGAAATGGTAATTTTGCAATAATTTTCTCGAATTTTCTCCAATTCCTCCAAAACTTGGACTATAGCTTCTTTAATATCATCTTCAAAACCCCTTTAAAAATCTTTGAAAATTTCACTAAAATCTAAAAGTTATGCTCTTCCCAAAATTTCCCCAATGTTGAGGAAAAAATCTTGCCTCTATGGTGCTAAGATCATGCTTTGATACCACTTTTAATGAAATAACTTGTAGAATAGAATAAATAATATGAATATTATATAAATACTTGATAATAACTAATAATAATAGGCCACTTTGAGGGGGAAACCTCCAAATATCTTGAATGAGAACACACTTGCCAATATGATGTTGAAATAAGACTCACAACCTCCTATATACCTAATTATTCTTAGGTTGAATAGACGCAATCCTACATAACATCTATACTAGCATTGGATTCATGATCTTTTCAAACCATTTAGGCCTAAACCTTTTTATTGGCACATGATTCTACTAGGTGATTCTCCCAAAATCCTTTAGAAATTCAACTAGATTTGGCACTTTTTGGATGGAAATTTTGTTTACTCTATGGAAAGATAGGAATGTTTTTCTTTTCACACATAGTTTTTTGGATATCAATATTGCCATGTACACTAAGGCATGCATTTGTAATAATATAATTATGCAGATTCAAGTGCAAGCTAACCAAGTTTCCCTTGAGGTAGCTCACCTATAGGAGTTGTTGAACCGTTGGGGCAATGCCCCCTACACTATTGCCAGAGTTCCTCCTAATTCCTCGATAGAAACCTCGACGCCTCATGGCTGCCATCCATGATGCCATTCCTCAAATCGTCATTCACACACCCCACACTCCCAAGCTTCTTGCCACCACTCTCCCAGTGGGGGTTGATGGTAGATAGAGGCACCACTCATCTTCCCCACCTTTTGGTGGCTCTATTTGGTCCCTTGCTCCTGCTCCTAGTGCTCATTGAGCACTTTCTAAGAAATGGACTTGCCTAGATTTGGTTATTTCTCCTCTACAACTAGAGATCAAAGATCTGAAGGTTGCCACTTATCCTCTTGCTTTTGCTACTGAAGATGCCTAGACTTTTCCCAACTTGCCCCCCAATCCCAAAGATGATTGGGGCTTCCACGATAGAGATGAACTGCCACCCTTGGTTGGCATTGCTTTGGCCACTTGAGGTTGCCTTATATATATATATTTTAATGAATAGTTTTTGATTCCAGCTATGGCTGTGTTTTTATTATGCCTGTGGCCGTATGAACTTATTTGTGGGGTGATCTTGTATCCCCCAACCCTTTTTTATGAATTATAGTCTTAGTATATTTTTATTAATAGAAAAGGACTATTCATCAAAAATATTAAGGGCATAGGAGTTTGATGCTGACTTATAAATCTAGTTGTCAAAGCTTCACCATGATAAATAGACTGTGGATAACTATGCTACTTGGGGGCCCAAATAAAATATTTCCTCCATTGGTTAGAGGTTAGTGATAAAGCTTCTAAAGAGTTCTTCTAGGCTCTCAGAGCCTGCTATACCAAAGTTGGGATTAAAAAGATTAAATAGAGCAATACTATTCTCTCCAATCTCCCTAAAATCTTGCAATCTTTTGTGCATCATAATAAAAAAAAATTTGCTTCATAGGTAAATTTAGTTTCTTAGGAGGAAGCTCTTAGAAAGTGTATTTATATTACTCCAAATCACCTGGCAGTCTAGCAACAGGCTTTGTGTAAGCATCTTCTCACCATCAGGGACCTTAAAGAGGCTATCTTTTCTATGGAAGATGACAAGTCCTTTGGGTGTGATGGGTTCCCTTATGAATTTTACAAACACCTCTAGGAGTCTATAGGTCAAGACCTGCACAAAGTCTATTTGGAAGCTTACCACACTAAGGGCCTAGGAGCCATTATTAACAAAGGAAACATTGAATTCATACCTAAAGTTGGTGACCTTGAGGATATCTATAACTGGAAGCCCATCATCTTGTTTAATGTGTCATACAAGATCATTGCTAAGGAAATATCTCTTAAGATTAGACATCTCCTTCCTTTAATTGTGTAGCTAGAGAAAACTAGTTTTATTAAGTCCAAGTATATTCTTGACAACATCATTGTTGTTTGGGAAGGCACAGAATGGGCTCACAATTCTAATCAGTAGAATTTTTTTTTGAAAATTGATTTTTCCAAAGCTTATGATCAAATTTAATGGCCCTTTATTTTGGCTATGCTTTAGGCTTTGGGGTTTAACCCTAACTTTCTTTTGTCTATAGAGATGCTATTGCGTATATTACCATTAAAAATTCTCAATCTGAAGCCTTTAGGCTCTTTTGATCCATCCAGTAGGGTTACCCTCTGGCTCTAGCTTTGCATGTTCTTTTTGTTGATGGGTTGGTTACTTACTAGCCCACTTTTTTTCCTCTGGTTTGGTTTGCAACATTTTCTTGCTTGAATCTTCTTCCCAGCTTGTCAATGGACACTTTGCTAATGATTATTTTCTCACTCTTTTGGAGGATGAGGAGAATATTGCTAATGCCTTATAGTTCTTGGACACATTTTTTCAAGCTTCTAGTTTGAATATTCAATGGCACAAGATGTTGGAAATACAATATGGGAAAAGTAAACTTTGATAGGTGAGGTCAATCATTAGTTCAAAACTTTAACCATAAAATTATTCACCATACATCCATCTCATAATTATGCATGTAAACTGAAATACTGAATTAAGCATATACATCAATAGCATGAAAACATATCATCATTCATACATATGATACAAGATATGATTACCCAAAAACCCTCCAATGAGAAGGTAAAACTTGGGTGGGGATGACACCCACAATTCTTCATTACTACAATTGTAAAGTGTATCCAATGAAGGTTACAATGTTTGATCATAAGACATGATTTACCTTGTGAAAAGTTTTCTCTGTTAAAGGCTAACAAGATTGTTAGATCTTACCCTCTTAAAGGATTTCAACACCCTATTAGAAGTGTTCTTGGTAAAAGGACTTTAACTTACAATGTAGTAAGCACCTTGTTAAATGATTTATCATAGCCTATTAAGACTATTATGTTAAGAGATTTGACTGATTCACTTGTTAGAATGTCTCAAAAATGATCCAGTGGTTTACACTCTATTGCTAGATAACATATCACATCTTTGCATGTATTCTTGATCATCTTTTGATTAGATGTATCTCTCTTGTCCTCTAATGTCTTTTCTTTATTATGTTCTAACTAATTCTAAAATGTATCTAAATTCACAACACCTTAGCCACCATGAATGCTCTATTTTTCCATGCAAACCTCTCTCTTCACTCCTTCCACACTCTCTTTTAAAAAAAAATAGTTTAGGGTTTCTCCTCCTTAAGAATACCTTTGTGACTTAGGGTTAGGTTTGGATTGACAATTATGATTTACCCATATTGTCACTTAATCCTTCCCTTTTTTTGATTGGTTGCATGTACTACATAGGGATTCTTGATTAAGATTCATTCTTATCATTTAGGATCACAAAAAAATCATCAAGTAAGCTCTAGAATGGTTTACATAGTAGTTTGTGCCATTACAAACAACTATGTCAAAAATTGTATTACTCAGCATCTGAAGTCCCTGATTCTTAGCATCAACTACAACTTCAATGTTCTCACTTAGCATCTAAATAACTTAGAATCCATAGGTTAATTGACATCTGAATCACTCAACATCATCTATTTTCTCAACACTTTGAGTGAATTGACACTAACTATTTACTCGACACATACTAAGTATCTCATTCAACATGCACTATCTAACATGTTATGCTGGACATGTATTACTAGTTTGGCATGAACTAAGTTCTAACTTGTAAATAAATTAAGTGTATAGACACTCATATGTCAAAAAAAATCCAAGATAAAAAATCTCCCCCTTTTGACATGAGTAGAAAAAACACTTGGTCATGCATGAATGATCTTAGCTTATAAGTATAACTTAGATACTCACTATCTCTATTCGGCGTATGTACAAAATTTCAAAATTTCAAAATTTTGCAAAACTTGACTTAACAATCATACCTCAAAATATTATAACTCCCCTTGAGTTTATTATGTTGTTCTGAATTTGAACCTATACTCTTGCTAAGTAAATATGCATATACCACACTATATTGTACTCTATTTCTATCTTTGACTTCCCCTTTGTTTGGTCTCCCCCAAAACTATATTCATTCTTTCCTTGAAGTCATTGTCTCTCTTAAAAACTTATTTCTCCCCCTTTTTAACACTTAGGTCAAAGGGTTATACACATATAGTATGTTTGTCCAAAAAAGGTTTATGGACCTCAAGTATGATCTGCAAAGTTGCATCCCAGTTATCACAAGCTACCTCCAATGATTTGATTTGGATGGCTAACTTGGCATCAAGGTGAACTAAGCCTTCATGTGTAGAAAGATGAGCATCTTCCTACATTAATGTTTATACAAAGTTTATATCCTTATGTAATATGTCCATGTGGGGGGAAACATGGATTGGATGCTAATTAGTGTAGCTTAAATGTTTGCATCTTGAGCATGCAGGACTACCAACTGACCTTGGGAATTCATCAAATTCCTAAAGTGCTTTTGACTCTAAGCTAGAGAATTGGGTAGAGTAGTACTTGTCATCTTCATATCTCCCTCTAGATTTGCAAAATGCAACTACACTTCTTGTGTGAATAGAGTTGTATCACACAACTTGGTGTAAAGTGAGAAAATGTTATCTAAAACATTCTTTACACTATAAATCTTGGTTTCTAAGTCAAGCTAACTAAGTGTAATGGCACCTGATATATTTTCATTTACTTGTCTTTGAAATTTCCTCTTAGACTATTCAAGTAGTTTAATATTTGAATCCAGGTCTATATCATTTATCTTCTCCACCATATTTGCTAGCTACTCCATGATAGGCTTTCCTTCTATAGGTGCAAGCAGGTTGATTGCATAAAGAAATATATCCTTCATATCATGCAATGCTTTCTTCTTCCTATGCTCCCTTCTGAGTAGTTCTTGGTGCTTTTTCTTTGCAAGAGCACCTTGAAGTATGCTCATTTGTTCAATAGTGATTATTGTAAGATCAAACTTTGGTAGCACAATCACCTTATCCAAGATGACATCACCATATGATGTAATTTTGTTTACATTGGATGTGCTAGGACTAGGCCTTGATGAATGTAGTGGTGTAGCTTGTACACTTGGCCTATGAAGAGTATGACTTGAAGGAGTAGTAGTTTTTGACAAAGTAACCAATGTTTGTATTGCTAATTTCTCCTTAGGCTTGGTAGTCAAGACTGACTCTTCAATCCTATCCTTTTCTTGCATGTCAATCTCACAT
The DNA here is from genome assembly GCA_028749045.1 of Cupressus sempervirens. Taxonomy (NCBI): domain Eukaryota; kingdom Viridiplantae; phylum Streptophyta; class Pinopsida; order Cupressales; family Cupressaceae; genus Cupressus; species Cupressus sempervirens. The sequence continues at coordinate 811,630,381 of CM053790.1, read as the reverse complement.
GCACCTTGAGTTTAGGTTATAGGTGCAAAAGTATCTTCCTAACTTGTTTGAACTAGTGTCCCATCTTTATCTTCTATAGAAACTTCCTATATTGACACATTTTACATGAGTGTGTTGATATTTTCCATTGTTGTCTCTTTTCTTTGGTACACTATAATAGGCATTGTAGGTTATACCACAATGAATTGAGGGGTCTTAGATATGTCTTTTGTTTCCTCCTCTATAGATGTCTTTTTTGCCTTCTCAATTTCATCTACACTCACCAATACAGGATAACTACATAGTTGTGCCTTGGTGGCATTGTCTAGCAATATGTTTTTCATGTCCTCCTCTATTAGGGGATTGATATTCTAAGTTGTAGCATCATAAACATCCTTGATCTTCACCATATTTGTGTATGTATTTATCACATGTTTTTAAATGACACTCAACATCAGTATATTAGGTATAATATACTCTATTTGTGGTTCAACTTCAGTTGTTGCCTATGTATATGTAATCTTTTCAATGCCATCCACATGTGTATCTTTCTTAGATTCTTCTTTCATAACCTTATTTACTTCTTTTTCACCCTTTTCTTCACCTACCTCAATAGGTGTCTGGTCAATTTCCTTAGGTGTTGTCAGTCCATATATCGACATCCATATCTGAGTGTACTTTTGAACAACACCCTCAATATCCTTTTGTAAAATTTTGAATACTTTATATTTAGGATAAAATCTCCCTTTTATATTTGTTAACAGTCTTTGACATTGTGAACTTATCCAATTCTATTATCACTTGAGCAAGTGTAGTCTCTTTGATTTTCCTTTTTGTAGTGATACTATATTGCCATATTTTATCAATTCTTACATATAGACTTTTAGGTATAGAGTTGGCAAGCTCAATGAGAGTCTTCTTGAATGTTTTCATCATGGCATATATTGATTCTTCTAGTTGGTTCATCTAAATCTTTCTAAGTTTGTCAAACTCAACATGTGTGAAATCGAGATAAGTCAATATTATTCTTTATATTCTCACACAAGTTGTCCAATCTAGAAGAAGGACTATGACTTACCACTTTAAATTGGTTGTTGTCATTAGATTATGTCCTCTCTTCATCCGACTCAACTAGAGAAATGTACTTTTTCCTTTGTCTCTTCTCAAACTCATCTACATGTGTAACTATCTTGGTTCTCTTTCCTTTTGACTTTTTTATGTCTTGAAACTTCTTAGTAGTAGCCCTTGTGTTGGCCCTGGTGATAGGAACTACAAGCTTAGGTTGTGTAGGTTTTTATAACCTTCTTTGGTTTGCTAACTTATAGAGCTTTAGCTTTTCTTTTCTTCTTTTCTTTGGCTATAGGTGTTTCATTAGCTACTTTTCCCTCAGCACCTTCATCAAGCTTAGCTTTCTTTACATCTTGGTCTTCTCCTTGACCTTGAGTTATGGATAGTGGTACTTGGGTAGATGCATCTTCACCTTCATCATCATCATCATCATTTTCTTCTTCTTCTTCTTCTTCCTCTTCTTTTTCTTCTACCCCTTCACCAAATTTTTCTTTGAGCTTCTTAGAAATTTTGTTCTTTTTCCTTATTACAGAGGTTGTCTTCAAATCCATAGTTATCTTTGACTTGGCTACATCATAATTAGAAAAAGTTGTAGCCTCCTTATCTACTGCTTTAACCAATAAAGTGGTAATTGTTGTAGACGCCTCTTCTAGGTTTATCTCATAATGTAAAGGCTTTAGGCATCTCACCCTTGGAACTATAGCCTCTACATATGTTAAATTAGTATCAGCTAGAAAAAAATTACTGAAATGCTTCTCAACTAGTGACATTGGAATCCTATGTCTTTATTTCATTGACTTCTTAGAGTGTTCAAAGTATCTAGTCATTATAGAGTCAAAGTTTTCTCCAAGATGTTCAATGTATTCTCCTATCTATACTACAATGGATCTATTTGTATTCCATGCAACTTTACCAAATGAAGAATTTGTTTTGCACATAGAAAATATACATATAAGTATTGAACCAAACTTGCACTATGCACTCTTGGTTTTCCTTATGGCTCCCAAGTTTCCTGATAATTATTGTAACTACAACTTGGCAAGGTCATAAGAATGATCCTTCTTGACTATGTTAAAGCCTATGTCAATAGCAATGCAAGGTACATTGTTCAATATGCTAGATTGAAAGAATTTACGTGTGATTATCTGTACTGCAAAAGCAATTAGGAGATGTGTGATGGTGTTAATTGTCATTCCTCTCTTATTCCACATTTCCCCTATATTTTTCTCAATAACCTCTTTTGCATCACTTCTCATGGTCTTAGGTCTATCTAGGGTTGGATACCATGTTACTATTATAAGCTAGAGTTGTCATTGCACCAAAAGATTGACATGTTAATGCCTAATACAACAACTAGACTTATAGAACACAAGAGGTGGTTAATAAAGAAATCCCCCTTTACTATTACCCAAGGAGATTCAAAACTAACCAAGCTCTATTACCACTTGTTACAATCTAGAGTTTCAATTGCACCAAAAGATCAACCTGTTAATGCCTGATATAGCCACTAGAATTATAGAACATAGGAGGTGGTTAAGCCATGTCATTAATCTCAAAGAGGAAGGCTCGTAGTTAGTCTAATAGCTACTCTCTACAAAATCATTTAGGTAATATTGATAGCTTTGTCTTCTAACCACACTAAGTTGTCATGAATCCTGCTCAAAACAATCTTTATCCACTCTATTTTTAAAATGTTGGGGAAATATAGGGAAATCTTATATTTCTCCTTCAAAATTCCATTTTCACATAATTTACCATATATTTCTCTTATCTCCATTCCACCTATGTTACCCACCTTACATGTGTAACAACATCTTACATCTTGAATAATTAAAACTTATGGTGGTATCATGGATAATGCACCAGACAGATCTTGTTTGTATGAAATGTTAGGAATTAATTTAAAGTTTGGTTATCTAATCTCATTACTAATTAATTTAACATTAAAAACTTCATTTCCCTCTTTAATCTTAGAAGAAGAAGAAGAACTAGGCACCATATTTGATACCAGGTTTTGCACAAATTCAAACAGTGTAGCTCGACATAGGATAAACACCTTTATAAATTTGATGAATGGTGTCAAATAATGGTTGAATTCAATTTGAAAATTCTTGGAATGATCTCTCTAATTCACCTTAAGTTATTTATGCTCTCTCCAAATTTTAATGATGTCAAATGAATCAAAAATTGACCATACAGACCTCAAAACTTCACAATTAATGCTTAGTGCTTACACAACTGTAAGTTTGGCTATAATAGAAATTTTGAATCACTCAACTTCCATGTAATTTTCTTCACATTTGGAAACCACTATGAGCTCAAAAAAAACTATCACTTATGATAGCTCGACATCAACTAGATTTCACTTGGTAGTTTAGGTGAAACTTTTCATGTATGGAAGCAACATGAAAACTGACAAAACTTAAAGATTTCTACCAGATTCTAAACAACACTTTGCATCTTTTCTCATGCATTTATAATCTTTTCAAAACTCTAAACAACACTTTTCATCTTTCTTCATGCAAACTCTTGGATCTGCATTCATATGCTTTTTATCCATACTTCTAATAGTTATAGCAGTATCCATCAAATCTTTGTTTGCTTATGGTCTTGGTTCTACGTTCATGTTCCTGATGTCCTTGCTTGTTGCACTTGTGGTAGTGAGTGACCCATGAACTTCTTCTTAGGATTCTAATTTATAATCTTGCTCCTATAAACATTAGTGGTATGTCCTAATTTTCCATGATTGTGACAAGTAGGTTTGGAGTTCTTACCATTGATATTCCTGTGTTCACCACTTATAGATGATTGTCCTTCTTCAATACTGGTGTAACCCAATCTAGTAGTATCACTATTGGATCTAGGAGATCTCATCAATTGCTCAAAATATTTGATGCCTTCACTAGGTCTATAAAAGCTTTTAGCAAATTATTTTTCTCTTTTTAGGTCATTTCTCAGTTGTTCATTTTGCAATTTTAGTGTTGTGATTTAAATATCTTTTCCATTTAATTCATGATTGGAAATCATCATTTGATTCAATGTTTCTAGTTGCATGTGAGCTATCCTATTTACCTTTGATGTCTTATCTTTTAGTCTATTGGACAATATCCTTTTTTCATCTTCAATCATGAATTTTCTTCTTTAGCTTTCTTTTTCTACTTGGTCACCTAACATAGAAATATTGATTTGACTTCTTGTTCTATCTTAAGATTTCTAACATCTTCAATTAGGGTTCCATTATTTTCCATCAGATCTACAACTGCTACATCAAATTCACTTGTGTTTCCATCTACGAACAATTCAGTAGTGTCAATCTATTGGTATTGTGTGTCATTCTCTCCAAGAGCTATCTCTTTCCTTCTCTTCAATAATTTCTTTAATTCATCTCTTGCTTCATTCAGCTAATGTAGGGCAAGGCATTGGATTCCAATCTTCTCGTTTTCAATAGTCTTTCCCAACTTGTAGACTTCCATCTTCAAGAACTTTCCTCAAAGTGTCAAAGCTTTATGCTTTGATACCAATTGTTGGAAATATAATATGGGAAAATTACATTCTAAGGTGTGGGGGGGTGTTGTTGAATCAGTACTTCAAAACTTTAACCATAAAATTATTCACAACACATCCATCTCAAAATTGTGCCTATAAACTAAAATACTAAATTAAGCATATATCAATAGCATGAAAACATGTAATCATTCACACATATGACACAAGATATGATTACCCAGAAAGCCTCTAATGAAAAGGTAAAAATAGGGTGGGGATGACACCCACAAATCTTCACTACTATAGTTGTAAAGTCCATCCAATGAAGGTTACAATGTTTGATCATAAGACATGATCTACCTTGTTAAAGGCTTACAAGATTGTTAGATGTTATTCTATTAACAGATTTCAACACCTTGTTAGAAGTGTTCTTGGTAAAAGGAATTTAACTTAATATGAAGTAAGCACCCTATTAAAGGATTTATCATAGTTTGTTAAGACTACTCTATTAAGAGATTTGACTGATTCACTTGTTAGAATATCTTAGCAGTGATCCTATAATTAGCACTCTACTGCTAGATAATAGATTACCTCTTTGCATGTATTCTTGATCCTCCTTTGATCAGATGTATCTCTCCTATCCTCCAACCTCTTTTATTTGTTATGTTCTAACTGATTCTATATTGTATCTCAATTCACAACACCTTAGCCACCATCAATACTCTATTTACACATGCAAACCTCTCTCTTCACTCCTTCCACACTTCTTTTTAAGTTCGAGGGTTTTCCTCCTTAATAAGACCTTTCTAACTTAGGGTTAGGTTTGGATCCACACTTATGATTCACTCATATTGTCGCTTAGTCCTTCCCTTTTTTTGATTGGTTACATGTACTACATAGGGATTCTTGATTAAGATTCATTCTTATCATTTAGGATCACAAAATAATCCTCAAGGTTGCTCTGAAATGGTTGACATAGTAGTTTGTACCATTAGAAACAACTATGTCAAAAATTGTATTACTAAGCATCTAAAACCCCTGATGCTTGACATCAACTGCAACTTTAATGTTCTCACTCAGCATTAGAATGACTTAGCATCCATAGGTTACTAAGAATTTTAATCACTTGACATCATTTATCTACTTGGCACTTGAGTGACTCGGCACTAACTATTTACTTGGCACATACTATCTCACTTGGCATGCATTATCTGACATGTTATGCTCAACATGTATTACTAGTTTGGCATGAACTAAGTTCTAACTTGTAAATAACTAAGTGTATAGACACTCATATGTCAAAATCAATATGAGATCAACGCAAGACGCTTTATTATAGACAATCTTTTCTTCTAGCCCTACCTTGGCTTGCTCAATTTGAGTGGAAATGGGTCACTTACAGGGATATTTTCCATTTTCTAGGTATTTCCTTTGATTTTAAAGCTTCACTAATGGATTTTTGGAATATTATGCTCATGAAAATTGAAGAAAATCTTGACTACTGGCTTACTAAACCCCTTTCTCTTGTGGGGAAATTCCAAATTTTCTCAAAGGTGTTGGCAACTATGTTGGAATATTCAAATAGGAATAATGCTTCTGAGAAGGGGGGGGGGGGGTGTGAATCAGAAGTATTGTGTTTTGACCATTAAAACTTTTTCTTAACTATAAGTAGATTGCATGCATATAAACATATCAAAAAATTATAAAAAACACATAATCATCACCACATAACACTTGAGATCTTGGTAACCCAGAAACCCTCCAGGAATAAGAAGGTAAAACTGGGGTGGGGATGATACCCACAAAATTTACTGCAACAATAAGGTTTAACCACTTCTGATGGTCTGCCCTGTTAAAGGCTTTACATTGTATCAATTGTGACCTAGTTAAAGGATTTCAAACACTTTACAAGAAGTGTTACCCTACTAAAGGATTTCATCACCTATTTATAGGATTTCAAAAATAGCTACTAAGCTAACCTATTACCATAGGATTTTCTTTCTAATACAATTGCTGGAGAGTATTAGGTATAATAAACCTGATAGATTACAATCCTTCAATTGCTGAATACAGGCACTTGATCTACTTTTTCTCATCTTGATCCTCTGTGATCTGATACTCTTAACTCTAAGAATTAATTTTCCTTGCACATCCTTGTCCATCCACCATAGGGTTCAATATGATTTCATCTTCTTTATAAAGACATTTGAATACTTAGGGTTAGGTATGGATCTATGATCCATATTGAATCTCTATTTCGTGCTCATTCCTTGCATATTAACAACTGTTTGCATGCCTTATCCATTTTCCTTATTGGTTGCATGTTGATTGCATGGGAAAAACAAAAGATTTGATCTTATCTTTTAATCCTTCGAGATTTATCATATGTCGGCCATAAAAATGGTTTACATATGAATTTGTAATGTTACAAACTCATATGTGCATTGTGTGTTGCTCGACACTTACTAATCTCTAATGCTCAACACTTATACTGAACTGGCTTACTTTGCACTTGTTGTATTTCTATATTTCTTGGCATCGTCTATGACTCGACACTCAAATGTCACTCGGCACCTGAAGTCTACTTGGCACCTAAAGATCACTTGGCATCTGAAGACTACACTAACTCGGCTCATGTTGTGGCTCGGCATACATGGTGTACTCGTCTCCAATGTAGAAAGTGATTAAGTGTGTTGGCACTCAAGTGTCAAAAACTATTTTGAGACTAACAATCTCCCCCTTTGACATGAGTGACAAAAACACTTAACTACCCTTATGAGTACATGTACTAATCTGCTTGGTATATACAGTCAAAATTTGTAATGTACAATATATATACCTCAAAAGTATGTAACTCCCCCTAAGTTGATTGTACCATTATCAGTGCTATCTTGGTAACCAAAATTTGATGTTGTATATCATGCTCTGCTTTTGTTGTCTTATCTCCCCCATTATCTTGTCTCCCCCTATTTTTATTATCTCCCCCTTTTTGACACTTATGTCAGAGGGTTTTTTTAAGGGTTAAGACCATATTTTGCCAAAAATGTGTTGTTTACCTCCATAATCATCCTAAGAGCTGTATCCCAATTATGCAAAGCAATTTCCAATGATTTATGTTGGAGGGTAGCCTCTACAACAAGATGAATAAGTCCTTCTGAAGTAGAAAGATTAGGGTCTTTCTTGAGAACAGTTTCAGCATAGACTTGTTCTTTATGGAGGATTTCCAAATGTGGGGTTATAGAAGATCGGAGCTGTAATAGTTTGGCCTTGATAGTGGCCTCTTCTGTTGTTAATATAGCTATTTCTTTTTGAGTGTGAAGCATTTGAGCAAAACACTTCTCACTTTGAGCTGGATCTCTAGGTAGCTACATGCTAGAAATATTCAAATTTTTTTCTAGGCTCCTTATCTTTTGGCTGGTCGCTTGTGTGAAATATGAAAAGTCACACAACTTTTTGTATAATGAGAATATATTCTCAAGTACCTTTTTGACTTTGTCTATGACCTTTGCCAATTCTATCTGAGAAAGTGCTATTTCACTAGATATTTTCTCATTAACTTTTCCTTGAAATTTTCTTTTAGACCATTCCATGAGTTTTGCATTTGTCACCTATTCAAAAATGTCTAATAATTGTTCCATGATATGCTTTGAATCATCTAGTGACTAAATACTGAAAGCATCGATAAATATATCTTTATTTCATGCATTGTTTGCTTTTGTCGATACTCCTTTCTGAGTATTTCTTGCCTTTTTCTTCTATTTAGTGCTTCCTGCACCTTATTGATTTGATCAATGTTTATTATTTTTGAGTCATAACTCGATATGACTATCTCTTCATCTAGTTTAGGGTCTCCATAGTGAAGTATCCTTGCAATATTTGTAGAGCTTGATCCTAGTGCAAATATTTGTAAAGGCTTTTGTGTAAGAGTCCCCGAGGTAGGCAAATTTATCAATGTTTGTATTGCCTCTTGCTCTTTAGGGGTTTCTTCTATTTTCTCCTCCTACTGTCTTCCTTGATCAGTTATTGTAATTGTAGGAAGTGCACCTTGTGTTTGTGCTATAGGATCAAATGTAATAGTCTATCCTATTTGTTCTGGTTCTTTGTCTGTTGCTGCACTTGTCTTCTTAACTATGGTGTCAACTATGCTTGTTGAAACAACTGTTGGCATTTGAAGTTGACCACTAGTAGCTGTAGATATTTTGGAAGGTGGTTCTTGTGGTTTCACCTTATCTCTAATTATGTTTTCTACTAGTTTTTGTAGTTCATCCATACTGACCAATACTGGATTTGCACATAATCTTACTTGTTGCATAGATTGGTCAAGGATTCTTTTGAGATCCTCTACAGTTAATGGATTGATGTTCTAACCAGAAGTGTTAGGAACATCCTGTACTATTATAGTTTCTATAGGTGTTATGGGTACATGAGGAGGGCTTGGTGGCGGCAATTATGTGTCTTGCATACTCTGATCTTGTTGCTGCTCTTGCTCAGCTGTTGTTGTTTTATCTTGCTTTGGTGTCTCCTCCTTCGTTTCTCTCTTTTCTTCTTCCTTCTTCTCTTCTTCTTGTTTCTTTCCTTCTTCCTTCTTCTCTTCTCTACCTCACTCTACTTCTATCTTCTCTTCTCTCCTTTTTCTTCTTTCTTCTGGTGGAGCAGAAGCTTCTTCCTTGTATTCTTCTTCAAGAAAATCTTCAATCTTTTTGTACAAGTTCTTCCATGATTTGGTTGTTCTTTGTACAATATCTTCCATTTTGTTTTGGAGAATGAAGAATGCCCTATATTTAGGTGTAAACCTAGAATTGTTCCTTTTGATTGCTTTTTCTACTTGCTCCTTAGTCAAATCAAGTAGTATGCTTGCTAGAGTTGTTTCTCTCATTTCCTTTTCCATTCTTAAACAAAAATTTCATCTTTCTGGTCATCTTGCAATTATCCATCTAGTTCAAGAGGGGTGTACTTGAACTGTGCCATCATTCCATAAATTGATTCCTCTATTCTATTTTATTTTTCTTTAGTGAACTTATTGAAATCAACTTTATTTATATTGCTTAAATCTCCATTTCCAATCTTTTTACATATTATATCAACTGAAGAATGACTTACCTTTTTAGATTTATCTTCTTCATCAGTATCAGGTTGAGCTACATATCTTCTTCTTTTCCTAGGCTCATCTTGTGTCCTCTTGATTGGTTTCTTCTTTGTTGCTTTCTCTTTGGCTTTTTGAGTTGAGGCCCTTGTTGTAGCTCTCGTTGTTGGCTTTTGGAGTGATGGTGTAGCAGCTTTCTTTGGTTTGGGCTGAGTTGGAAGTTGATCTTTTGTCTTTCTTTTCTTTGGCTCAGCCTAGGTTGGTGCTTCCTTGGTTTCTTCTTCATTAGCACCTTCCTCCTTGTCTTCACCTAGGCCTTGAGTTAATTCCATTGGGCCTTGCTCTTGTTCATCCTCTTCATCATCATTTTCATCATCATCGTCTTCAGCTTCAGCCTCTACCCTTTCACCAAATTGTGTCTTAATTTTCTTCATCAATTTATCTTTCTTTTTCAATGTGGAGGAAATTTTAGTTCCATATTTATTTTTGATCTTACCACATCATAAGTGCCAAAATGTGGGGCACTCTTATCTACTTCTTCTACCAACAATGCAGTTATTGCTGTAGATGCTTCATCAACATTGATTTCATAACCAAATGACCTTAGCCATCTCACCCTTGGAATTGCAGCTTGAATGTAGGTGAAGTCAATATCAACTAAAAAGCATATATCATTAATATGTTTTTCTACTAAAGAAACTGGTATTCTCACCCTTTGCTTTATGGATTTCTTGAAATCCTCAAAATAGCTTGTCATCAAAGTATCAAAATTTTCTCCCATTTGTTCTATATACTCATTTATTTGGGATATGATAGTCCTATCACTCCTGCATGTCACTTTGCCGAAAGAAGGAAATTCATTTTGAACATAAAAGAATATACAAACCAAAATTGCTCCAAATTTACATTGAGCACCCTTTTTCCTTCTTATGGCAGTTAGGTTTTCATTTATTTGTTGTAGTTGTAGTTCAACAAGATCATAAGTATGATCCTTTTTCACCAGTTTATACCCTACATCTACTGCTATGCATGGCACACTGTTGAGTCTATTGGATTGGTAAAATTTGTGGGCAATAACTCTAACAGAAAACTCAACTAGAGGATCTTGAATCGTATGAATAGTCATTCCTCTCTTGTTCCACTAAGCACCTGTATTCTTTTCAATGACCTCCTTGGATTCACTTCTCAAGGTCTTGTGCCGATCTAAGGTAGGATATCTAGTTACCCTATGAATTATTCTTTTTGTTAGTTTGATAGGGACATCTTCTAACCACAGACTACCATCATGAATTTTGCTCAATACAAGTCTGATCCACTCTATCTTGAATACGATGGGAAAACTTAAAACTTGTGTCAAACCCTTCCTTTCAACAATTTTGTATTCATCTTTTAATACTCCATTGACACATAGCTTTGCAAAGGCTTCTCTAATTTCCATGTCTCCTAGGGCTCCTATCTTGCAATTGTAACATCTTCTTACATCCTGAACCATGACAATGTTTGGGGGTATGCAAGAAAGGGCTCCGACTGGGTCATTTTTGTATGCCGCTTCAGGAATAGGGAAAAAATTAGGCTGCCTAACTTCATTAGACACTAGCTAGACTTCAAATGACTCTTTTTCTAGGGTTTTCTTGGAACTCAAAGCCATTTATGTAAACTAGGGTTTCTTTTACACAAAAATATGAAATTGCATAGCTCGACACAAATGAAAATACCTTAAGATCGATGAAAACTCATTGTAGGAGGATGCAATTTGCTTGGAATACTAGATTCTCTATTGTGAAGTCACTCTGTGCTCTTTATCTCATCTCCTTCTTGATTGCGATGAAGAAAAATGATTGAAATCATGATAATATACCCTATTTCCATCGCATTAAATGCTCAACTACAAACTCAGCTTATGAAGGATTTTTAACACTACTCGGCTTGCACTAGATTCTTATTTTACTCAACTTCCATAGGAGTTTCTTAACTCAGTATTAGTCATCAAATTGGTCACTGTTAGGAACTCGGCTTCCACTAGGATTTTACTTGGTATCATTTTGTCTTGGCATCTTGTTTCATTCAGATTTGTACTTTGCATTGCTTCTTCATGATTTAGGGCTGATGTATGATACTTCCTTGTATGTATCAACCCCATAGACTTATCTTGAGATTATTTAGATGAGGAGTGATCACTTAACCTTGTGGGTGAAGTGACCCTTTCATTGGATATACTTGATTCATTCTTTTTTTGCCATGTCTTCTTCATGTTTGTTCTAATGTATTCCTCATCAATCTTTTCTTTGCCCTTGTTTGATTCAATTTTTGGTGCTTTTGACCTTGTAGGATAGTTTCTACTGATGTAACTAGTTTTTAGGCAACTGAAACATGATGTTTGGCTTAGCCACTTGCTATAATTCCCTCTAAAATGTGTTCTTATGCAATTTTGGAGTATATGTCCATATTGCTAACAATAATGACAGTTATGCCTGGTGTTATAATCCCAATGGTACTGATTTTCATTTCCTTTTGTTTTTGTTTGTTGATTTGATGTCCACATAGGCTTTGATCTGTATTCAAATGATCTGTGTCCATACTTCTTACAATTATAACAATGTCCATCAAATCTTTGTGTCCTTTTAACTCTAGATCTGTAATCTTATGTCATATGTCCTTGCATGTTGCACTTGTGACAGTAACTTTTGTTTTTGGGTGTGTTTGTCTGATTGATTCTTCTACTCCTGCAAACATTAGCAGTATGCCACCTTTTATTACAATAATGACAAGTAGGTTTAGAATCCTTACCTTTGTCACTTCTTTTTTCAACGCTCTTTGATGATTCTCCAATTTCGGTGCTATTGTATCCAAGTCCTGATGTATCATGGGCTGATCTTGGAAATTTCATCAATTGTTCAAAGTACTTGATGGCTTCACTTGATTTGTTGAGATTATCTACTACCTCTTTTTCTCTATTCAATTCATTCTACAGTTGTTCATTCTACATCTTCAAAGTAGAGATCTCAATATATTTTATGTTGAGTTCATGATGAAGATGCACTATTTGGGCAAGTGTATCCATTTGCATGTTTGAGATCCTTGATAATTCAGTACATTTTTCTTCAAGTCTGTTTGCAAGATTTCTTTTGTCATTTTCCATCATGACTTTTTCCTCAACTGCTCTTTCTTTTGTTCAATGATTTCACATAACATTATTGCCTAAGATTCATGTTCCATCTTGAGAGATCTTATCTCGTTTGCTTGAACTTTGTTTTTCTCCATCAGTTCTGCTATTGTTGCATCAAACTCTTTAGTGTCTCCATTGGTACACAATTTTGTGGTATCAATCTCCTTGTAGTTTATATCATTTTTAACTATGGCTATATCCTTCCTTCTCTTCAAGGATTTTCTCAATTCCTCCCTTGCTTCCTCTACTTTGTGTAGAGCCAGTTGCACATCAATCACTTGATTGTCAATAATCTTCCCAAGTTTGAAGACTTCCATCTTTGGATTTTTTTCTCCAAGTTGTTAGACTTCTTCTTGTGAGAAACTTGATGCCCTGATACCAGTTGTTGGAATATTCAAATAGGACTAATGCTTCTAAGAGGGGGGGGGGGGGAGGGGGGGGGCTGGGGGGTGAATCAGAAGTATTATATTTTGACCATTAAAACTTTTCTTAACTGTAAGTAGATTGCATGCATATAAACATATCAAAAAATTATAAAAAACACATAATCATCACCACATAACACTTGAGATTTTGGTAACCAAGAAACCCTCTAGGAATAAGAAGGTAAAACTGGGGTGGGGATGATACCCACAAAATTTACTGCAGCAATAAGGTTTAACCACTTTTGATGGTCTGCCCTGTTAAAGGTTTTACACTATATCAATAGTGACCCGATTAAAGGATTTCAAACACTTTACAAGAAGTTTTACCCTGCTAAAGGATTTCATCACCTATTTATAGGATTTACAAAATAGATGCTAAGCTAACCTATTACCATAGGATTTTCTTTCTAATACAATTGCTGGAGAGTATTAGGTATAATAAACCTGATAGATTACAATCTTTCGATTGCTGAATACAAGCATTTGATCTACTTTTTCTAATCTTGATCCTCTGTGATCTGATACTCTTCACTCTGAGAATTAATTTTCCTTGCACATCCTTGTCCATCCACCATAGGGTTCAATGTGATTTCATCTTCTTTATAAAGACATTTGAAGACTTAGGGTTAGGTATGGATCTACGATCCATATTTAATCTCTATTTCCCACTCATTCCTTGCATATTAAAAACTATTTGCATGCCTTCTCCATTTTTCTTATTGGTTGCATGTTGATTGCATGGAAAAAACAAAAGATTCAATCTTATCTTTTAATCCTTCAAGATTTATCATATGTTGGCCATAATAATGGTTTACAACTGAATTTGTAATGTTACAAACTCATATGTGCATTGTGTGTTGCTCGACACTTACTGATCTCTGATGCTCAACACTTATATTGAAATGGCTTACTCGACACTTGTTGTATTTCTATATTGCTCAACATCGTCTATGACTCGACACTCAAATGTCACTCGGCACTTGTATCATCCTCAGCACCTGATCTTCACTCCGCACTTGAAGTCTACTCGAAACCTAAAGATCACTTGGCATCTGAAGACTACTCTGACTCAGCTCATGTTGTGGCTCGACATACATGGTGTACTTGACTCTAATGTAGAAAGTGATTAAGTGTGTTGGCACTGAAGTGTCAAAAACCATTTTGAGACTAAAAAACTACTCATGTTTATTATTCTTCTTGTTGGGCTCCTTATGAAGCCTCTTACCTTAAGTTGGAATGCTTACTCTATATTTTTTTGGGCATCTAGTTTTGATAACCATGACTTTCATTAAGTTGCCTAGGATTTTTATTGTCTCCCCAAAGAGTCTAGAGGTCTTGGCCTTCCTTCCACTTAGAAACAAGGGCTCACACTCTGTGCTAAGTGGATCATTTGTGCTATCATTGGTGATGAAGCTAGGAAAGTGTTGGTTTGGCACTACATCACTTCTAGATTTCCTATCAATAGGCCTGTATGGAAGGGGATTGGCTTTCAAACCCTTCTTGTCATGTGGGAGCCTATTCATATCTAGGGATCTTTTTTTATCAAGAGCATACGAAAATCTTAGGAAGCTATCAAGGCTTGGCTTCACTGGGATAGTGATGGGTTCTGTAATGGGCTTTATCTAAATCAACAGAACCTTTGGTGGTCCACATGATTTTCCACTCAAGGCGTTCCTCTAGCCATGACTCAAGGTGCTAGTGTTTTATATTTTTTCAAATAGGGCATCAAGACTCCTAAAGACCTCTTTTTTAGGCTCTCTATGAGTCTTAGATTTTGGGAGGATATGCAAATCCAATTCCATCTTGCTCTTCAAGATTGAAATTTTTTGATCTTCTACTCTCTACACATTCCAAATAATTTTATTCACAAGGTGGGAATTTAATCTGTTCAACCTTGGTGGAGAGACTGGAAGTGGTATCCTACAATACTCTTCACTAGTTACAAGCCAAGGTTAGGATATTGATGGATCTCTGCCCATCTTCCGATGGTGAATACTCTCAACTAGCTATGTCATCTATAGTATTCTCTATATCATTAGAGGATGTGTTTTGATACTATTTGGAGCGCTATCTTTGAGCCCAAGATTACCCATTTTGCTTGGTACCTTATTTTTCAAGGGCTTCCCCTTGGGCCGCGGCTCAAGCATATTGGGGTTCCAAATCCTTGGTGTCCATTTTATAGGCAACCAAAATTATTTCTACATATTTTTTGGTCATGTAGGCATGCTCAAAATTATTGGCATTGGATACATAATCTCTTTAAGACTTTTAGGCCAAAACCCTTTTCTTGGCATATGGTTGTGTTGGGTGATTCCCCCAAGATCCCTAAGAAATTTACCTAGATCTAACATACCCTTAGGATGAATATTATGTTTACTTTATTGAAGGATAGAAACATTTTTCTTTTAGATTAAGGTATAGGCTAACAAAGTGGCTTTAGAGGTGGCCCACCTTCAAGAGTTACTCAATCATTGGGGTAACAAACCCTATATGGTTGTCGTAGTGCCCTTGATGCCTTTGCTAACCGTACTCTACCCGGGGGCCAATGTCAAGGTGTAGCTCCTTTTCTTTTCACTCACACATGTCACACTCATAGGTTCCCTTCCATTGCTCTCTTAGTGGTGGTGATGGTGGTTGGAATCATCATCACTCAACTTCTCTGCTTTGACATGGTTCTGGCTAGTCCCCTAGTTTGGTGGCTCCCCTTCCTAATGCTCCTCCTATTGCTTTTGGCAAGTGGCCTTTATACCTAAATTTTTCTATTTCTCTACCATAACTAGAGGAAAAAGATAAAGACAAGGTTCATGATGATGTTATTGATGGCTAGACTATTCCTAGTCTTCTTGCTAATCCTAGGGATGACTAGAGTTTTAATGATCAAGATGAACCACCCCCCTCAGCTGGCACTACATTGGTAGTCTAAAGGGTTGCCTAATATTTTTGTTTTGTGAATAGTTGTTGATTCCAACTACAATTATGTGAACTCTCATGGGGTGATCTTGTATCCCCTGACTCTTTTGTTGACATAATGGGTATTGCACGCATTGCATAATATTGTTATATTGTATTATTTTATTTTATTATGTAATGTTGCACCTGAATGGATGTGCAACATGTAAAGATTCCCATGGGATATAATTTATGAGTTTTATTGTAACATTGTGATAATATTTCATGTAATTATTTAATATTAGGGAAAATAATTAAATTTCTTATATTAACTGTGGGCTTAGTGGGTCAGGTAGCACATAGTTTATGTAATACCACTTGGTGGTTTTGTGGACTCACTACTATATATTTAGCCACAAGGGTAGTTGTTGTGTGTGAAGAAGAAGACAAAAGGAAAAGAAGAAGAAGAAAGATTCAAGCGGGACAAGACTTGATAGGTTAGCTAAGGAAGCATTTGTGAAGGTTGGAAGCATGGCATGAGATGTGTGGATTCATGCTTATTCACATGGATTTCTTGGTTGTGGCTATGGATTTGAACACTTCCATGGTTGTAGTGCAATGGTTTTTTTTCTAAATAATACATGGTGATTAATGCTTGTGGAGGCTAGGTTTTCTTTCCCTCAATGAGAGTTTCCCAAGGTATATCTTATGTCACATTTTTGTGGGTATGTTGTCTATTCTCTTCAATGTAGATTTCAATTGTATATTTATTTTAGGTCTATTATGGGTTATGTGAAAATAGTTATAATTTTCTTTGTTGCAAGTTTCCTTACAAGTGGTATTAGAGCTATGGTTGTGTTGTTATAACCCTAAATTGAATCTATAGGAATGCATGAGAGGATAAAAGAAAGGTAATATATATGAGTTGCTTATTGCAGATATGATGGTATTCAATTTGTTGTTATGATGGGATATTAGTAGATTTTGGGCATGTGAAATTGTTGGACAAAAGGGTTTTTCAAATGTTTCATTTAAATTAGGGTTTTAGGGGGGAGCTTACAAAAATAACCTCCTAGGTAAAAGAAGACCTCACCATTAGATCTGAATTGATGTTTCCATAAATTTTGATATATAAAATGCCCGAGTTTGGCCATGTTCAGAGGAAATGAAGGAGTTTTTTAGTTTTAGCCCATGATGGCTATCAAATTTAATCTCATTAAAATTTTCATCACCAAAAAAAAAAATCATAGTAAAAATGGTAAAAAGACTGTCTTGATAAAATGACCACAACTTTCACTCAGGATATTGGATTTTAGACTTCTTATAAGCATTGGAAAGCTAATTCAAAGAACTAAAACTTAATGTAGGTTTGGTTCTATGATTTTGACATTTTGTTAGGTTTTAAGAGCCCAAAAGTTAAATGTTTTTTTATTTTGAGCACAGATTAGGGTATAATTTGGGCATATACAGTCAGATTTTGGACTTTGAGTAGTTAACATAAAGCTATTGGAGAGCTCTACACATTGGCTTATATTTGGTACAATTTTGACATGGTTTATTTGGTGCTATATTAATTGAACAATTTATGGTATATATTGAATATGGTAACATTGTAAGTTTATGGCATTGTATATTTTGGAGATTTGGATTTGATGTCATTGTATACTCAATTCATATTTTAGATTGGTCTCATTATGATATGGTTATTAGTGTTTGGTTTAGATATGTATAGTTATTTGTTGGGTCTACAAGTTGTGCAATGTTGTAAGTGGTCTATACTTATAGGTTTTATTTATAGCTTGGTTATGGATTTCCTTTTCCCATTTATCTTTTATTATAGATGCATATTCAAATTGGTGGCTTGGATTTGGGTTGTCTATTCCCTTAGTCACATGATTTGGTGATTTTTCTTCATATAGAAGGAATAATATGTTACCAAGTGCTATCATGGTGGAGGATTGTGGTTGACTATTTTATGCTAAAAGGTTCGACACATTAAGAGTTAGATGCTCGATTCAGGGATGTGATCATGGTGCCATAGATTTTGGCATGACATGATTGAATATATAGGTAGATCCTTGATCCTTATTGATTTGTATTTCCAATTTGGTTATGATGGTATATCTTCTTGGTTGAGGATCATGGTTATTTGGTTTCTTTTGAGGAGCTCATGATGTGCACTTTGAGTTCTTTAATGGTTTGATGCCTTGGTTGATTCTCATTGTTAGAAGATGTTTTTTTTTCATGATTTCATGGATAGCTTGGATACACATTTTAGTTGGAGCTTGTGACAGTGATGGGCTAATAGTGTAGGATTAGTTCCTAGTTTGGTTTGTATCTTCTTATTTTGGAGATCTTGCTTTCACTTGGTAATGACACTTTGGTTGTGTGAGTGTAGACCTAGAGAATATTTATGTAGGGGATGGGTTTTATGATGCCTTGGTACCATGGTTGAGTGGGAGTGTTTGGCATTGATATATTTATTGAGTGTTTGTAGATGTTGGAGGTTTGTCTTGGATCCTATTGTTGTAGAAGCATCTTTAACATTTGCATGGTGCAATTAGTTATCTTCATGGTGCATGAAGATGGTTAGATCTTGAGGACTCATGGGGTTCTTGTGTTGATCTATAATTGGTTTTGACAATTGAGTGTCAATACACTTAACCAATTCTCATGTTGATGCTAAGTATACTATAGATGTTGAGCTATAGTGTGTGTTGAGCTAGAAATTTAATAGGAGTTGAATAAAATTTAGATGTCGAGTAGGTATCAAGTGCTGAGTGATAAGTGATGCCAAGTCACTATAGGTGCCAAGCAAATTATTGATGTTGAGGAAGAAAAAATTACTATAGGAACCGAGTGAGCCAAAAATCCTATATGTGTCGAGCATCAACAACTAGTAAGTGCCAAGTACCATAGAATCAGCATATGAGTTTGTACCTTCACAAACTCAAATGTAAATCATTTTTTCAAGCCAACTTAAGATTAATCTCAAATGATCCTAAAGATAAGATCGAATCTTTTTCATTTCCTATGTAATCTACATCCATCCAATCAGAAAAATGGAGAAGGCATGCAACCAAGAGGAAAATTGAAAGAATTGAGTGAGAAAAGAAGAATGCATATTGATCATAGATTCATACCTAACCCTAAGTCTTTGAAGCCTTTAAAAGGAGGAAAAAACCCCATTATTCATATGTATGAGAAAGAGTTTATGGGAGAATGCTAGCGAAGTGTAAAGGGGAGTAAAGACTTAGAAAAAGTAGAACAGTATTGCAGAATTTAATTGATCAAAATAGAGTATCAAAACCTTGAAGAGAGATATATTAGATCAAAGAAGGATTAGAACAGATAGAGCAAAACAAGGATCTAGAATCAGAAATTGAAGATTGCAAGTCATCAGGTCAAGACTTTCTAATACTCTCTAGCCATTGTATTAGGAATGAAAACCCTATGATGATAGGTTGGTTTAATAGCCATATTGCAAGCCTTTAAACAAGGTGCTAAATCCTTTAATAGGGTAACATTCCAAGTAAGTGTTTGTAAATCCTTTAACTAGGTCACTTTTAACAAGGTGTAAAGTCTTTAACAAGATAGGCCTTTCACAAGGTAGACCATTGGAAGTGGTCAAAGTTTCTAACATTAAATAGTTACATATAGATGTAGTAATACTTTGTGGGTGTCATCCCCACCCCATTTTTACCTTCTCATTTTGGAGGGTTTTTGGGTTACCAAAATCTTGTGTTATCTATTTTCATGCATGTCTTTATTTTTCATATTAAGTATATATGTTAGATGCATGTGAATGATCTCAGCTAAAAGTTATAAAAGGTTAAAGTTAGTTACTTTTGATTCACCACACCCCCCCCCTCAAAAGTAAATCTTCCCACCTATAATTCTAGCATCTTGGTTATCTTCATGGTGTGTGTTCATGGTGTGTGTAGATGGTTCTTCATGGCATGTGGAGATGGTTTTTCTTTATGGTGTGTGGATATGGTTGCATCTTGAGGACTAATGGGGTTCTTGGTAAAGGTGTGGTTTATGCTTTCATTTGACATGTTATTTTTGGTGTGAGGATGGTTTCATTATTATGTCATGGTATACTCTTGATATGTGTTTAGATTTTTGATATGTTATAGTATATTCTATAGAGCATGTTATCTCTTTGGTTGAGATGGTTAAATCATGTTGTCATGTTTATGTTCTTGAGGCCATGGTTGGAACTTTGACAATGATCTTGGTTTATTTTCTTGGTATTGAGTACATTGATCATAAGTTGGAGACTTCATGATATTGCTATGTTGTATTTGGATTTAGCATGGATTGATTGGTTACCGGTGCTCATGGATACTTAGAGATGGTGGTGATGCTGATTTCTCTATCATTAGAGAAGTATTTGTTGGGACAGTTATCTAGTTTTAGCAAGAAATTTGAGGGTCATTCACTTAATATGGACTAGAGAGGAGATCATTCTTAGATGAGTCTTGGTTGGAGATGTGGATATCTTCATGAGCATTCCCATTTTCCACTCTTGGTCTACTCAGAAGTTTGCTACTTGAGAGGTACAACCCATTGTTTCTCTTAGGTGCATTATGTTTATGCTTAACTTTTATGGATATGGATCTTGAGCTATGGTACATGAGTTAGTTCTAGAGGGCTCATTTTAGAGATGGTTTAGCATTGGTTATCTCCATTTTCATATGTTGTTATGTTGGTTGAGTTTGGGAGATGATTTTATATTGGGCATACTCCTTGGATTAGGAATGGTTTATGAATTTGATCTTCTTTTGAGAGGCTTACATCTATGATTAGTTATATGATATGGTTTGGGTGTTATTGTGGCTTCTTGTTGGGGTTTTATGGAGATCATACTTGCATAGTTTACATCTAGAGGTGTGTGTAGAAGGACATGATACAAGTTATGATATGCATGGTTTCTCTTTGGTCTTGGTTATCTTCATGAATGTTTAGTTTCACTTACATTGGATTTGAGATTGGTTAGAGATTGTGATCACTAGTTTGTGCTCATGTATGTCATGTGAGAGATGACATGCTTTTTTTTTTTAATCTCTTTCTCTTTCTATTTGTGGAGAAATTAGGAGATCATTGTAGATTGGTTATGAGATTTATTCTTGTAGATTATTGGTTTATGTTTTGTGGATGTCCTTGAGACTACATGGATTCACATCTTTGAGATGTGAGTGGATTGGTTACTGATTATACATTATCTTTTGTAGTGGGAGATTCATTGTATATATATGGTAGGTATTTCTCTTGAGGCTTGTGATTGTAGGTTATAGATTAGATATGTTGATGATGTGATATTCTCTTGGTGTACCTTTGAAGTTATGGATAGTTGGATGGGTTTGGCACTTGTTGTGGTGCTATTTTAGCTATGGATATTTTGACAACTACAGATACATTTGTTTACCTTTGGATCAAGTTTTTTTTTGTGCTTGGCATTTCAATTGGTACAAGATTTTATAATCTTCTAATGTGATAGTTTGGGCTTCTTTCTCTCTGGATGGCTTCTATGTATGTTCGATGGCAGTGGCATAATAGGAGGTGAGATCATTCATGTTTGAGATGTTGAATGCTTTGATTTTGTTGTGGGTACCAAGATGGAGAATTTTGTGCACTTTGATCCATGAAGGTGGATGCAATGGAAGAGATTGTTCCCTTGTTCATTTATGTGGCTACTGATTGACCCTATACAATGTATACAACAAGTGGGAGTTTGTTGAGATAATGGGTGTAGCATACATTGCATAATATTGTTATATTGTATTATTTTATTATATTATGTAATGTTGCACCTGATGGATGTGCAATATGTAAAGATTTCCATGGGATATACTTGATGAGTTGTATTGTAACATTGTGATAATATTTCATGTAATTATTTAAAATTGGGGAAAAGAAATAAATTTCTAATATTAAATGTGGGGTCAGTGGGTTAGGTAGCACATGGTTTATGTAATACCACTTAGTGCTTTTGTTGGACTTGCTACTATATAAGAAGCCACAAGGGTAGTTGTTGTATGAGAAGAAGAAGACAAAAGGAAAAAAAAGGAAAGAGTCGAGTAGGACAAGGCTTGACAGGTTAACCAAGGGAGCATTTTTGAAGGTTAGAAGCATGGCATGGGATGTGTAGATTCATGCTTATTCACATGGATTATTTGATAGTAGCTATGGCTTTGAAGGCTTTCATGGTTGTATTGCAATGGTGTTTTTTGCTGAATAATACATGGTGATGGATGCTTTTGGAGGTTGGGTTTTTTCTCTCAATAAGGGTTTCCAAGGGTATATCTTGTGTCACATTCTGTGGGTATATTGTCTATTCTCTTGCATGTGGATTTCAATTTCATATTTTTTTAGATCTATTTTGGGTTATGTGGAAAAGGTTATATTCTTTGTTGTAAGTTTCCTTACACCCTTTTTGTGAATTTGTAACAAGTATATTAATTTATTAATATTAAAGGACTATTCATAAAAAAAATAGACATTGAACAAGTAAAGAAGGAGTTGAATCTGTTGGAATTCTTTTTGGGTAAGGAACATATTAAGTGGGTTTAAACCTAATATTAGGAAGCATAAGACAAGGAAAAGCCTAAGGATGAGCTAAATCCTATATTCAGCAGGGCTAAATCTTAGTTCTAGGACAACATTAACAAAGTCATTAGGAATCACTTCACTTTAGGCTCTGTGGGGCCAAGGTAGGCAAACCTTAGGGATTGATCTTGCTAATTTGATATTCTTCTTCAAATATTATTACCTATAGAAGAAATGGTCAATATTCTTCTATGATTTTCCAATAAACTTTCTGAGCACAATAGCTAACTACAACCAAAATGTAGATGCAAATAAGTAATGATGAGCACTTTTATTCCTTTAATACATAAAATGGTAAATTGATATTCAATTAATAATTAAATCATTAGCATAACTAAGGTATGCAACATCAAGAACATGTAACCTCTAAACTAACCAATCTCTTATCCATTGGGCATCAACTAAACATTAACATACACATGAATACCTAAAATATACACATATATTCAGACATCTGATCTATCTATTTAACTTGCAAATAAACATCAATCTTCAAAGTAAATTTGTGCTTATCAAATCCTCCTATGATCCCTATGATTTTGTTAGTGGCATATCAAGCAAATTACTCAGGTCCTTGACCCAATTTCAAGACATACAATGACATACAACTTCAACACAAGATACAAATGGATGATATGCACTATGGACATATATCACAAAAAACTATAAAACTCACAAAAAGGAGATAACCTTCAAAATGAAACTATAAATGAAAACTTTGTATTATGTTCTTAAAATCAATACATCATCTGTATGTCAAAACTTGGAAAATAACACCACGGAATGACTGTGTAGTATAAAAATGCTTCAAAATAAATACACTGTTGTTGTTCATAATAGAGGAATACTGAGAATGGTATCATAGTAGTCAGGAAACTCTCCAACCTTGGAACCTTTTACAAAGAGAAAAGAAGAAGAAGATATAGACAAGAAGAAGTTTTGGAGCTGCCATCTAATTTTGGCATGTGTCATGCTAAAAATTTCTTCATTTTGATGTTGTTGAAACTGATCTTCTTCATATGCCGACAATCAAAACCATACATGTTATATTAGAAATATTTGATATATCCCCTTAAAGTAATTAGCAAAATATCCTTTGGAAAACTATTAGATACACATCATAATATGTGTTGGATCTCCAAATCTTATCTTGGTTTGTCATGTTCTTCTTTTGCTGTAAAACTCAACTGTACTATCAACAAACACTTATCACTTGCAACTACTTACTTTAAATCATTCAATTCAACCTTTATAGCTGCTCAGGACACTTGATCACATCAAAATCTGATCTAATCCTCATATTATTTCATTTGAAAACATCAAATCTACACTTTAAAATTGAGGATGCCCCAAAATTAACAAATCTACATGTAGCTACTTCTAGTGAATACCTGTGTGAAAACTAACTACAGAAATGGATAGTATATCTCTTGACAATTCTAATGGTATATTACACTATACATTTTGGATGAAAAAAATGCCTCTAAGGTCCATTCAAAATTTTAGGCCCCGGGCCATGAACTATTATTAAAAAGAAAAATTTAAGTGATCATATAGTATAAACTATATAAATTCATTAAATTTATTATTTTCTATAACATATGAACTTTTGATGCATTGAATATCTTTGAATTTTAATTTTTTATTCATTTTCCCTTATGTCTCCAATCCACCAATGCCAAGTGTCAGATTCCCATTCGTCAAAATGCCCAAGTAGGACCCACATCCCCACCAACATTTGAAATTTATGAGTCTACGATATTATGATCAAAATAGTATTATCAAATCATATTATCTTAACATTTATACTTTACCTCTCTGATCATATGATTCTTGTAATATCTTAGCACTAAATTTTCCCTCCTCTGACTATATGATTACCCATTTTCAATCTCATTGAATTAGACATATTATAGTAAGCCTCCTTGATCACATGACAACTTCATTTTTTGTAGCATCTTATGCCTTTGACTTGAACCTTCTAATCCTATGCCAATGGCATAACATCATAGGCCTTCTCTTTGAAATCCCTAACCATATGATGGGTCTCTCAAAAATTCACCATGTGTCACTTCTTTCACAACATTTAAGTTGTCAAAATTTTGTTAACCTCAGTCATCTCTAGCTGGTCAGGCAGGCCCATTCATACAATTCTTGTGTTTTGCATCATAAAGCAAGAAACTTTAGATGTCCACCTTTCATTTATCTGTGTTGGCATTTAAAAAATAAAAAATCCCACCGCACAAGCAATATGGGACAATTCAATTTGCTCCCACTACAATAAAATTATTACTAATCATGCTCATTTCTACTAGTGAGAGCCCTATTCATGCCTCAACTATGATATAAGGGATATATCAATTATTTAATGGAGGGAGGGGTGGTGAGTGAAATGGTAGAGGAGACAAATTGTTTTTTCACCATACCGCATCAAATAAATACATATTACTATAGAGACTAGACCAATAATGTGGGCAACATAAGCACCTCTCATATATGTGTCTAGTTGCAAATGTTCTTTACAAAAATGTTTACCATGTCACTAGATTTGCATGAATTTTTTGACTTCAATGCTGCTAGGAAAGGGGTGAAATCTATTGAATGTGTTGTCAGGCATTAAAGATTTAAATCCTAAGCATGATGAAGCTAGCATTCCCCTCTTCATGGCATGCCTTCCTTTTTCTCTAGATGTGGAGTTTTGTTCACCTCAAGTCCTTCTAATGTGGAGCTCTTGTTCCTTGCATTACCATGAATGTCACTATTGATTGCTCTAGCCTACTAGGTAACAAATCACATCCTCTAGATGATCTAGCACTATCCCATCATATTCTTTGCACATCTAAAACTTGTGCTTCTATCTCCTTACAACAAATTCATTTAAAACATTTTCTTTCACTTACCTGGTAGATAAATGGAAACATACCTTGGACCAAGCACAATTCAAGCAATGGGGCACACCTACTGGGAAAACATTTTTCCTATTATAGGAGATTGTCACCTAGCATAAAAGTATTCTATACAAAGATACCACAACAAGCAATGTGATGGTGGCATCAATTTCCAAAGTGAATCATAGTGAATTTTGGCTTGCTTTAATCAATATGGGTTTATACTATAATATTATCAGCAATTTTAAAACATCACAATCCTATCTTCAAAATGTCTTCAATCCACCCTCAACTTTGCAATAGTACTTATATGGTATCCCATTCAATCTCCATATTGGATTTCAAAATAGCTTACCCCAAAGCACAATCTTACACCTTTTATTCCTTTTGAAAAAAAATTTCATGATCACTTGTACTGCATTAATTACTATCATTTCTTGGAAAGTCTTTGCCCTCCAAAACACTCAATCAAAGTTGATGGAAATAGTCGAGCCTCAAAATGGGTCTGGCTAAAATAAAAAATCAAATTGAAACAACTTACACCTCAAACTGATCTACAAATCTTCTCAAACTGACTAAAAACAAAATCATGCACTGAAATAATCATTTAGAACTTGTTTACCTTGTTCTTTGCAAATTGTGATTTTCTAATAATAAGGCCTATTTGCTAGCCTTAAAAACTGATAGAAAAACCTAACCAAGCCCTAGGATCTAACATACTAGTTCTTTGTTCAACATCCTTGCTAGATCTCTTCACATGAAAACCACTCAGTCAAAAGATATTGACGTTCAAAATTTCCTAATTAAAATTGTCTGCAAATAAACATGTTAAAAAACTGTTACCTCTGGTTTCACCGCCAAGGATTTAAATTTTGAAAGCACAGCTCATGCAATGGTTAGCCTTGAATTAATATTTTAATGTTGCGACCCGCAAGTTTATGGCTGTCAGATCTAAGCAGACCGACAGTTGGCACCATCGTGCTATAAAGAAAATGCACGATATTTATGATAGCGCGATGACGCCCTGAAGACATGTTGCAGAGGTGGGTCCAGCGTTCGGCGGGTCGAAAAAGTTCCATGGTGCCTTGTCCGCTATATCGCTATCGCATATTAGTCGAAAAATCTCCATAGCGACATAGAGCCCGACGAAAATAGTCACGGCAACAAGTTTCAATGACCGACGTGATCAGGTGTTCCGAATGGCAAATCAAAAGGGACCACGTGTAACCAGGTCAAAATTTTTGTCAGCACGGCTCACACAGTCGGGGTCTATGATCTCCACCGTCAGATCGGCTTGGATCGATGGTAAGTGCCATCGTGCTATGGCAGAGATGCGTGAGGGTTATGACAATGACATTGCGCCTGAAGGACACGCATCCTCGTGGGTTCGGGAATGTCAGAGAGGACTAGTCAAACCATTGATATGTGGCCAGTTCTTATTCATCAATACACTGAGGGGAATGATCTTCCTTGCACACCGTCAGATCGATTTAGATCAACAGATGGCGCCATCTCGCTATGGCAGAGATGCACGGGTTTTAACATGGCAACATAGCGACCATCCGCCACGTGTTGGCGGGAGTTAGGTCTTACCAATCAGCGTCAGGAGAACGAAACAAATGATGACACACGTTCAACAGGCCCAGTAGTTTTGGGAGAAATGGCGAGTCTTCACGATCATCGGATCTGTGGAGATCTATGACTGGCACTGTCTCGCTATCGAGAACAGCTTGGTAGATAACATCAGCGACTTGGTGCCCTTGCGCCACATGTCTTGATGGGACCGCATTCCATGCCGCCAGATGCGATTGAATTCAGGGTGACCAAAAAACCAATAAGCTGACGCCACGTGCCAGCGGGCTTGGCAATTTAATAAAGAAGGTGGGTCACGAGAGGTCAAGTTTTTGTGACCGTTAGATTGGAAATGGATTGGCGGTAGGCACCATCTCGCCATGGCGAAGCTACAAGATTTTTAGTATAACGACATGGCGCCCTGTTGCCACATGTCGATGGGGTCAAGTCTCACCAGAATGGATTGTTGAGCTGTTGCCATATGTATTCGGACAAAGATCGGTTGCCAAGGTGGCACCAAATGTGATGGGCTCGAAATAGGAATAGCACAGGGCAGTACGAGGCAATTCTGGTCGTCAGATGGAGACAGATCTGCGGTGGGCACAATTGCGCTATGAAGAACTGCTCGAGAGATAGTGTTAGCGACAACGCGCCTGGATGACACGTGTCCTATTGGCTCGATCAAGATTGACGGTCGGCTGGCAGATAATATAACCGTCGCAGTTAGTGATAACTGTCTGAAGGGTGGTGCAGTAGTTCGATGATGGAAGGTCAACCACGGGAGGACTTCCTCAGGTGGAAAAATAAAGAAATATAGTTGGCCCGCGTGGCCTAGTTGACGAGTAAGGAGCCTGGTTGACCTTTTGACTAGGTTGATTCATGAATCAAAAAATGAAGATGATCGATGTTATCTTGCAATTTGATCTTCGCGATCATTTTTGACCTACCAGGAATGAACACCACACATAGGGAAACACTCCACCATCCCAGTCGATCCATCTACTATGTCAGTATCATTCATTGGCACCGCTCTGTCTACTCGAGGAGTTCTTTCAGTCGAATATCTGATTTGGTACTTCAGAATCATGCTCGAGTGTGATCTTTGATCGGATATTTTGGGGTTCGATGCCAGTAGGTAGGAAGTAAATGTAACGTAGAAATCTTCAAGTTATGCCTGATCTATAAAGGCAATTTTGTGATTTGTTCCCAGGGTCGACTCTTCCTGATTTTCTCTACTACTGCTCATGGATTTGCAGTGTAAAAACCCCTTTGTTTCTGAGTTAGATAACATCCTGTATCATCTCTTTCAACCATCAATGTGCATATGCATCATTTTGCCTCTCATTGATGCATTATTGAGATCAGTAGTCCACATGCCATATCTATCTTTGGCCTATTGAATAACATACAAGTGAGATCTCCTTTCCCTGGTGTCATTCAGTTGGTTTCCTGATCTGTATGTGATTATTGATCGATATAAGTTTGGATGTGTATGACTTTTGGATGTTACTCTAGTCTTGTAGTGCATATATGGGCAGAAATGAGTTTGAACACTCTGTTTTGGTGCATCACCGCCTTAGATTAGACTAGGTAGATTTGCTTTATTGTTCTCTTTCTCCCTTTTCTCCTGAGAATAGATAGGTGCGCCCTGACAGTAAGAGAAGCCGGCCTTCTCCGGAGACTCAACCTCGTAGTTCAAGTCCCACAGCTTGGAGGTTGTTTCCATGTTTCACTAGGTTGTCCTCGCGAATAGGCCTTGGACAAGGGTGCAAACCTAAGTGACAATAGTTTTTGGCACGCCCGGTGGGACTCATATCAGAAGATTTAAGGTCTACTGGTGTTAAGAAGAGAGAATTCCAGGGATCAACGCTGAAGAAGTAGTGCTGGCTTCAGTATTCAAGCCTTCAAGAGGCTGATCTTTCAAGTACTTGGCGACTCTGAACATCAATAAATCTGGTTTCAGGCTAAGTTGCAGAAATTCATGCCCAGGGCTAAAACAAGGGCATCTTCTAGAGGTAATTTTCAATATCAAGAACTCTCACTTTTGAATCCTAGAAGAAGGAGGACTAGAGCTTCATTATCACCAGTTAGAGGTGGAATAATAGTTAATATACCTATAAGATCTGTCTCTACTCCTCCTACTGTTCGAACTCAGCCTAGATTGCCATCTAGCCTCATCAATAGAATGCTTGTCTATATGGCACACCCAAGGATTCATGCTTTTTCCACCTTTAATGGTGGAAGCCCTCTATTGTTAGCCCAAAGACATGATATACCAGTAGCTGCACTAAAAAGCATACCTGATTTTATTGGTGAAACTTCTATTTCCCCTTTAGAGCATATCCAAGAGGTAGCAAATGTCTGTAATATTCATGGTATTACAGAGGATGATGTTGCTGTCAGACTTCTAGCCTCATCTTTAAAAGGAAAAGCATTACAGTGGTATAGAGGCTTAGCTCATGGTTCCATAACTGATTGGGATGGACTAGGAGTAGGATTATGCAAACATTTCGAGGATAAGAGTGACCATTTGTCACTATTAGAGCAACTAACTACAATAAAAAGAGCCCCCCATGAATGTATGATTGATTTTAACTATAGATTCCAAAAGACATGGGATAGAATACCTACTATAGTAAAACCTACCCTTGGTAATGCTTTCTTGCATTACCTTAGAGCTTTCAACAGTGACATTGCCACTACAATCCAAACTATGGGGGGAGATACATTACCGAATGCTTATGAGACAGCCATAAAAGCTGAGAACATCCTAATACAAGGAGGAAAGTTGGCTCCAAGACCTCCTATGCCCTTCTTTCCAGATGTCCCCAACCACCAACTAGTAATAGCTCCCCTTCCTACAATTCCTACATCACAAGCCCTTACTCTAATTCCCCAAGCTTCCACTTCCTCAAACAGAATAGATGAACTCAAGGAAATGCTCCAAGGTCTAGTGCTGAACACAGATAAAAGAGAGAAGACCCTGGATAAAAAATTACAAGAGCAGGGGAGGGAGTTGAAGGACCAAGGGAAGAGATTAGAGGATAGTTTTTCTCTAATACAAAAGATGAGTAACAAGGTGGTGCCCTTAGAAAGGCAGTAAGCCCAAAATGGCAAGCCTCCCCAATTACAATATCAGGCTCCAAGTGGTGGTAGGCCTCCTAATCAGTGGAATAACTCTTTTGATCAGAATAGGCAGAATAGTCATGCTTTTGCTTCAAGCTCAAATCAGAACAGAGCTATAGTCCCTCAAAATAACTTGGCCCAAGATCAAGATTTTTGTCCTTCTTGCAACTATTCTTATACCTATTGCATGTGTCAGAAGGCAGAATCTTATTTGGCCTTAACTGTCTAGGAGCCTACAGTAAAGCAACCATACAAGGAAGATCATACCAAGGAGGCCTCATATATCCAAAGGCAAGGCGATTGCTCTTTCATGAATCACCAGATGGAGGAGCATTGTAATGTAAACCAGGATTCCGTTGCTCATAACACAAGAAGTAAGAAGAGAGCTATGGAACATGTTGCTCCTCCTTCTCCTAAGAAGACCTCAACTTCAAGTGTTACACCTAACACAGAGACAAAAAATGAGCAAATAAACACTTCACAATAGCAAAGGCAAGGTCCAAGAGAGGAGAATGCAAGTGATCCCTATGTTGCTCCATCTCAACCTCTCATGGGTGCAGCTCCCAAAGTTTCTACCAAAATTCCTAACACACCATTGAGTGTGGTAGAGCAAATGAAGAAGACCAATGTAAACATTTCCATGTGGGATGCTGTTGCTACCATACCAATGCAGAGGAAGATGCTGCAGCAAGAATTGGAAAGGATTGAACCCAAGGATCAGCCATCTACCGTGGAGAGTGCCACTAGTTTAGTACAACCAGTAGGAGATGTGGAGACAAGTAAAAAGGTTAGACCTCCTCCATTTTATGTTTCTCTGATTATAGTGGGCAAGTTAGTCCATAATTGCATGATAGATTCGGGGGCTAGTAGCTCAGTAATGCCTAGGTGTGTTGCTGATGCTTTAGGGATGAAATATGAGCCCATTGTTAGGGATGTGTTACAACTAGATGGGAGTACTGTCAAAACTATAGGCATCCTTAGAAGTGTGGAAATGGCCCTACATGCATGCCCTGGTTGTACTGTGATTCAAGACATATCTGTTGCTGAGGTCAAGCCCTATTTTGCCATCTGTCTTTCAAGAGACTTCACTGCTCAAATTGGTGGATTCATATCTGGTGATTGGTCTTATATGTCATTTAAGACTAGATATGGGGCCAATGCTTCAATAAGAGAAGAACCTCAAGCCCTTCATCACACTGAACCCTACACTCCCAACTTCATCAATATGAATTGTCCTATTCTAGAGATGGACGAAAATAACATAGTAAACGAGCCTGTCACTTCCATAGCAGAGATTCCTGATTTCTTCTTAGATGAGTGGGCAAATACATGTCAGTTTGAGCCTATGTCGAAAACTCTTGAGATAGGCCTTAGTACATATTGCATAATAGAGAAAGAGTTTCAATTTCCTGACCTTGTTAGGACTAATGACGACATAAATGGAGTATGGAGTATGTACTTTGATGGCTCAAGGAATAGAAATGGATCAGGGGCTAGTGTTATGTTGATCTCTCCTGCACAAATAAGATATTATTTCTCTTTTAGACTCCAATTCAGTTGTACCAATAAAGTGGCCGAGTATGAATCTTTGATCCAAGGTCTCCTACTTGCCCAAAAGAGGGGAATTCAAGCCTTGAAAGTATATGGGGACAGTGAGTTGGTAGTGAACCAAGTGAGAAATCAGAATATCACCAAAAATGGCCTGCTCAAGTCTTATAAACACAGAGTCTGGGATTTGCTTGAGGGTTTCCAAGCATTTAATATTCGGAGCATTCCTAGGAGAGAAAATAAATATGTTGATAGACTTGCAGTAATGGGAGCATCTTATGATGTGCCAAGGAATCTTGAGGAAGAAAAGAAACAACAAATAAGGGTGGTGGTAAGGCCTGCTGTTCTTGATAATAATACTCATTGGCAAGTGTTTGAGTCTGATGAGCAAATTGTGAGCTTCTTGCAGAATGAAGCAAAATTTTCAGAGAGAAATCATTCGAGACTACAAGATCAATATGGTGATCAGATCATTCATCTCAGTTCCAACAAGCTGCCCAAGGGTCTCATTACCTTGGAGAGTGTCTTTAATCTCGATGATCAGTCAAGGGATAAAGGAATGAATCTGATTGCAGAAAAGGATGACCATGCCCCAATTACTATTGCTGATGGAAAATCTCTTAACATGGGAAAGGTATGTTCTGAAGCCGAGCAAGAAAATTTCATTCATCTATGTCAAGAGTTTAGTGATGTATTTTCTTGGACATATGATGACTTAAAAGGTTTCGACCCTAGTTTGTTTCATTATACCATAGATTTGGTTGATAGGGTCAAACCAGTAAGACAAAAACAGAGGCCAGTGAATCCCAAGATTGAACCTTTGATGAGGAAAGAGCTATCCAAGTTGATTGAAGCTAACATAATTTTTCCTATTAAACATTCATCATGGGTAGCTAACCTTGTCCCTGTGAGGAAGAAGAATGGAGAAATCAGATTGTGTGTGAACTTTAGGGATCTTAATCAGGCTTCCCTTAAGGATCACCATCCTCTCCCTTCTATGGAGAAAATTTTGTCCAAGGTCAGTGGGTCAAGGAGATTCTCTTTTCTTGATGGGTTTTCTGGTTATAACCAAGTGCTGGTTAAAGAGTCTGATAGATACAAGACAACATTTACTACTAAATGGGGCACCTATGCTTATTGCAAAATGCCATTTGGATTAACAAATGCAGTTGCCACATTCCAAAAGGAAATGGAGGTAGCTTTCAAAAGATTAATTGAGAAGTTTGTCTTAGTATACCTTGATGATATAATTGTGTATTCCAAGAATGTAGAAGATCATCTTGATCATTTGAGACAGGTATTTCTAAGATGTAGAGAGTTTGGGGTTTCTCTCAACCCAGCCAAGTGTGTCTTTGCTACAAACCAAGGAAAACTATTGGGACACATTGTATCTAAGGATGGATTGACCATTGATCCAGAAAGAAAAAAAGCAATACTTGCCCTTCCTCTCCCTAAACACAAGAAGGGGCTGCAAAGTTTCCTTGGTAGGATAAATTTTGTAAGAAGGTTTATTCCTAATCTTGCTACCATGGTGAAACCCCTTACAGCCATGCTCAAGAAAGATATGGTCTTCTCATGGACCAAGGAGGGGAAGGAGAGTTTTGAAAAGATCAAGGCAGCCATAGCATCGGCCCCTACCCTCATGAACCCAAATTTTGAGAAAGATTTCATCCTCTACACTTTAGGTGGTGAGTCAAGTATTTTTGCTGTCTTGACTCAAACAAATGACAAGAATGAGGAGCAGCCCATAGCCTTCTTTAGTGAAGGGCTCAAGGAATATGAAGATAAGTATAGCTTTGTTGAGAAGCAAGCCCTTGCAGTCATTAGATCCTTGAAGAAATTTAGACACCTCTTATCCCATAATAGGATCCATTTGTTGGTTCCCCATGCAAGTGTAAAAGACTTCCTGTTAAACAAAGATATCAGTGAGAAGAGAGCTAGATGGATCACTAGGGTAATGGAATATGATGTTGACATTTAGATTACCAAATTGGTAAGAGGGAGAGGATTATGCAAAGAAATGTTATCAAGTCAGGATTCAGATGAAGAAGTTGCTACGATAATTGCAGAGCAGCAGGAGGAAAGAAATGTTAATGCCCCAAAGAGCTGGATGGATGACATGAAGAACTTTTTATCAGGGAATGGATACCCCCAAGGATTGGACAGAGCCAAGAGAAGACAATATAGACTACAGTCCATTCCCTATGTTGTGATTGATGATATCCTATTCAGGAGGGATTTTAATGGGACCCTGTTGAGATGTGTTGAAGAGGATCAGGCTGAAAGGATGATTAAAGAACTCCATGATGGCCCTGATGGTGGCCACTTCTCTGCGAGAACAACTGCCATGAAGATCATGAGGGCTGGTTATTACTGGCCATCCTTGTTTCATGATTGTCATAGGTATGTGAGAAAATGTGAGAAGTGCGCTTTCTTCTCAGGCAAATAGAGACTTGCAACTCTTCCTCTTCATCCTATTCAGGTGGATCAGCCCTTCACCCAGTGGGGTTTGGATTTTATAGGCCCCATTAATCCTCCATCTAGTGCAGGTCATAAATGGATTTTGGCTACTACTGATTATTTCACTAGGTGGAAAGAGGCAGTTGCCTTGAAGGATGCTACAGAGCCATCAGTTGTTGAATTCCTTGATGGAATTCTATCTAGATTTGGTGCTCCTTCTACTATCATCTCAGATAATGCCAAATCTTTTGTTGGAATCTAGATTTGTGCATGGGCAATGGATCATAACATCTATCTGAGCACATCATCGAACTATTATCCTCAAGGTAATGGTTTGGCTGAATCTTCCAACAAGAATTTGATCAGAATCATAAAGAGAACAATAGAAGACAACCAGAAGGCCTGGCATAAGAAGCTAAGAACTGCTCTATGGGCTGATAGGATAATGCCCAAGAGATCTATTGGGAATTCACCTTTTGTGCTGGTATATGGTAGGGAGGCCAGACTCCCAATCTCATTGGAATTCCCATCCTTGGAGTTGGCTCATCAGCTGGAAATAATTGAAGATGATGCCATGTCAGTAAGAATGGCAGAACTAATTGAACTGGAAGAAAAGAGAAGCAAAGCTATGCAAACTCTAGAGATACATCAGCAGCAGATGAAGAGGAGCTTTGACAAGAAGGCAAGGGCCAAAATCTTCAGAGAAGGGGATTTGGTTCTCAAGTGCGATTCAGACAGAGCAAAACCAGGAAGACATTCCAAATTTGATGCATTGTGGAGTGGCCCTTATCTGATCTCCAATTGCAAACAACCAATGCATTCCAGCTAAGCAGGCCAAATGGTGAAGTTTTGCCAATTCCAGTCAATGGGATCCATTTGAAGCCCTGTTTCTGAAGGATTGTGAATCCATGTACATAATTAGTTTAGTTGCTTCCAGTTGTTCCTATTTTTCAATAAGTGTGCATGCACATGGCTCACTTCATGAGTCGCCAGTTCTCAAAATTTTGACAAGTCTCAGGTTGCTGAGGAGGTCCTATTTTTTGTTTCCAAGTCGCAGGGACAGAGCTAGAGTTCAATGGTTTTTAATGTTTTGATTTCCTCATTTAGGGTTAGGATTTCTTGCAGCTCTCAATTCTGTACCTTCCAGGCCCTCTTTTTTGACTCCATGGCCCAATGGATCATTCTCAGGCACTGGTCATGCATCGAGCAGGCTCATGTCCCCTGCGAGTCGCCAGAAGTGTTACCTCTGGTTTCGCCGCCAAGGATTTAAATTTTGAAAGCGCGGCTCGTGCAACAGTTAGCCTTGAATTAATATTTTAATGTTGTGATCCGCAAGTTTCTAGCCGTCATATCTAAGCAGATCGATGGTTGGCACCATCACGCTATAAAGAAAATGCACGATATTTATGATAGCGCAATGATGCCCTGAAGACACATTGCAGAGGTGGGTCCAGCGCTCGACGGGTCAGAAAAGTTCCACGGTGCCTTGTCCGCTATGTCGCTATCGCATATTAGCCAAAAAATCTCCATAGTGACATAGCACCCGGCGAAAATAGTCATGGCAACAAGTTTCAATGACCAACGTGATCAGGTGTTCTGGATGGCAAATCAAAAGGGACCACGTGTAACTAGGCCAAAATTTCTGTCAGCAGGGCTCACATAGTCGGGGTCTATGATCTCCACCGTCGGATTGGCTTGGATCGATGGTAAGCGCCATCGTGCTATGGCGGAGATGCGCGAGGGTTATGACAGTGACATTGTGCCTGAAGGACACGCGTTGTCGTGGGTTCGAGAATGTCAGCGAGGACTAGTCAGACCGTTGATACGTGGCTAGTTCTTATTCATCGATACGCTGAGGGGAATGATCTTCCTTGCACACTGTCAGATTGATTTAGATCAATGGATGGTGTCATCTTGCTATGGAAGAGATGCACGGGTTTTAACATGGCGACATAGCAACCATCCGCCACGTGTCAGCGGGAGTCAGGTCTTACCAATCGGCGTCAGGAGAATGAATCAAATGATGACACGCGTTCAACAGGCCCAGTAGTTTTGGGAGAAATGGTGAGTCTTCACGATCATCGGATCCATGGAGATCTATGACTGGCACTGTCTCGCTACCGAGAACAGCTCGGTAGATAACATCAGTGACTTGGCGCCCTTGCACCACGTGTCCTGGCGGGACCGCATTCCATGCCACTGGATGCGATCGGATTCAGGGTGACCGACAGACCAATAAGCTGACGCCACGTGCCAGCGGGCTCGGCAATTTAATAAAGAAGGTGGGTCGCGGGAGGTCAAGTTTTTGTGACCGTCAGATTGGAAATGGATCGGCGGTAGGTGCCATCTCGCCATGGCGAAGCTGCAAGATTTTTAGTATAACAACATGGTGCCCTGTTGCCACATGTCGGTGAGGTCAAGTCTTGCCAGAATGAATCGCTGAGCTATTGCCATATGTCATTCGTATGAAGATCAATTGCCAAGGTGGTGCCAAATGTGATGGGCCTGGAATAGGAATAGCGCAGGGCAGTACGAGGCGATTCTGGTCATCAGATGGAGACAGATCTGTGGTGGGCGCCATTGTGCTATGAAGAATTGCTCGGGAGATAGTGTTAGCGACAACGTGCCTGGATGACACGTGTCCTATTGGCCCGGTCAAGATTGATGGTCGGCTGGCAAATAATATAACCGTCACAGTTAGTGATAACCGTCTGAAGGGTGGCGCAGTAGTTCGATGACGGAAGGTCAACCATGGGAGGACTTCCTTAGGTGGCAAAATAAAGAAATATAGTTGGCCCGCGTGGCCTAGTTGACGCGTAAGGAGCCTAGTTGACCTTTTGACTAGGCTGATTCATGAATCAAAAAATGAAGATGATCGATGTTATCTTGCAATTTGATCTTCGCGATCATTTTTGACCTACCAGGAATGAATGCCAGGCATAGGGAAACACTCCACCATCCCAGTCGATCCATCTACTATGTCAGTATCATTCATTGGCGCCGCTTTGTCTACTCGAGGAGTTCTTTCAGTCGAATATCTGATTTGGTACTTTAGAATCATGCTTGAGTGTGATCTTTGATCGAATATTTTGGGGTTCGATGCCAGTAGGTAGGAAGTAAATGTAATGCAAAAATCTTCAAGTTATGCCTGATCTATAAAGGCAATTTTGTGATTTGTTCCCAGGGTTGACTCTTCCTGATTTTCTCTACTACTGCTCGCAGATTTGCAGTGTAAAAACCCCTTTGTCTCTGAGTTAGATAACATCCTGTATCATCTCTTTCAACCATCAATGTGCATATGCATCATTTTGCCTCTCATTGATGCATTATTGAGATCATTAGTCCACATGCCATATCTATCTTTGGCCTATTGAATAACATACAAGTGAGATCTCCTTTCCTTGGTGCCATTCAGTTGGTTTCCTAATCTGTATGTGATTATTGATCGATATAAGTTTGGATGTGTATGACTTTTGGATGTTACTCTAGTCCTGTAGCGCATATATGGGCAGAAATGAGTCTGAACACTCTGTTTTGGTGCATCACCACCTTAGATTAGACTAGGTAGATTTGCTTTATTGTTCTCTTTCTCCCTTTTCTCCTGAGAATAGATAGGTGCGCCCTGACAGTAAGAGGAAGCTGGCCTTCTTCGGAGACTCAACCTCGTAGTTCAAGTCCCATAGCTTGGAGGTTGTTTCCATGTTTCACTAGGTTGTCCTCGCGCATAGGCCTTGGACAAGGGTGCAAACCTAAGTGACAACAAAAACCATAAACCACATTTGGTTTTAGCTTTGAAAACTAGGTAAATAGATACTTGAGGGTACAAAAATTGGTAAAATAGTTCATTTTCATGAGGAGAAAATAGATCTATGATTTGGGCTCATGATGAATAATAGGAAACATTTGGCGAGCATGCAAAGTGAGGTACCCAAAATTGCAGGATTGGAAACATTAGTAGAAAAGTGTTTTCTATAAATGGAGTGGCCTTGGAAAAGTGTGTAAGCAGATTTGTCAAGGTTTAAAAATTGGCACACTTGAAGTATTTTTAGAGTAGAATGCAGTGGTAAAAACCATTTGATCTCATATATTACAAATTTAGAGTTCTGGCATCCTAAACAGGGGTACCAACCAATCTGCATTTTATGACACTAGTAAAAAGTTATAAATTGCATTTGGAATCACATTTACAAACTAATCAAATGGATTTTTCATAGGCTCAAATTTGGAGTGTAGCAAGTATGTGACATTTAGAATGCAATGCAAAAGGAATTTTCTTAGTATGGTCAACTAGGTCAAAGTTATAGTCGGTCAAACAAGGCTTCCCAAATTTTTGAGAAATATGTATCAACATGACAAAGATAAGTAACCAACTTTGAGGGATTCAAAACCTAGTCAAAACATATCAAAATGACTCAAAAAATTGAAACATAGGTTCACTAATATGCATACTAAACAATCCTAAAGAAGTGAGTCATGAAACATTACAGGTACAAGATAGTCAAATGAAAGCTAGGCCTCCTATTGCTATTTGACACTTAAGCAAAAATGCAAAATTGAACACTAATCAAAGCATAACTTCATAGAATGACTTGAAATGACAATTTATCAATATAGGATGCATAGACATGCTGAATGCAAAGTGTTAGAAACATAAAACACCTTATAGACCTTAAAATGATAGTTGGGTACACAAGCAAGAAAATGTGTTTATAGGGCTCAAAGTGACTCAAAATTTTGGAATGGTACTCAAAAGGGAATGCCATTTTGAGTTCCATCTGTGGCTCTATTTGGGGATGTATTCCTCTTTTGGGCATGGCAAGAATTCAAATTTTTAGAGGAAGAAGACCACTCCAACAAAAACTTTCTCTGAATAACTTATTGAAAATAGTGAAACTACACCTAGACAGTACAAGACTTTCCAAAACTTCTTACCTCTATCAAACACTTGATTCTTATTTACATTTCCTTGAGGTAAGCTAGAAAAAAAATTCCATCAGTTTCACGAAACACATCAGAATTCTCAATTATCTCAGTCAGCAAAAAAAAAAAACTTTCCTGACTTTCATAGTGCATACTAGGAACATCATTAACATGATGCTCACTATGAAAATAGGGGTTAGCATGCTCAAATATATTAGGATCAAACTAACACTTCTCTTCATCAGATAGAATATGCACTCTATCAATTTTGAAAGTGAAAGATTCATACTCAACTTGGGGAAAAAGATTAGACACACCTTGAAAATGTGTATCTTTACATATAGCTAGTTGGTATTCAAATGAGTATTCATATTTATACTCAAAAATTTCATCCATATAAATGACTAAAACTAATCTAGGGCTCTCCATTGATTCTTCATGATCAGCAAATGGATCAGTCATATTAGAACATTCATCATAAAATTCCTTGCAAGGTGTAGGCATATTTTCAATAACAACTTCATCTAACACCTTGCCATCATCATTACAATCACTTTCATACTTAGAAAAGGAACAATCTTATCTCTGACAATAGTAAGATAATGTATCACCGTCAAGCTTAGCCTTAACCAAATTTGAACATTCCATGTGCTCTTCAAAAAGTGGGTTGATAATTCCATGTAAAGATCCCTTGTAAACATTACAATAAGTGATGTGCTAATCAACATCAAACTCTTCACCATACAATAGATTAGTGAAAAACTTGAAACCATTTCCAACATCATTATCATGAAAACTTCCAGCATGTGAATAGAAAAAAAATCACCGTCATCATCATCAACTAAGCATGCAAAATATAAATCAATATTACTAACATCATCTTCACTAAGATGATTCAAATGACTTTCCCACCAATCATCTATTATTTTATCAATAGGTGTTGTTGCACTAACTATAGAATTACTTATATGATGATGATTATAGCTACATATAGCTCCATGGCATTCATCTACACAACTAGGTAGTTCATCTTTGTAAATAATTTCTTTTTCCTATTATTGTGTACACAATTCCTCTCCAAAACTTTCAACTACATATTGGTCTATACAACTAAAAGATGGAATTTCACTTTCATTTTTAAATCTAGAAGAAGAAAATATACCTTTACTTGGATAAGGACACTTACTTTTCTCATTGCTCTCTTCTTCCCATTCTGCATCACACTCGTATGAAGATGAACATTTAATTTCATTGTCATTACTTTGAGTCAAGTAACCATTCTCATCATCTTCTTCATATGATGCCTCTTCATCATATACCAAATCAGTAACATTGTTCACATCACTTGAAGCACAACTTTAAGCCTCTTCACTCACATAAAACTGAGATGAATGCCTTGCAACTTCATGATTAGTTAAATTCTCAACACAAAGAAAATCATCAATAGGAGAAGCAACAACTAAAATTAAATCTTGCATATATAACTTATCAAATGAATCAACCTTAACATCTACTATTGAAGTAATACAAACATGTGCACTCTATTTGGAAAGAACAAGATCATCTGTCCTTTGAAATAAAGAGACTTCAACTTTAACATGACATGTTTTTAATTCTGAATTTTTAATAAGATTATCTACAATAGCAAGGGAATGTATACACTAATCTATATTTGAATACTCAACATGATATTATTCTTTATTTTTGACTTCATCATGTAATCAAACACCCTTAGAGAAGTGACCCCTAGTTAGTCCATACTTTTCATTGTTTTCAATCTCTATTGCTATCATGAATGTCTGATACAAAGTCTTAGGATCTTTATCCCTCAACTGATAACTCATTTTTTTATCAAATGTGTCTAGATAAACTACTAGACACACTTGATCATCTGGTCTACATTTATCAGGAATATCGTTCAAGGTTCTTGCAAATCTGATAATGAAAGAAGGAATAAGTTCACCATTCCTGATTTGAATTTTCAAGAACTTCTCAAAAGAATCAGAGATACTTACCTTTTCCTTGAATTGTTGCATGAATGCTGAATGTAACTCACCCCAAGATGAAATAGAACATGCCAGTAGAAACGAGAACCAATCTCTAGCATCACCTTCTAAAGTTTGAACAAACAACTTCATATGCATATCTTCATGAGTAATTTCAAAATCACCAATCAAATCACTAAACATCTGAATATGTTGATTAGCTAAATCTAAATGGTTCTCACTAAACTTAGGAAAAAAAATTGTAAGATCATATGGCATGGTTTTTTGGAAACCATGAATACCATCAAAATGTAATGGAATATACCCCTTGGTAGAGATAGATCTATGATTTTGGTCAATGGACTCCGTACTAGGTAAAAAGAAATCTTCTGTTTCTTGAAAACTTACAACTCACCAAAATAACTTTCAAAATTTATAGCTTGCAGTAGATCTAAAAACTCATCTACCAACTTAATCTCTAACATACTCCAAAGTGTAAACATTTGTGAAACTATCTTTCATATAATAAGTTGAGATGCATTAAACACTTATCCTACTTAGTGCTGAAAATATCACTTGATGGAGAAACCTTTTTTATAACTTACTTTCATGAAAAATAAATCTCATGAAAGTGGAAAATATCTTAAATGCGATGCTTGCGAACCTCTTCAATGTTGTGAACAACAATAGATTCAAATCTTATCTTGATTTAGTAACTCTTGCATAGCATCACACATTTTCCTTACAACTATTGCCAAGGGCCTAATGACTTCTTCAAATCTACATTCCAAGTTGCAACCTTTGAAATACCCTCAACTTCACAATTGCACTAGTACAAAGATATAATTTCGAGTTGCCACTCACTAAGTGAGAAAATATTTTCCCAACTTGCACAAGACAACAAGCTGGTCTAGAATTTACAATGGGTACACTTGAAAACTTACACACAACCTTGGAATTTCACACCCTTAACAAAGTGAAAGAAACCTATATTCTTGACCCTTAGATTCATAGAAACACTTCATGTTCATTTATTTATCACTGATACCAATCTTCAAAGATATTGTGTCATGAATAAGGCATAACTAAGAGACACAAATCCAGCATGGAGATTAGCAGAAACTTAGAATTCCTTACTACTCTAGTAGTTTCATTGTGTCTCTCCTCAGTAGAGTAATCATTTTGTTGGAGTTATTTCTAGGTAAGGAACATATCATGTGGGTTTAAACCTAATACTAGGTAGCACAAGCCCCACAATAGAAATGGTCAATATTCTTCTATGATTTTCCAATAAACTTTCTAAGCATAGTAGCCAACTATAACCAAAAAGTAGATGCAAATAAGTAATTACTAGCACTTTTAGTCCTTTAATACATAAAATGGTAAATTGATATTCAATTAATAATTGAATCATCAACATAACCCATGTATGCAACAACAAGAATATGTAACCTCTAAGCTGACAAGTCCCTTATCCATTGAGCATCAACTAAAACTTAACATACACATGGATACCTAAAATACTCATGTATTCAGACATCTAATCTATCTATTTAACTTGCAAATAGACATCAATCTTCAAACTAAATTTGTGCTTATCAAATCCTCCTATGATCCCTATAGTTTTTTCAGTGGCATATCAAGAAAATTACTCAAGTCCTTGACCCAAGAGGAAGACATAAAACAACATACAACTTCAACACAAGTTGCAAATGGACAATATGCACTTTGGGCATATATCATAGAAAAACATAAAACTCATAGAAAAAGAGATGAAATTCATAATGAAACTATAAATGAAAACTTTGTATTAAGTCCTTAAAATCAATACATCATTTATATGTCAAAACTCAGAAAATAACACCAAGGAATAACTATGTAGTATAAAAATGGTTCAAAAGAAATACAACGTTGTTGTTCATAACAAAGGAATACTAAGAATGGTATCATAGTAGTCAAGAAACTCTCCAACCCTAGAAATTTCTACAAAGAGAAAAGAAGAAGAAGATATAGACAAGAAGAAGTTTTGGAATTGCCATCTAATTCTGACATGTGTCATCCTAAAATTGTCTTCATCCTGATGTTGTTGAAACTAGTCTTCTTCATCTACCAGCAATCAAAACCATAAATGTTGTTGCAGAAATATTTGATATATCCCCTTAAAGTAATTAGCAAAATATCCTCTAGAAAAATATTAGATACACATCATAATATGTGTTGGAGATTCAAATATGTTCTTGGTTTGTCATGTTCTGCTTTTTTCGTGAAACTCAACTATACTATCGGCAAACACTTGTCACTTGCAACTGCTTACTTTAAATCATTCAATTCAACCTTTATATCTACTCAGGGCACTTGATCACATCAAAATCTAATCTAATTCTCATATTATTTCATCTGAAAACATCAAATTGGCACTTTAAAACTGAGAATGCCCCAAATCTAACAAATATTCTTGTAGCTCCTTCTAGTAAATACTTATGTGAAAACTAACTACAAAAATGGATAGTACATCTCTTACTGATTCCAATGGTATATTACACTATACCTTTTGGATGAAAACAATGCCTTTAAGGTCCATTCAAAATTTTAGGCCTCGGGTAATGAACTATTATTCAAAAGAAAAATTTAATGATCATATAGTATAAACTATATAAAATCATTAAATTTATTATTTTCTGCAACATATGAATTTCTAATGCATTGAATATCTTTTAATTTTAATTTTTTATTCATTTTCCCCTTATCTCTCCAATCCACCGATGCCAAGTTTGGGATTTCGATTCATTGAAATGCCCAAGTGGGACCTACATCATCAACAATATTTGAAATATTTGAAACATATGAAATTTATGAGACTACAATATTATGATCAAATCATATTAACTTAACATTTATACTTTACCTCTCTGATCATACGATTCTTGTAATATCTTAGCATTGTATTTTCCCTCCCCCACCAATGGTGTAACATCATAGGCCTTCTCTTTGAAATCCTCAACCATAATATGGGTCTCCCAGAAATTCTCCATGTGTTGTCACAATTCTTGTGTTTTGCATCATAAAGGAAGAAATTTAGACACCTTTTATGTATGTGCATTGTTATTTAAAAAAAAAAAAATCCCATCGCACAAGCAATATGGGACAATGTGATTTTCTCCCCCTACAATAGAATTATTACTAATCA
The DNA here is from genome assembly GCA_028749045.1 of Cupressus sempervirens. NCBI lineage: Eukaryota > Viridiplantae > Streptophyta > Pinopsida > Cupressales > Cupressaceae > Cupressus > Cupressus sempervirens. The sequence continues at coordinate 811,585,987 of CM053790.1, read as the reverse complement.
TGCTCCTTTCTACCAACAAAAGCCCCAATCATGCCTCAACTAGGATATAAGGGATATATCAATTGTTTAATGGAGGGAGGAGTGGTGAGTGAAATGGTAGAGGAGACAAATTGTTTTTTCACCATACAATATCAAATAAATACATATTTTTGTAGAGACTAGACCAACAATGTGAGCAACATGAGCACCTCTCATATTTGTGCCTAGTTGCAAATATTATTTTAAACAATGTCTCCCACATCACTAGATTTGCATGAATTTTTTTTACTTCAACACTGCTAGAAAAGGGGTGGAATCTATTGAATGTGCTATTAGGCATTAAAGATTTAAATCCTAAGCATGATGAACCTAGCTTTGAATCTTCATGTCATTCCTTCCCCTTTCTCCAAACATGGAGTTTTGTTCATCTCAAGTCCTTCTAATGTGGATCTCTTGTTCCTTGCATTGTCATGAATGCCACTGTTGATTTCTCTAGCTTGTCATGTAACAAATCACAGCCTCTAGATGATCCATCATTGTCCCATCATTTTTTTTGCACATCTAAAACATATGTCTTCCATCTCCTTACAATAAATTCATTTAAAATATTTTATTTCACTTACCTAGTAGATAAATGGTGACATGCCTTGGACCAAGCACAATTCAAACAATGGGGCACACTTGCTGGGAAAACATTTTTGCTGCTATAGGGGACTGTCACCTACCAAATTGACATGGGAATATTCTATACAAAGATACCACAACAAGCAATGTGATGGTGGCATCAAATTCCAAAGTGAATCATAGTGAATTTGGGCTTGCATAAATCAAGATGGGTTTATACTATAATGTTATTAGCAATTTTAAAACATCACAATCCTATCTTCAAAATGTCTTCAATCCACACTCAACCTTGCATTATTACTTATATGGTAGCCCACTCAATCTCCATATTAGATTTTAGCATAGCTCACCCCAAACCACAATCTCAGACCTTTTATTCCTTTTGAAAACAAAGTTCATGATCACTTGTACTGTATTAATTACTATCATTGCTTGGGAATTCTTCGCCCTCCAAAATGCTCAATCAAAGTTGATGGAAATAGTCAAGCCTCAAGTGGGTTCAGCTAAAAACATTTCAAATAGAAACAACTTACACCTCAAACTGATCCACTGATCTTCTCAAACTGACTGAAAAAAAAAATGGTACACTGAAACAATCATTTAGAACTCGTTTACCATGTTCTTTGTAAACTGTGATTTTCTAGTAATAGGGCCTATCAGCTAGCCTCAAAAACTAATAGAAACACTTGACAAAGCCGTGAGATCTAACATACTGGTTCTTTGTTCAAAACCCTTGCACCCTGCTAGATCTCATCACATGAGGAGCACTCAATCAAAAGATATTGATGTTCAAAATTGCCCAGTTAAAATTGTCTCCAAATAAACATGTTAAACCATAAAATGCATTTGGTTTTAGCTTCAAAACCTAGGTAAATGGATACTTGAGGGTATAAAAGCTAGTGAAATAGCTCATTTTCGTGAGGAGAAAATAGATCTATGATTTGGGCTCATGAAAAATAACAGGACACATTTGGAAAGCACGCGAGCTACCCAGAATTACAGGTTTATAAACATCAGTAAAAAAGTATTTTTTGCAAATGTAATAGCCCTGAGAAAGTGTGCAGAAAGATTTTCAAGGTTTACAAACTGGAACACTTGAATTATTTTTAGAGTAGAATGTAGTGGTACAAACCATTTGATCTCATCTCTTATGGATTTAGAGTTATGACATCACAAATAGGGATATTGACCAATCTGCATTTTATGACAATAGTAAAAGTTATAAATTGCATTCGAAACCGCATTTGCAAGCTAATCAAAAGTATTTTTCATAGGCTCAAATTCAAAGCATAGAAAGTGTATGACCTATAGAATGCAATGCAAAAGGAATTTTCTCAATATGGTCAACTAGATGAAAGTTATAATTGGTCAAACAGGGCTTCTTGAATTTCTAAGAAATATGCATCAGCATGATAGAGATAAGTAACCAACTCTGAGGGATTCAAAACTTAGTCTAGACATATTGAAATGACTCAAAAATTGAAACATAGGTTTTCTAATATGCATACTAAAAAATCCTTGAGTAGTGAGTCATGAAACATTACTGGGTATAAGATATTCAAATGCAAACTAGGCCTCCTATCATTATTTGACACTTAGGCAAAAATGCAGAACTAAACACTGCTCAAAATAGAACTTCACAGAATGACTTATAATGAAAATTTATCATTATAGGATGCATAGACATATGAAAAGTGTTAGAAACATAAAATACTTTATATACCTTAAATGACAGCTGAGTACACAAGCAAGAAAATGTGTTTATAGGGCTCAAAGTGACTCAAAATTTTGGAATGGTACTCAAAAGGGAATGCAATTTTGAGTGTCATCAGAATCAAAAATGGAAAAAGAAATTAGAAGATGGATATAGTGGAGAAAATAGAGTTGAGGTCACCCAATCCAACGGAGAAGGTGATCATGTCATCTCAAACTAAGCAAGAAAGGTATATATGGAATTGTACATTTAATTAATATATCATACATTAGTTCCTTACATAAAATGTGCCAAGTTCATATTTGCATATATGAAGATGCATAAGAATAGATTTATGAAGGTATGCCAAAAATTAGTAAAAATATCTGTGTTGACTGAGCATTGCAACATGGACCAAGCAATTTAGAAGTAAATTGGTATAAAGGCCGAGTAGAATGGAAAAGATTGAGCTGAAAAGTAAAGACCTAGTTCAAAGGCACAAAAGTCAATCGAGACAGTTGGCTTCCGCCTACCTAAGTACATAGCATTAATGGAGATCCTAAATCAACCAAAAGAAGGTATATATCAAATTTTGAATACATTATCTCACACCTTATATAAAAAATATAAAGAGCATAGAGAAATTTAATGATTTGAGTGACTAGCAAAATATTTGAGAGATCTAAACAAGAAGCTTGAGCAAGTGAATATCTGAACTATGTCAAGTAATTTAGAGAAGAAAGAAAAAAATTATAAACCTAAGAAAGAAAATGATAGCTTCGTCTACCACAGGAATGATCCTAGAGGTTAGTAAAATCCAATTTGTGAAGAGTGACTCTTTTCCTCCACCATAGTTTAATGTTATTCCATAAATTACAATGAAAGGAGATTCAATGGGTGCATTATCCTTGATAGTACTCAAAGTTATTATGATCCATGATGTAAGGATTTGTTATATGTATAATATCATAGAAGTAGTAGATTATGAGATAAGAGAAGCATATGCGAAGTTATGTAATGAAGGAATCTTGAAGGATGAATTTAAAGTTGTTGAAAGGAAAGGGTTAACTCATGCCCTAGAATTTGTAAGGAATTTCAAGATTGAATGGATTCAAATTGTTTTGAAAAGAATCCATGATATGAAGTTTTTGTTATAGAATGGACCCATGGAGATCACAAAGAAAAAGATTCACTAAGTTATAGGCTATCCAACCCTAGATAAGAAGAAAAGTATGTGATGCCTGAGTTGAGAGGAAATTGAGGCAAACATATGTGCTAGGTGTAGGAATGGATAAGGTTTTTCCATTACAAACATTTTTTATCAATTAATCAAATTTTTTGTAAGGGTTATAACTCACAAATTTTACCAATCAAGTAGATTGAATAGTGTGTCGCATATGGCATTGCATCAAGAATGGAAGATAGTGATGAAAGATCATGAATATGATCTTCTGGAGCTTCAAAGATTGGAATGAGAAGAAAATTTATTTTCTATCAGAAAAGAAAAGAACTCAATGTGTAAGTTTGGATCCCTCATTATATATATTTTTGCTTTATATCAAAAAACATTTTCCTAGTATTGGTGATATTATTTGGGAACAAAGTAAAATAGTGGCAAGACAAATAAGAGAATACATTACTCAATTAGGAGAAAATTTTGAGAATGTCATGGATAGTTATTTTGAGGATTTCAAGCAAAGAATGAATATGAGATGAGACTACCTAAATAATTGGTTACAAGGCATTACAATGATATATGTTTTCTTGTAGATATAGATAATAAATTTGTATAGGCAATAAAGTCGAGGAAGGTTTGGTTCCAAGGTTTTGATTATGAAATTGATAGTGACTTTGTGAATGCAAACATTGTTGCACTATTGAAAGAAGAACTAGAGATTGAGGAAGCTAAGGCCAGAATAACTATGAATACTAAGATAGCTTCTAATGAGAAGAAAGGGGAAATAATGATTGAAGTCCTAGAAGAAAAACTAGGCACCCTAGGCAAGGGAAAGAAACCTTTGTAGATTACACAAGGTCCTAGAGAGGATAAAGAAAGGGATAGTGGTGATGAAGGAGAGGAAGAAGAAGAAGAAAGAGACAAGAGTAAATCCCTAGTTGTTGTCACTCCACCTAGTAAGAAGGCTAAAATAACTAAAAAGAAGCCAATGGTCACACCCCTGTCTCCTCCACTACCAACTAGGCCAAGAATTAGGGCAATTGCTAGTGCTAAGCATATTGCAAAATAAAGAGTAGTAGAGACTACTAAGCCCAGTGCATCTAAACAAAAGAGAAGGAGATGGGTCAAAGGACCACCCAAAGGGAAAACAAATTCTATTGATGAGGTATTTGTATATCTTAGAAGATCTATAGGATTATCTAGTTTTAGATTTGTAAAATATGGTGCATTGGATAATACTAATAGAACCAAAATTGAGGAGGCTATGGTAGATATGATTGAAATTCATAAGCTAGCTCTAGTTGAAATTGAAAATAAAATACCCAAAGATTTATATGATAGACTGGAAAGAAAATGGGAGTTGGCAAAAGAAGAAGAAAACAAGATAAGAACTGACACTTTAGTTAGAGTTATGCTTGATCTATCCTGAGATCAGCAGGAAACATTTTTGGCAAAGTAAAAGAACATATTTGTTCCTAAGTATAGAATGTTTTTAATTTTACAAAATAGAATGGAAGATCTAGCACAACAAGATGAATTGCTTTCAAAAAGCATTTTTGGGTTATCCACTAAGGGAGAAGATATAGAGAAAGGAACTAAGGTTATGACCATCAAAGATGATCACATCATTGGTGAAAGTTTAGGTGTGTCATGTCTGCAAGGCTTCATATGACTAGTATATACTGACAACCTGATACTCCAAAGGCTGAGAAATCAAGGCTCAAAAGTAAAGAGGCAAAAACCAAGATAAAAGACACAAGTGTAGATAGTAAAACTATTTCAGTACCTCACATTGAGGAAAATAAAGAGATGAGTTGAGTTGAACTGAGTGCAACCATTATTTTCTTGAGCACTAATGCACCAACATGATCGAGTGGTTAAACTCCCTTGCCAACTCCCATAGCAGTGCTGAAAAACAACACTCCTTTGTTCAATAGAGGAAAAGAAATAAAAGACGACTCACCATATATTGAAGTTAGTCTAGATGAAGTAATTGAGATGTCACTTTTAGATTTTGAAAATCATATATTAGTGAAGACAATTTTGTTGCAAGAAATTTTGGTGAAAAAGAAAAGGCAAGAAGAGATAAGAAGAGAGCACAAGAAAAAATAGATACTACATGATGTTAAGAATATTTTTGTTGATTCTTTTGATATTCAAAATTGTGATGATGAAGCCCCAATTACTACCCAGCTTGTAAATATTGTTGAACAAGTAAATGTTGGTGATATGTAATCAAATGAGAAACTAATGATTGGTCAGCAAGAAGATTTGAAAATAAGGTTGTGGATAAAGTTTCCATAATAATTATTGACCAAAATGTTCAATTATAAAAACATGTACAGATTATGATAGAGCCTATATAGAAAGTACAACATTTGTACACCATTTTTTCAGATGTGCCAATATTTACAAATGATATTAAGGCACAAATACACCAGATTCATGTTGAGATGTAGAGATCTAGCAATATTATTTCATAGTCAACAACATCTAGTATAGACTACTACAATAAGTTATTGAATGCTCAAGGCACATTGGTCAAGCTTCAAACAACAAACAACAACATGAGATCTAAATTGATCTCTATTCAAGAAATATTAATAGCTCATTTAGAGGTTATGCAAAGTGAGATGCAATTAGCCTAGGATCTTGTCAAAGAAGATCATAATCTAAGTTCAGTGGTTGATAGCTTAATTGACTTAGCTGCATGATTATAGTTGTAGAATCACATGGGATCATGCACTATCCATGATCACCCATGTTCATCAGAAATTCATTGATAAATATGGTTTTCTTCCACCAATTCTACCCCAATAGTCATGATATAAGTGTTTAAAAAGAAGGGGTAATTTGTTGTCATAAAGCATTTTTACATTGTTTATTCATTATTCATTTTGGCATAAGTCATAAGACTTTGGGGGAGTACTCATATTAGATTGTAATTTCAATGATGTTATCATGACAAAGTGTTTTTTTACCACTAATGTCAAAGGGGGAGATTGTTGTTATCTCTAACTATTATTGTTTATTAATGTTAAACACTTAGTAATTTACTAGGTAGAGTCAGATGATCATCATTGCATATGAGCTACTCTATATAGGTCAAGTCATGTACATAAGTATGTGGGTACCGAGCTCTATAGGAGTTGAATAAGTGTTTGGTCACTGAGTATTTTCTATACAAGACAAGCTCAACACCTACTAAGTAGTTCAAGCATATAAGTGTCAAGTTACATAGTACATGTTGAGCACAATATAAACTGAGCATTAGCAATGTCAAGTATCAAAAAATAGTAAGTACCAAACAATGTAGGGTATACATAAAAGATAGAAATAATACAGACTTTGAGGTAAATCATTTTCAAGATGACATGAAAGGAGCATTTAATATTTTTAGAGGTTGTTATAGAGAGTTTTATATGTTTATGACATGGATCACATATTCCTATGTTTTGTGATCAACGATTTAGATGAAGAGGAAAAATATGGAAGAATCTAGAAAATGTTTTATGAAACTCTTTAAATAGAGAATATTTAACCTAGATTAGAGGGAAGAGAGTATATGATGTATGAAAAGTGATGCGAACAATTTGATAGACAAGGAGAAATATATGAATGATGAAGTAAAGGATCAAGATTAGATCAAAATTCAATGGAAGTATTCTATCATATCTTAGTAGAGAAAGTGACCTAATTAGAGTAGTGAAGAGGAAGAAAATTTTTATCAGATCAAAGAGAGGATTAGTTTGCAAAGAGATGACTCAAAATCAACTTAAAAAGCATACCGAGAGTCAGATATTGAATTAATTTTAATCAACTCAATTCAAGATAAATCTCTTAAGAGAGTGGTCTTAACAAATCTTTGTAAATCTTCTAACAAACTCCTTACTTTATTATAAGTGTTAAATCCTCTAGCAAGGTGAGACCTAGTAGTCTCAAACTCTTCTAACGGGGTAGGCTCTCACAAGGTAGATCATATATTATGATCAAACATTGCAACCCTATCAGGTTAACTTGATTACTATAGTAGTGGAGATTTGCGGGTATCATCCCCACATCCATTTTACCTTCACCTTGGAGGGTTTTTGGGTAACAAATATTGTGTTATATGTTTATTTTCATGCATGTGATAGATTAGATTCACGTGTCAACAAGTTCACTCTTACAATTTTTACATGAACAATACAACTAGTGAATGTGTGAATGAATAATTGAAAAGAAAAAGTGTTTAAGATTCTAATTTACCCCCCACTCCCTCTCTTAGTATCTTGTTATCATTTTTATACTTTCATCAATCAACATAAAGTATTTAAAAGGGGTAGTTTTAAGAAAAAAAATTCAAATAAGGTACTCAAAATCCTCTTGAAAATTTGAGTCCCAATAGTGGCTCTATCTAGGGATGCATGCCTCTTATGGAAATGTAAATGATTCAACATCTATTGGTTGAAGAAGACCTCTCCAAAATATTTTATTCAACAACACTTTATTGAAATCAAGAAACTCCTACTTCTAACTATACAAATGATGGCTCTGAGCCACCAAAATTTCAATGAAACCTCTTACCTCAATCATAAACCCAATTTTCATTATTTATTTCATGGTGAAAGATGAGAGTCTCATTCACATTGGTTTTACCAATCATATCCACATCTTCAATTAGCTCATTAGGAAAAACAAAATCAATCTCTTCACTTTCATAGTACATGATCAAACTAGGAACAACTTTAGGATATTTGTCACTATGAATATATGGATCAACATTCTTATGAACATCAAAAAAAAATTGAAAACATTATTCATTATATGATATATGTATTCTATTAATCTAAAATATGAAGGATTCATACTCAGCTTGAGTAAGAGAGTTATACTTACCATGAAGTTGTAACTCACTTTGTGCAACTGACTATGAGGAATGTATAAAATCTGATTTATCATCATTATGAACACCATTAATGTCCAAATTAGATTTGAAATAAGCTGAAAATTCTTCAACATCCTCAAAAAATAGGTTAGTTACTAAGTGAAAAGAACTACTATGAAAGTGCTCACAAAAAGAAGATGTATTAGGGTCATAATCATCATCAAATACTTCAATGGAATAAACCCTAAATGAATCAAACTTAATATCATGAGGCTCATTAGCACTACACTCCTCATCACATGAGAAATCAAAATTTATTACACAGGGATACTCCTTATAGTCACACACTTCAACTAAATCTAATGAAAAGCCAACCAATTCTTAATCAATCTTGACATTACTAACCACAGAAGAAACTCCAATATATGCTAAATCAAAACCAAAAGACATGGGATATTTTCTAATGAAACTAATATTATCTAAATCTAATTTAACATCATCAATGACACTATCTTGTAGACACATATCAAATGCATCTTCATCATTTGAAACCTGATATTCATGTGGAATTTCTTCATCACAAATGAAGTTCATAAATGAAGAAATGGGGGATCTAGGATATGTATCATACCTCACAATGGTGACATCATTTTCATTTTCATTTTCAAAATATGCACACACTGGAAATAAAACTCTTGGTGACATTTAGATGCATAAATTTCAAACTCATGCTCTAGCAATGTTGAAATTTCATCACTACACAATAAGACTTCATCACAAGTCTTTTCTCCTTGGTTGTGAACATAATATGAATGATGTAAAACACTTGCAACAAAAAATTTATTAGTTAGGTAACCTAAAAATTTAGAGACTCCATCACATACAAGATCCACACAAGAATCATCATTATCACTACTACAATACTCCCCTTCTTCTACATACATATGATCATGTGATTTATTCTCAATCACATACTCATCATCTATATGTTGATTAAATTCACCTATTTTGTCAAACTATGATATCTCTTCTTCACTATTTGTTAGTGAAAAAATTTTCCTCCAAAGCAATAGATATAAATTAACTCCAAAAGCCCAGAAAGGAAGACTAAATCAACACTAACATTTGAGTCACTTTGCCATTGGACTGTGCAAGCACCCTTTGAATTTTATAGGGTACAACTCCCTGATTTAGATATACAAAGAATGTTCTTTTAACCTAAAGTGAAGGCTACAAACATCCACATGTAAACACATAATAGATGTGAAAAGGAAGATGAACAACTAGAAATAATGAATAAATGACACAAAGTCCATTTTTTTAGAAAATATAATGAAAGCAAGAAATATGTTTTCCATCCCTTTGAAGAAAATGAAGAATCAAACCTTCAAAAACCTTGAAGTCAAATGTATTCAGAAAACTGTGATACTGAAATACATTTAGAGAAAACTGAAAATTATACAAAGGTCATAATCAATGGAGAGATAAATGCTCAAAATCTAAGTTTTGTTATGCAATTATCTCTCATATCTCCCTTCTCTAGTGTGAAAAAGATTACATAGATCTTATTACATCTTTGCATCAGAATTGCTACTTAGAAGAAATAAACATTCCTTCCATTACATTACAATTAAAATCAAGACTTCCCCCTTTCCTTGGCACAAAGTCCAAAAAAAGAAATTAAAAACTGCTCTTCCATAGCCCATAGTCCTCTTTCTACTTCCCCCTTTCCAAGAACCCCCTTTAGTTTAATCTTCTCTATTAAATAGAACCTAAGATAATTCCCTTTTCATTCCTATAATTGTTTTTCTCTTTCTTGAACATCTCAAACTTTTCACATTCTCCTTTTGGATTTTTCTCAGGTGGCTTCATTTAGTTCCCATAACTAAATCTTGGCAACAAAATGATATGTAATCAGCTTTCTATAACATTTGATTGCACAACCTAAATTTTATGCATTATAATTAAAAGCATTAGGGAATCTATGTGTGTTGAACATGTGGTTATGTTTCACCCTAAAATTCATACCCAATATGTGAATTGATTAAGTGCAGGGGTAATTGGGGTCTCATTTCATCTATCTCATATGGGAGTTGCTTGTAATAAAGTTACGCTCGCCTTCAGTAATTGTTTGTATTTCAAATGGGAAGCCACCGATCCTCTTCCCTAGAGTTTCACGACCTAGTGTCACTAGAATTCTTGCATCAAGGAGTAGGAAATGAGAATTGGAATAGAGTGTGAATATATCCATTTCCTAGGCTATGAGCAATCAATATGCTTGTGCAAAATCTATGTGATGTCGTAACATCAACAATGTCATTCACTTATAGTGAGGACTTGAACATGTATCACTGGTATTGTCTCCTACAACATAGCTAACTGGTTATGTCTAAAACCTTTGATGAAACTTGGATCTTCATTGGGTAATAATTCATATTGTAGGCTTGGAGTATGGTGCTGAATATGGCTAGTGATTGATTTATTCCTTGCCAACAAAAAGTAAGGCTTTGGGGTTGGCCATCCTTGGTGTCTATATGGCATAAGCATATTGTCAAATAGTTCGTATCTGACCTCTTAATGGGTACTTCACAGCCACCTCCTTGCAACATTCTAACAAAAGATCATGACACACTTCACATATTTGTGACACATGTTTTTACTAGAAATGGGGGTTCACCATTCATCCCCATCAAACATCACATGACCAATATTTTATTGGTCATGTGGCTTACTGAGTCTCTATGTTCCAATGAAGATTGGATAAATTGTTGGCAACTTTATTTGTTCTTTCATCCTTGGCCATTGACTGTGACTACAAGCCTCTGAGCTTCCTCAATGAAGAGAGTGAGGTGTGAGTATATTTCCCATGCATTAGGTTCAATCAATAATCATGTAACATAATGGTACATAGGTTTTGACTTAGAGAGGGGCCACTCTAAATTCCTCAAAACCTGACGGGTGTACTTATGGGTTGGGAAAGCATTACAGATGTCTGCAATCTATGAACATTTTGATTCCTCTCCATTGATTTGGGAGTCTTGAGCTTCCACATGTTATGTTGAAGGCATGATCTTCTAAATTCACCAATAAACCTCAAATTGCATGCTCATTGAATACCTATATCCTCAATTTTTATTCTTCACATGGAATATGGTGAGGATGGTGTCACTTTGTTTATAAGACAAATATGTTTGAGTATTGCTCATGTATCTCATGGGCATTTAGTTAAGCACATGGAACACATCCTCCTTACCATTGCTTCTTCTCATGACTGGTTTTAGTATCAAAGCCCATTCTATTACTCTATGATCTTGTTATTCACTATGGACAAAAGGTTAGACCTTGATGATGACATACAGTTACAACAATCGAGTGCATGGGTGTTCCATCAAATACATTTTTGAAAGAGAATCCCATGCTCAGGGTAGGTATCTTATCAAACTATCTACTTGCATTTGATGCTTCTATATTGACATAATCATGGGGCTTTATCAATTTGTGATTCGATCTCATCATCACTTGCTTGCAAATTGGGCATCATCAAAATATCATGATGTGAAAAGGGCAATTCTCATTGTTATGGGCCTATCTCATCAGACAATGCTTTGGAAACTTCATTATGAATTCTTTTTATTTTTTCTACTACTCCTATCTATATCTCCATTTGGGACAAGCCTATGAATCTCATCCTTGATTTTAGCTTGGAAGAATCTTTATGTATGAGCTTCTAAGCATATAGAACAACATGCTTATTGCCAAACACTTATTTTCTACTGGTGTTGCAAATACAAGTGTTCCTTTACTAGAAAGATAAGCATACACTTGCATCTTTTATGAATTATTTCTCAAACTCATTGATCATGACCATCATAGTAGTTAATACAATGCTTGCTATATTTGAATGAACCAAAAATGAGTGAAGCCTCATTAACATTACTTTGGGATGCCATCTTTACTAATTGTGTTGATCATCATTAAAGCATTAAATCTTCTGTGTATCAGCATTTGATTGTTCTTTGGGGACTAACATATCTAAGCAAGTGATCCGATGGATATTTTCAGTGAAAATTGAAGTGTCTCATTTCTCTCCAAAAATTTGTACCATGAGAAAGATCTCAGCATCTTGATTCCAATGCAACTTGAACGGACAAAAATGGAATCCGAATGGAGAAGTTACGCTCGGTCAAAGTTTTGGTCAACGGGCAGACCAGAGGGCTAGATAAGAGGCAAAATTAGACCATCTCGAAAGTGGTCAACAATGTATTTCAAAATAAAGAGCCTGATGAGAGCTTTCCAACGGTGTTCATTTCGTTAAAAACGGAGCTCGTATGAAGAAGTTATGGGAATTTGAATTTTGGAGGCAAAAGTTTAAAATGGTGACATCAGCATGATGTCACAAAATCATAAAGAGAGGGAAAACATTCAAATTAAAATTAAAATGGATATTTAATTCGAATTAAAAGAATGAGATAATGGGAGTTGAACTCCTAACCATTGGCCTCCTAAAATTAAGGCCAACCAATGGGCTATTTATGGCATATGTAATATTAAGAGGAGAGTTGTTATCTATGCATAACAAATCCGCCCAATCTTAGTTAATTAAGGGTATTTGTTGAAAACAAACCCTTAATTTTGGTATGAGATCATAACAAAATAATGGTAAAAGGGGCAAATTCGAAAATATGTAATCAAAATAGGGGATTATGTTTGTTAATTGTTTTAGCCCATTTTTGGCTAAATTTGATGTATAAAATGGGGGTAGTAGGCTTTGGAAAGGCATTCAGGTGGTGAGAACAGGAGAATGTTTAAGAGATTTTTGAAGACTATTCTGCACGTTGAGGGCATGCTATGCTGATGTGTTTAAGGGAATAAGTCTTGGTGCATTTGTAATTGATTTTGGAGAATAATCGGATCGGTCATACTCTATTGGAGCCGACCCGAAGACGTAGTCACATTTGTGGCGAACTCTGAAATAAAACTTTGTTTGCACTCTCTATCTTCTTCTCTTTCAATTCTGTTTATTTCACCTTAAATTCTTAAGTTTTGATGCATAATTTCATTTATGTATGCATGTAATAAGACTTCCACTAATTTGATTCTATTTAAGCATTCAATATTGCAATTAGTCTAGATCCGTTCATCAGATCAGCAAGTGTTTATTAACACTTTATCAAATGCTTGTTATCATTATTCATCCACTACTAGGATTGGGAGTTCTTTATTGATCTTTATCTTGAATCAATGAATTATTCATTTGACATAACTTCTTTACTAACCCCAAATTTTCATTGAATCTCCAATGGATGTGGAGAGATGATAGTAGATATGAAAGAATAATCTTAGATAAGTTGTATGTCTTTGACATTGGGAGGGAAAAGAAATCACTTACTTTTTTCTTATTGAGAATATCCTCTCTAAAGTTGATCCCCATTACATATAATCCAAGAGTTGGTATTTATTGCCTTGGAATGCTTCATAGAAATGTACAACACATCTCCAAAAACTGTTTCTAGATTTTGAGCTACTGCATTCTAACACCTTTAAACTAATCTAAATTGATTCATAAAAGGTGTGGAAATTCGTGAGTCTTTCTTTTGAACTTGACTGCATTAATGGTATTAGGGAGAACCTCTGAACTTCGCATCGTCGAGCCTTCAAATTTATGAATTGACAAACCACTTTTCTAATCTAGAAATGAATTAATGAATTGAAGTTAATGGATTGTACATCCAAACTTCTCATAATGAACCATTGAACCACTTCAAACCACTTTGAACCATTTTTAAAAGGATTTCAGTACTATAAATTGAAATTTTAATTACTAGGTCTATATGAGTACCAACAGGGGCTCTAACTATGGGACTATTTTTGAATAAAAAATAGAGAACTCCAACAATTCCTAGAAAAAGGAAAGTTCCTTATCCATTAGCTGATAAAGTCACAAAGAAAAGGAAAACTAGGAGTTTCTTGCATAAGGGTAGAGGGGAGTAGGGAAAAACCAACCAAGAAAACACTAGCAAGCACAAATCTTGTGCATTATTCAAACTAACACTACACACACCAAAAGAATATTTACAAAATATATACAAAGGTAGGAAAAGATCCTACCACAAGAACTAGAAGGAAGAAAAATTCATGTGAATCCATTTAATGGTTGGGAGAAGTAGGAGTCTTTTTGCCATAGCAAATCATGTCTCAATGGAGTAGCTCCACACCATTGCCTACTAGCGACTTCTTCAATGTCAAAACTCAAGCTAAAGGTACATATAAATATGTTGACCAAGCACTTCTTCCTAAACAACCATAACTCATCATAGCACTATTATCCCCTAAGAATTTATCTTCAACATTCATCTAGCCAGGTTTCACTTTGAGCTAAAAAAAATGAAATGAAGAAACCTCCTCAAGAAAAGATGCACAATATCTAGAAATGCTATCACAAAGGCTCACCCTTTGCATATGGCATTTTCTATCATGATCAACTTGTATGAAAAGAGATGCCTCATCCAACATAGGGTCGATTCTAGAGTATATATTGTCCTTGTCCATTTCAAGAATCAAACTATCATCAAGCATGCAATGTATTTTGTCTTTTCTCTTTCCCAAAGTGTCATCACTTCCACAATTCAAATTAGTAAAGCCACACATAGAAGAATGAAAAGAAAAGTTATCAATAAGTGTTTCATTTTCAATTTGATTTGAGTGAATACCTGAGTCATTATGGAAGAGATGATCCGGTTGGAGTGATGATAGAAATTCTTATATGATTCCTTCTTCTTCATTAAGAAGAGTATCCTTCAACATCCTGTATGAATCATCAATGGGTTGAAAGTCAACTTCATACCCTCTTTCCTCAAGAATAATTTCATCATGAGAAGATTCAGCCAAAGGCATCTTTAACTCATCATAACCACAAATTTCATTTTTAGATTGACAAAATTCTTCAATGGGCTGACCACTAAGAATAGGACAGATTACTTTCAGCCTTCTCATTAAAAACAAAAGATTCAAACTCTAGTAACATGTCATTGGTAGTTTTTTCATAAATAGGAACTTTCACAGCAAGATGAACATCATTAATTTCAAATTCCAAGCTCTGCAAAACTAGAGAAACCAAAGATTGAGGAGCACCTTTTTCGATGTTTCCTTGACTTCCATCATGATTAGCAAGGACTGCACAGTTCCTAGAGATGAAGTAAGATGATGTTTTTAGAGGTTCTTCTTCTTTGACTGTCAACCCTTCTTTATCTTTGTGGTCAGTATTGCCATGGTCCTCATTCTCAACTTGAGTGTTCTCATTTATCCATGTCTAGTTTTCTTATGGTTGAGTTATGACTGTTTGGATTTCTTACTCACTCATGATGAGATAATTGAGATAAATGGATGAAACTGAGATAACTAAAGCTTCTTCTTCATCTACTTTCAACTCTTCATTTAGTTGTGATACTCTTTTCTAATATACCGACAACACTTTTCTCTTTTCTTCTAACTCTTTCAACTTGTGAAATCTAACACAAAGGCTTCCCCACAATAGCCAAGATGTGGCATCATCTTCCAAGCTTATATTATTCCTAATGGCATGGGAGTATGTGCAGGATCATGGTGTACCAAACTATGGCCTTAAGTGGCAGTGAAAAATCAGCAAATCAGGTTTATGTCAACTTGACACATAATTTTGAAGTGGTTATGGACTTTATATCAAAAAGTTGTAAGAAAATAATCTGTAAGAAATTGAATGTAGTTTCTAAACTACCAGGCCTTATCAAGAGAAAAAAAATAATTAATTGGTCAAAAGTTTGAATTTTAATGCAGTACTAAAAAAATTTCAGGGCAAAAATAAAAAGTAGGTGTATGTCTTGTCACCTTAATCAAAATCAAATCATAATATTTTTTTAATATATTATAGATATGAAAATTAGATTCATGCCCGGATGCGATGCATATTTTTTGGTATTTTTATTCCAAATAAATAATTAACTACGAATTTTCTACCAAAACTTTTCCGGAAAAAAAAGTCCCATGTCTGACCACCCTAACTAATAGAAAATTTTACCAAATTTAAATTTTATTTTATTTTTTTTATACTAGCCGAAGTATAGAATGTGATGCAAATTTTAGATTTAAAAAATGTTATACCATTTGAAAGTTATAGTTATTTTTCAATCAGTATGTCAATCAACACTTTACAATTATCTTCATTGATAATTAACTAATAAATACTTATCGAACTCAGAATTTAATAGAAATTATATTTATGGAATCTAGAGATCGATATTAAAAAACCTTTTTTGTTTTATTCAATTTCGATGAAAATAACATTGTCAGACAGCTACCCGAAGTCTGAGTATCACTAAAACCCTCTTAAAACACGTCTTTTGGGTTGACTAGGTAGGCTTGGTATTTACCAAGCCTAATTAGATATCCGATTGCAAATTGAATATCCAATTTTAAATCGGATATCCGATATGTTGAGGTGGGCAAATTTAAAATCTCAACCCATTTTGGAGGGAAAATTGAGTTTAAACGTCACAACTTATTATTTCTAAATTATTTCACTTATATATATATATATAATAACGTAATGTAAAGATATAAGATATAATCTAACAATATACACTAATATATTATGTTAATCTTATTACAATCTATAAATATAATTTATATTATTATTATTTTTACTAAATATAATAACATAATTTATATATATATATATATATATATATATAATACGTATTATATATATATATAATACGTATTATATATTATTATATTAATATGTATGTTATTAATATATATAATAACGTCATATTTTTATTAAATATAATATGTATAATAATATTTTATATATATAATAACGTAATATATTAAATATAAATATATAATATGTATTATATATATTATTATATTAATATGTATGTTATTAATATATATATATAATAACATAATATTTTCATTAAATATAATAAAGTAATACATATATATATGTTATTAATCTATATATAATAACGTAATATTTTTATTAAATATAATAATGTAATATATATATATATATAATTATATTAATATATATGTTATTAATAGATATGTATATTATTAATATATATGAGTCAAAGGGGGTCATAGGTCAACCATTGACCCCCTTTAACGCATTAAACAATGACATATGTTCTTAGGGATCCTAAGAGCCTTACAGACATATTGCAATAGTTAATGTGGGTCAAAGGGGGTAATAAGGTGACCTATGACCCCTTTTGATCGATTAAATGACGATATATGTCCCTACGGGTCTTAGGACCCCGAGGGACATATTTGAATTGTTCATATAGGTCAAAGGGGGTCATAGGGCGACCTATGACCCCCTTTGACCCATTAAATGATGACATATGTCTCTGAGGGTCCTAGGACCCCTAGGGACATATTCGAATGGGTAATATGGGTCAAAGGGGGTCATAGGTCCCTTTGATCCATTAAATGATGACATATGTCCCTAGGGGTTCTAGAACCCCTAAGGACATATTCGAATGGGCAATATGGGTCAAAGGGGGTCATAGGGTGACCTATGACTCGCTTTGACCAATTAAACGACAACATATGTCTCTAGGGGTCCTAGAACCCTTAGGGACATATTCGAATGGGTAATATGGGTCAAAGGGGGTTATAGGGTGACCTATGACCCTCTTTGACCCATTAAATGACAACATATGTCGATAGGGGTCCTCGGACCCCTAGGAACATATTCAAATGGGTCATATGAGTCAAAGGGGGTTTTGACCCATATGAATGATTCAAATATGTCGTTAAGGGTGCTAGGACCCCTAGGGACATTCGAATCATTCATATGGGTCAGGGGGGTCATAGGTGACCCTATGACCCCCTATGACCCAATGACGACATATGACTCTAGGGGTCATAGCACCCCTAGGGACATATTTGAATTCTTCATATGGGTCAAAGGGGGTCATAGGGTCACCTATGACCTCCTTTGACCCATTAAATGATGACATATGTCTCTAGGGGTCCTATAACCCCTAGGGACATATTTGAACTATTCATATGGGTCAAAAGGGGTCATAGGGTGACCTATGACACCCTTTGACCCATTAAACGATGACATATGTCCCTAGGGGTCTTAGGACCCCTAGGGACATATCCGAATCGTTCATATGGGTCAAAAGGGGTCATAGGCCCCTTTGACCCATTAAATGATGACATACCCCTTTGACCCATATGAACGATTCAAATATGTCCCCAGGGGTCCTAAGACCCATAGGGAAATATTCGAATCATTCATATGGGTCAAAGGGGGTCATAGGGTGACCTATGACGCTCTTTGAACCATTAAATGACAACATATGTCCTTAGGGGTCTTGGGACCCCTAAGGACATATTCGAATCATTCATATGGGTCAAAGGGGGTCATATGGTGCCTTATGACCCATTTTGACCCATTAAATGATGACATATGTCCATAAGGATCCTAAGGATATATTCGAATGGGCCATATGGGTCAAAGGGGGTCATAGGTCACCTTATGACCCCCTTTGACCCATTAAATGATGACATATGTCCCTAGGGGTCCTAAGACCCCTAGGGACATATTCGAATCGTTTATATGGGTCAAAGGGCGTCATAGGGTGCCTTATGACTCAAATGGGTAATATGGGTCAAAGGGGGTCATAGGGTGACCTATGACTCTCTTTGACCCATTAAATGACAATATATGTCTCTAGGGGTCCTAGAACCCCTAAGGATATATTCAAATGGGTAATATGGGCCAAAGGGGGTCATAGGGTGACTTATAACTCTCTTTGACCCATTAAACGATAACATATGTCGCTAGGGGTCCTCGGACCCCTAGGAACATATTCAAATGAGTCATATGGGTCAAAGGGGGTCATAGGGTGACCTATGAACCCCTTTGACCCATTAAATGATGACATATGTCTCTAGGGCTCCTAAAACCCCTAGGGACATATTTGAATTGTTCATATGGGTCAAAGGGGGTCATAGGGTGGCCTATGACTCCCTTTGACCCATTAAACGACGATATATGTCCCTAGGGGTTCTAGGACCCCTAGGGACATATTCGAATGGGTAATATGCGTCAAAGGGAATCATAGGGTGACCTACGACTCTCTTTGACCCATTAAATGACAACATATGTCTCTACGGGCTCTAGAACCCCTAGGGACATATTCAATGGGTAATATGGGTCATAGGGTGACCTATGACCCTCTTTGACTCATTAAATGATGACATATGTCGCTAGGGGTCCTTGGACCCCTAGGAACATATTCGAATGGGTCATATGGGTCAAAGGGGGTCATAGGGTGACCTATGACCCTCTTTGACCCATTAAACAATGACATATGTCGCTAGAGGTCCTTGGACCCCTAGGAACATATTCGAGTGGGTCATATGGGTCAAAGGGGTTCATAGGGTGACCTATGACCCCTTTTGACCCATTAAACGATGACATATGTCTTTAGGAGTCCTATAACCCCTAGCGACATATTCGAATTGTTCATATGGGTCAAAGGGGGTCATAGGGTGACCTATGACCCCCTTTGACCCATTAAACGACGACATATGTCTCTAGGGGTCCTAGGACCCCTAGGGATATATTCAAATCATTCATATCGGTCAAAGGGGGGCATAGGTCACCCTATGCCCCCCTTTGACCCATTAAACGATGACATATGTCGCTAGAGGTCCTCAGACCCCTAGGAACATATTCGAATGGGTCATATGGGTCAAAGGGGGTCATAGGGTGACCTATGACCCCCTTTGATCTATTAAACGACAACATATGTGTCTAGGCGTCCTAGAACCCCTTGGAACATATTCGAATTGTTCATATGGATTAAAGGGGGTCATAGGTCTTTGACCCATTAAACGATGACATATGTCTCAAGGGGTCCTATAACCCCTAGGGACATTCAAATCGTTCATATCGGTCAAAGGGGGTCATAAGGTGACCTATGACACCCTTTGATCCATTAAACGATGACATATGTCCCTAGGGGTCCTAGGACCCCTAGGGACATATTTGAATTATTCATATGGGTCAAGGGGGGTCATAGGGTGACCTATGAGCCCCTTTGACCCATTAAATGACGACATATGTCTCTAGGGGTCCTATAACCCTTAAGGACATATTCGAATCGTTCATATGAGTCAAAGGAGGTCATAAGGTGACCTATAACACCCTTTGACCCATTAAACGACGACATATGTCCTTAAGGGTCCTGGGACCCCTAAAGACATATTCGAATTGTTCATATGGGTCAAAGGGGGTTATAGGGTGCCCTATGACCCCCTTTGACCCATTAAACGACGACATATGTCCCTAAGGGTCCTAGGGACATATTTGAATGGACCATATGGGTCAAAGGGGGTCATAGGGTGACCTATGACCCCCTTTGACCCATTAAATAATGACATATGTTCCTAGGGGTCTTAAGACCCCTAAAGACATATTCGAATTGTTCATATGGGTCAAAGGGGGTCATAGTGTGTCTTATGACACCTTTTGACCTATTAAATGATAACATATGCCCCTAGGGGTCATAGGACCCATAGGGATATATTTGAATTGTTCATATAGGTCAAAGGGGGTCATAGGGTGACCTATGACCCCCTTTGACCCATTAAATGATGACATATGTCCCTAAAGGTTCTAAGACCACTAGAGACATATTTGAATTGGTAATATGGGTCAAAGGGTGTCATAGGGTGACCTATGACTCTCTTTGACCTATTAAACGACAACATATGCCTCTAGAGGTCCTAGAACCCCTAGAGACATATTCAAATGGGTAATATGGGTCAAAGGGGATCATAGAGTGACCTATGACCCTCTTTGACCCATTAAATGACAACATATGTCGCTAGGGGTCCTTGGACCTCTAAGAACATATTCAAATGGGTCATATGGGTCAAACAGGGTCATAGGGTGACCTATGACCCCATTTGACCCATTAAACGACGACATATGTTTCTAGGTGTCCTAGAACCCCTAGGGACATATTCGAATTGTTCATATGGGTAAAAGGAGGTCATAGGGTGACCTGTGACCCTCTTTGACCCATTAAATGATGACATATGTCGCTAGGGGTCCTCGAACCCTTAGGAACATATTCGAATAGGTCATATGGGTCAAAGGTGGTCATAGGGTGACCTATGACCCCTTTGACCCATTAAATGACGACATATGTCTCTAGGGGTCCTAGAACCTCTAGGGACATATTCTCGTTGTTCATATGGGTCAAAGGGGCTCATAGGGTGACTTATGACCCCCTTTGACCCATTAAATGATGACATATGTCTCTACGGATCCTATAACCCCTAGGGACATATTCGAATCGTTCATATGGGTCAAAGGAGGTCATAAGGTGACCTATGACACCTTTTGACCCATTAAAAGATGACATATGTCCTTAGGGGTCCTAGGACCCCTAGGAATATATTCAAATCATTCATATGGGTCAAAGGTGGTCACAAGGTGACCTATGACCCCCTTTGACCCATTAAACGATGACATATGTCGCTAGAGGTCCTCAAACCCTTAGAAACATATTCGAATAGGTCATATGGGTCAAAAGGGGTCATAAGGTGACCTATGACCCCCTTTGACCCATTAAACGATGACATATGTCGCTAGGGGTCTTATAACCCCTAGGGACATATTTGAATTGTTCATATGGGTCAAAGGGGGTCATAGGGTGACGTATGACCCCCTTTGACCCATTAAACGATGACTTATGTCCCTAGGGGTCCTCCTAGGACTCCTAGAGATATATTTGAATCATTCATATGGGTCAAAGGGAGTCATAGGGTGACCTATGACCCCCTTTGGCACATTAAACGACAACATATGTCGCTAGAAGTCCTCGGACCCCTAGGAACATATTCGAATGGGTCATATGGGTCAAAGGGGGTCATAAGGTGACCTATGACCCCCTTTGAACCATTAAACGATGACATATGTCTTTAGGGGTCCTAGAACCCCTAGGGACATATTTGAATTGTTCATATGGGTCAAAGGGGGTCATAGGTGTAATCACCTAAAAATGGTCATCTAGACTATTAGCCCCCTTTTCAACATTTTGGCTAAATTAATTTAATCACTTACCTAAGCCAAATTGCTAATAATCAATTTATTTGATTATAACCTATAGTTTGACTATGCTATCCTAAGTTCATTATTTGATTAAAAGAACATGTCCCCTTTTAATTAAATAAAAGACCCCATTCTTCTAACCCACTTAAAGTGCACACATAAAGTCCTTTTTCTATTTTGCAATTAAAAGAAAAGGCTTTGTGACTTTTGTCTTATATGACAAGTCAACTTATATTCTATTGGTTGACTTGTGTGTGCACATGGATCACTCCTCTTTTTGAATTCCACCGTTGATCATCCACCATCTTCATCTTGATCTCTACCATCCATACATATTTAAAAGGGAGAGAGCTTTCCCCCTTAATCCTCATTTTTGAATATTGTTATGCTGCAGGTTTTCTAACAGGTTTCTTTGGAGCTTTGTGGAGAACTTCTATTTCTTGTCTACATTCTCTCATCTATGGCATCATGGCATTCTAGCTTAGCTTAGCTTTCATTTTTACATGTAGCTTAATCTCACATAGCTTAATAATGGGATTGTAACACTCTCATACATGTTTTAGCATAGCTGCATTTTGCATTATCATCTTAGCTTAGCTTCCATCTTGCATTGCGTCTTTGAGGAACTCATTTTAGACACTTGCATTCTTGCATCTTGTCTTTGGAACCTCCCATTGCATGGTTTACTAGCAAGAAGAGTATCTCTAAGGCTCATCTGAGAGCCTTCTTATTCTTGAAATATACTCTCTTGCACTCCGTGGATAGGGAGCTCTAAGCCGGCATCCAAGCATTTCAAACTCATGGAATCGTTTGGATAGAAGGGTTTAGAGTGTGACACTTTCAAGTGTACAATAGGGTGACTTATGACCCTCTTTGACCCATTAAATGATGACATATGTCTCTACGGGTCTTATAACCCCTAGAGACATATTCAAATCGTTCATATGGGTCAAAGGGGGTCATAGGGTGACCTATGACACTTTTTGACCCATTAAATGATGACATATGACCCTAGGGGTCCTAGGACCCCTAGGGACATATTTGAATTGTTCATATGGGTAAAAGGGGGTCATAGGGTTACCTATGACCCCCTTTGACCCATTAAATGATGACATATGTCTCTAGGGGTCCTAGAACCCCTAGGAACATATTTGAATTGTTCATATGGGTCAACGAAGGTTATAGGGTGACTTGTGACCCTCTTTGACCCATTAAACGATAACATATGTCTCTAGGGGTCCTTGGAACCCTAGGAACATATTTGAATGGGTCATATGGGTCAAAGGGGGTCATAGGGTGACCTATGACCCCCTTTGTCCCATTAAACAATGACATATGTCGCTAGGGGTCCTAAAACTCCTAGGGACATATTCGAATTGTTCATATGGGTCAAAGAGTGATGGCATATGTCTCTAGGGGTCTTATAACTCCAAGGGACATATTCAAATCATTCATATGGGTCAAAGGGAGTCATAGGGTGCCTTATGACACCCTTTGACCCATTAAACGACGACAAATGTCGCTAGGGGTCCTCGAACCCCTAGGAACATATTCGAATGGGTCATATGGGTCAAAGGGGGTCATAGGGTGAGCTATGAACCTCTTTGACCAATTAAACGATGACATATGTCGCTAGGGGTCCTCAGACCCCTAGGAACATATTTGAATGGGTCATATGGGTCAAAGGGGGTCATAGGGTGACCTATGACCCCCTTTGACCCATTAAACGACAACATATGTCTCTAAGGGTCCTAGAACCCCTAGGGACATATTCGAATTGTTCATATGAGTCAAAGGAGGTCATAGGGTGACCTATTAAACGATGACATATGTCCCTAGGGGTTTTAGGACCCCTGGGGAGATATTCGAATCATTCATATGGGTAAAAGGGGGTCATAGGGTGACCTATGACTCCCTTTGACCCATTAAACGATGACATATGTCCCTAGGGGTTCTAGGACACCTAGGGACATATTCGAATGTGTAATATGGGTCAAAGGGGGTCATAGGGTGACTTATGACTCTTTTTGACTCATTAAATGACAACATATGTCTCTAGGGGTCCTACAACCTATAGAGACATATTCAAATCGTTCATATGGGTCAAAGGGTGTCATAGGGTGACTTATGACATCCTTTGACCCATTAAACGATGACATATGTCTCTAGGGGTCCTATAACCCCTAGGGACATATTCGAATAATTCATATGGGTCAAAGGGGGTCATAGGGTGACTTATGACATACTTTGACCCATTAAACAACAACATATGTCCCTAGCGATCCTAGGGCCCCTAGGGATATATTTGTATCGTTCATATGGGTCAAAAGGGGTCATAGGGTGACCTATGACCCCCTTTGACCCATTAAACGATGACATATGTCGCTAGAGGTCCTCGGACCCCTAGGAACATATTCGAATGGGTCATATGTGTCAGAGGGGGTCATAGGTCCTTTGACCCATTGAACGGCGACATATGTCTCTAGGGGTCCTAGAACCTCTAGGGACATATTCGAATTGTTCATATGGGTCAAAAGGGGTCATAGGGTGACCTATGACCCTATGACCCCCTTTGACCCATTAAACAATGACATATGTCTGTAGGGGTCCTATAACCCCTAGGGACATATTCGAATCGTTCATATGGGTCAAAGGGGGTCATAGGGTGACTTAAGACACCCTTTGACCCATTAAACGACCACATATGTCCCTAGGGGTCTTAGGATACCTAGGGACATATTCGAATCATTCATATAGGTCAAAGGGGGTCATAGGGTGACCTATGACCCCCTTTGACCCATTAAACAACGATATATGTCTCTAGGGGTCCTATAACCCCTGGGGACATATTTGAATCGGTCATATGGGTCAAAGGGGGTCATAGGGTGACCTATGACACCCTTTGACCCATTAAACGACGACATATGTCCTTAGGGGTCCTAGGACCCTTAAGGACATATTTGAATAGTTCATATGGGTCAAAGGGGGTCATAGGGTGCCCTATGACCCCCTTTGACCCATTAAATGACGACATATGTCCCTAAGGGTCCTAAAGACATATTCAAATGGGCCATATGGGTAAAAGGGGGTCATAGGGTGACCAACGACCCTTTTTGACCCATTAAACGATGACATAGGTCCCTAGGGGGTCCTAGGACCCCTACAGACATATTCAAATCGTTCGTATGTATATGGGTTAAATAATGAAAGGATATATATATATATATATATAGTATTTATACTATTTTATGATAATAATAATAACATAAATAAACATTAAATATTAATATTATC
This sequence comes from Cupressus sempervirens, assembly GCA_028749045.1. Lineage (NCBI taxonomy): Eukaryota > Viridiplantae > Streptophyta > Pinopsida > Cupressales > Cupressaceae > Cupressus > Cupressus sempervirens. The sequence goes on along the minus strand of CM053790.1, from coordinate 811,560,231 downwards.
ATATCTATAGTAATAATAATAATACTATTATAGCTATAATAATAATATATATATTAATACTATATTCTAGCATAATAATAATAATATAAATAAACACTAAATATTTACATTATTATATCTATAGTAATAATATTAATACTATTATGGGTATAATAATATTGATACTATAGCTATATTAATGCTATATATTAATATTACTATATATTAATACTATTATATATTAATACTATTGATACTTTATATTAATACTATTATACTATTAATACTACTATAGTATTAGCTTAGTAATAAACCAAAGTCGGAAAATTATAGCAAGTTTTGATTTTGATAATATTAATATAATTATGACAAAAGAGGGAAATTATAGCAAGTTTTTCCTCCAAAAATTCACTTTGCAATATCGGATATCCGATTTCAAATCGGATATCTGATTTTACTGGCATCAATTCTCAATAATTTCCTATCCCTGCAGACCCAACAACATCACTTTTCCACTTTTTTTTCATGGGTTTTGAAAAAAATCACGTTTTGGGGCCCAACTAATCAAAAAAAATTTGAAAATATAACCTTAAGTGTTCGAATTTGTCATCTGAATGGGAAACAGCAGTCGTCAAAAGGATAAACGCAAAAGGAAGATATCTAATGAAGACATTGCGACATATAGAGAAAGGGACAAAATGGAACACCAAAGAAAAAGATAAGATATGCTAAATATCAGTCAAGTTGACGATGAATTAATCAAAGGTGAAATCATAGAATCAGATAATGAATATGTACAGTTGAGGAAGGAAAATGTACCTATTGAAAACGATAATGCTGAAATTAAAATTTTGGAGAATGAAAATTTTGAAGAAGAAATGCCACCAAGTCATAATCCAAATTACATAATTGACCATGTCGAAGATGACAATGCACAGGAACCTAATGCACAAGAACCTTACGTATCTCCTAATTATAATCGGCATGAAGGTTCTAAAACACCAAAATGGATAATTGAAATTGATGAAACAATTATTGCTAGTTTGGAAGGAAAAAAATCAGAAAGAACCATTCGGTTATGGGCTTCAAGACTATATCAGATATTTTTTGGCAACAAGACAGTGGTAGAGAAATGTCTGCTTTTCATGCACTTATTAAAGATGCAAAAGGTGATACCTATGCTTTCCAAATTGAAGATTTGTGTCAATAAAAAGTTGGAAAGAAATACCATTATCGTGAAGAATTTTTTCAGTGCTCTCAATAGCATTGGGAAAAATAGCAGAGAGAAGGATAATAGAGCTGTTTGAAGGGTCATTACAACCTCTTTAGTAAGTCATCATTTGAGAAAGGGTAGATATATGAGACAAACTTGTATTGATTTGAATCTAAATCGTACCACTTTGAGAAGAGCACTTACTCGACGAGAGAAAATTGATGATCCTCTTCAAAATGAAACATGGGCATTTGGTGGGAGACTTTCACGTTTTGAAAAGAAGCTATTTGACGATGTAAAGGAAGAAATTACACAATTTTGGCACTCTAACTCACGAGTATCACCCAATGCTAAAGACATCTTAATGTTGAGAATTGGCATCAGAGATCGCATGCCACATCCTAAACACCATTTAGAAGTATGTCAAACTATGTTGTTCAAACAATTTAGAGAGATTCATCCAAGTCTTCATATATCACAAAGGGCTTTTGAATCTTTGAAGCCATTTTATTGTGTACCACTCAAAATTCGAAATACATGTTGTTGCAAATATCATGTTGAGTTTTCTATGCACAATGAACTATTACGCTCCATCCGTTCTACTTTGCATAGTAAAAAAATGTTGGAGGATTGTGGGGCTAGTGGGCTTCCAAAATCATCAAGAGACTTGCTAGATCAACTCTTATGTCGTAGAGTTGATGGTTGTTCCTTTTATAGAAATGCTTGCTTAAATGAGAAGTGTTCAGAATGTGGTGGCTTATCCAAGTTTGACACATGTTTCCATGAGGGGTGCGAACAAGATCTTGGAAAGACAATACTAAAAAAAAGGTATATGAAACGGTGAGATACACATTGAAGAGTGGGAGTGAGAGCTCTAGATGTGAATTGGTTGGAAAAGATATCAATGTGGCTAATTTTATTTCAGATTTCAAAGCAAATCTTTTTTACAAGTATGCAAGACATAGTCACAGGTCTCAATGGTTGAATCAACAATTTAGAACGTGTAAGGAGACTTTTCCCATTGGCACTATTATATCAGTTGTTGATTTTGCTGAGAACTACACATTGCAACCTGAAAATGAGACACAATCTTAGTTTTACACCTCCATTCAGATTGCAATTTTTGTTCACATAACATATAGACATGCCCCTGATATTGCGGAAGATAATCGAAAGATTATTAGAGAGTATCATTTTTATATGAGTGATGATAGATTTCACTCTCACGAGTTTGTGCAACATTGTTTTGAGAATTTTTTTGATTTCTTACATGAGCATGCAATTGCTATGGATAGACATATCATTTGGTTAGATAAATGTACAAGTCAATTCAAGAATGCTTGCATATTTTATTGGTTGTGTAGGATGCATGTAGAGAGAGGGGTGCCTCATATTTGGAGTTTTTTTGAGTCCGACCATGGAAAAGGGGAACATGATGGAGCAGGGGCATGTGTAAAGAGAGCTCTAGTTAAGGAGCAACTGAAGATTTCAACAACAGAGCTTCTTGATGCTCGTAGCATTGTTGATTGGTGTAGTTTAGCATTATCACAGGGGGGGACTCTTGATTCAGTGGTACGTAGGTTCTTTTGGTTGGTTGAGGAAAGGTCCATAGGTGATAGATCAGATTGTGCTACAGTGAGAGACTCATCAAAAATGCATTCATTTTAGAGCTCTAATTCTAGTACATGGACCATTTGGACACAACAACTAGCTTGTTTTTGTCGTACTTGTTTCAGTGTGATTGGGATCACTGTGAGTCAAGTGAGTGGGTGGATACATGGGCTCCAGATTATCTTACTCCATTGTCTATCATACCCTCTATCAAAATGATGACATGGAAAGTTCACTTGAGCATAACCATCTATCAGACCTACTTCAGCCAGGACATGTCTTTGCATTGGTTGCACCACAGGGGAATGATGAGAAATCTGATTATTGGTTAGCACGTTGTGTAAGAGGCAAACAAAAACATGCACAACCGATCATAGATGATGATGGATTCATGTATCCTACTGGTTCAGTGGTTGTTGTTGAAACATGGCTGTGGACATACATGCTTAGAAGGAACGAAATTCCTGCATTCGAAGACTATCAGAAGCACAAAGTAATTCTCATATATTCGCATCTTATTATAGTAAAAAATGTAAAGTTATTGAAGCATCAAGGAAGACCAAAAGTAAAAGAACTTTTTACTATTGCTAATGCTGATCATGAAGCCCTGTTGGAGACCCTAAAATAGAGAGAGCACCCTATTGGAATACTCGACTAGGTATATATACTTCTTATGTTATTTTCTTCATAATGATTTAATGAATTGATGATTATCTTGTTTAATACAATAAGTTACTAATTTTTTTATGATATTGGAATGTATGTACATCATGAAGAGTTGGAGGGGGGTGGTATTGGGGAGAATTTCTAAAATTTATGATGTAAAATGTGTAGTTTTTTGTATATGGTTTTTGTATTTTGGTAGGTTCTTTGTAAGGAATTATAAGAGGAAGATATTGAACAAGTTCTTCCAAATCATATTTGCATATGATACAAGGCTATAACGACAATTTTAAGAGCATTTATAACTATATGAAAGATAATTGCATGCAGATATCTTATTACAAATTTGGTTTTTTCCTTATTTGACATAAAGCTGACATTATGATTATTAAAACTATTTTTATCAAACTAATCAAATAAGAAAAATCTAGAAAGTACAGATGAACAATTAGAATACTTGATTTCTTCCATTTTGCAACCAATCATAGCATTTGAAAGCATAAAGAGTCATAATATTGTATAATGTTTTGAAAGACTTTCATATTGAAAAGTTGTATGAAGCACATTTGGGATAAGCCATGAAATCCATGAAAGAAGATAGCATGTAGGATAAGCAATTAAAACCAATAAGCAAGATAGCACATGCATAATGACATGATATGAAGTTGGATATGAAGGATATGAGTGGATGAGAAAGTAAAATAGGGTATGCATGGTTAGCTTGATTTTCTTTTAGTTGTAGCCCTTGAGGGTACGCATGGTCTATATGGAAAGAATTAGGTTCTTTGTTTGGTGGAGGCATTTTCGAAAGCTTTGACACTTTAGGAGGTTCATTAGTGTTATAAGAAGTGAAGGTGTCAAGGAAATCATCACTTGACATAGGTTCATCAGCATGATCTTGTGACAAATGAGTCATTAGAGGTATCAAAAATCCCATCATAAATGAGATCTTGGATTTTATGTTTCAACACTATGGAATCTTTAGTTTTATCAAATTTTCTTCCATTGAGATTAATTTAAGAATGCCCCGTGTGTATGTAAAGGTCTTAAGGGAGATTAATTTAAGAATGCAATATTCTCCTCTAACCTTTTCTCAAGTTTAGAATTGATTTCTATCATGTGCTTAGAGAGATGAAGGTAAGAAAGATTATTTGTCTCTTCTAGCTCTTTGTATTGAACATAAAGAAAGAGAGACGACAAGTGAACAAATTTAAGTGTAGTCAATAGATCAAGGAAACCATTTAGTGAAAGAAATTCTTAGTATGCATATCATAGACCATGAAGTTAGAAAATACCAATAGCTCTAAGACCAAAGAGCCATTTTAAGCATGTTCAAGCACTAGAGACATAGAAAATCAAAGTTAATTTATGAAACTCCCCTTAGCAAAAAATGCAAACAAATATTTGCATTTGACGTTTTGACTTGGTTGAAAAAGTTTGACAATAATTGATAATATTGCAAGCTTGATATTCAAAAGAATTTTTTTTTCCAAGAAAGATAGTGACACATGGAGTAGTCTTCAAACAATCAAGCAAGGCACAAAGCAACCTTTCATGATACAAGTCAAAGGGATCAACCTTTCTTGACAACTTTTCAAAATCTAACTCCTAATGGCTACAAGTCAGTGCCATTAGCTTTGAGTGGGTGGGTGAACCATAGTGACACCCTTTTTCCAACCACGTAGACCCTCTATCATCCGTGGCCACCCCGTACCGAGGAGTCTCCAAGGTGCTCTAAGTGCATTTTGAGGTCGATCTTTCGAGGGTCATAACTCAGAGCTCGTGAGGGCTATCGATGAACTATAAAATGCTACAGGACGGTGATACTAAGGCCTAAAAGAACCTATCTCATTTTTGAGAGATCACATTCCATTTGGATTCAGTACAGCGATCTCACTCGATGCCAAAACTCGCAATGTGCTTCAGTTCATAGGTGCACCACAACGTAACTTTGAAATAGCTGATCTTAGCATCAAATCGTCAGTGCCATTAGCTCCAGATGGGTGGGTGAACCCTAGTCACACCCTTGTTTTGGCCACGAAGACCATCCATCATTTGCGGCCACCCCGTACCGAGGAGTCTCCAAGGTGCTTTAAGTGCATTTTGAGGTTGATCTTTCGAGGGTCATAACTTAGAGCTCATGAGGGCTATCGATGAACTATAAAATGCTACAAGATGGTGATACTAAGGCCTAAAATAACCTATCTCATTTTTGAGAGATCACATTCCATTTGGATTTAGCACAACGATCTCGCTCGATGCCAAAACTCGCAATGTGCCTCAGTTCATAGGTGCACCACAGCGTAACTTTGGAACTGCTGATCTTAGCATCAAATCGTCAGTGCCATTAGCTCCAGATGGGTGGGTGAACCCTAGTCACACCCTTGTTCTAGCCACGAAGACCATCCATCATTTGCGGCCACCCCGTACCGAGGAGTCTCCAAGGTGCTCTAAGTGCATTTTGAGGTCGATCTTTCGAGGGTCATAACTCAGAGCTTGTGAGGGCTATTGATAAACTATCAAATGCTACAAGATGGTGATACTAAGGCCTAAAATAACCTATCTCATTTTTGAGAGATCACATTCTGTTTGGATTCAGCACAGTGATCTCGCTCGATGCCAAAACTCGCAGTGTGCCTTAGTTCATAGGTGCACCACATCGTAACTTTGAAACTGCTGATCTTGGCATCGAATCGTCAATGCCATTAGCTCCGGATGGGCGAGTGAACCCTAGTCACACCCTTGTTCTAGCCACAAAGACCATCCATCATTTGCGGCCACCTCGTACCGAGGAGTCTCCAAGGTGCTCTAAGTGCATTTTGAGGTTGATCTTTCGAGGGTCATAACTTAGAGCTCGTGAGGGCTATCGATGAACTGTCAAATGCTACAAGACGGTGATACTGAGGCCTAAAATAACCTATCTCATTTTTGAGAGATCACATTCCGTTTGGATTCAGCACAACAATCTCGCTCGATGCCAAAACTCACAGTGTGCCTTAGTTCATAGGTGCACCACAGTGCAACTTTGAAACCACTAATCTTGGCATTGAATCCTCAGTGCCATTAGCTCTGGATGGGTGGGTAAACCCTAGTCACACCCTTTTTTTGGCCACAAAGACCATCCATCATTTGCGGCCACCCCGTACCGAGGAGTCTCCAAGGTGCTCTAAGTGCATTTTGAGGTCGATCTTTTGAGGGTCATAACTCAGAGCTTGTGAGGGCTATCGATGAACTATAAAATGCTACAAGACAATGATACTAAGGCCTAAAATAACCTATCTCATTTTTGAGAGATCAAATTCCGTTTGGATTCAGCACAGTGATCTCGCTCGATGCCAAAACTCGCAGTGTGCCTCAGTTCATAGGTGCACTACAGCGTAACTTTGAAACTGCTGATCTTGACATCAAATCATCAGTGTCATTAGCTCCGGATGGGCGGGTGAACCCTAGTCACACCCTTGTTTTGGCCACGAAGACCATCCATCATTTGCGGCCACCCCGTACCGAGGAGTCTCCAAGGTGCTTTAAGTGCATTTTGAGGTCGATCTTTCGAGGGTCATAACTCAGAGCTCATGAGGGCTATCAATGAACCGTTAGAGGAGACAAGTTTGTAAGGATGGAGTGGCTTAGTTTTTTTGCTAAAATGAGTTAGTGGGAAGGATTTATTAAAGGGTCTTGGCCAAACTAGTGGGGTGTTTGCCCACTCTCTAATTTTAGAGACAGGTAGGTTTTGGAGGGAGATTAGGGGAGCTCTACTACAACTATCCTTACCCTAGCTTGGACCAAGGTTGGTATCTCAAACTTGCTTCTTTTTCATTTCTTTCTTTTAGCATGGTTAAGCAAATATGCAAGTGTGGAGTTTATCAATGGAGTATGCATTGCATTGCATTGTGGAGTAGCATTCATGTGAGTGCTTGAATGGTGTTCATTCCATGTAGATTAGTGTGACACCATTGTGCATCTTGTTGTATTGTGTGGAGTATTGTGAGTATGAGGTTTGGATTTCGTCTATTTCCTTGTTGTATTATGGTGAAAATGTGATGTGCTCTTGAAAATTTCTTGTTTTATTTCTACTTTGTTTTGTTTTCTTGTTTTGTGCTTGAGTATTGTTATGGGCATGGGACTTACACTCACCCTTGTGGGAAGGGAAGAGAAGTCCAGGGTGAAGGGCTTAAGTTGGGTTCGAAAAATGTATTGAGAACCTTGGAGTATGGGCTCCATTGTATGCCATAACATTTCATATCTTGCTAGGGGTGATAAGGAAAGTATGGTGTAGAAAGGAAGTTTGAGGAGTTACAGTTGATGGTAGTGGGTTTGGAGGAGGAAATGTGGAGGCCCCGAGAGGGCATTAAATGGTTCATTTATGATAGCCCCGAGAGGGCATGAAATTTGCTAAATTATGATAGCCCCGAGAGGGCATGAAAATTGTTTATTGCAAATATGGTTTGGTATGGCAAGTCTCCATTTTAGAACACAACTTCACCCTATGTTTATGGTTCCATCTGTGAAGCCATTGTGGAATAGTCTTGGGGGGAAATTGTTCAAGTTTGAAATGTAATGTTTATGCATTGAAAGATTGTATGTGTATCCCAGTTTGAGCCTTGTTCCCTCGCGCGGGGGTGGTCTCTTTGAGGCCTATGGTTGGGTGGAAAGCACCCATGGTCCTTGTTATTTTGTTGTGTTGCATATGCAGATTTGTGTCCAAGGGAGCAATGGAAATAGCTTGGAATGATCATCTTGTAGATTGATCTTGGATCAGAAAACTTGACATTGTGCCCTCATTTGTGAAGGAGGATTCACCAGCTTGTTCATGTTCTCAACAATCATGTTGGACAATGTTCATGCTGCTCATTGTCCATATCTTTCAATGTCCATGTTCCTTATGATTTTGAAAAGTCCCTTATGTTGCCCCATTGTGATGGAAGGAGATTGTATCATTGTTACCTAATGTACGTGTAGAAGAAATAATTGATAAGGTTGTATATGCATGTTTCATTTGGAGTTTATATTGTTATGAAAGCATTAGTACGAGTCACAGATTTGCTTTGACATCATTGTTATCATTTGAAAATATGAAAGAAAGTTTTCTCCTTGTGGTATTGTAAATGACTAGTTGATAATAACAATCCATAGATGTTATGTGATACCATTGATTGTATAAATTTATAACTTAGTAGATTGCTTACAATCTTGTTGTGCACTCAATAATTTGGAAGGAAAATTTTATGTTCATATCACATGCATGGATAACATTGATTTTAATTACCAAGCTTAATGCAATTCTAAGCAAGGAAATCATCAAATTAATTTTATGATATAACAAAATGAAGTTTTTTGTAAGAGAAGACATAATAAAATCTATGAGATACATTGCTGTAGGCATGCATTTTCCTCTCTAGAAAAATGTATGGTAAAGGCAAATAAATCCCTTCCTTAATACAGAGCAATAAAATATTAAAGAATATTCCCAGATTCTAGACTGCTATCCAATAAAAATAAAAATAATAATAGCATATAGAGACTAATGAGTGTCCTAGACTAATATATTTTCTAAGTGACAAAATGGTACACATTACAATCTTGTGACCTATAAGTCACATCCAACACTCAAATAATAAATTAGTAATTAAATAAATAAAGGCATATTAGTGTGCATGTTAGAGAATATGAAAAATTTAAATATTTAACTCAAAAATAAAATAAAAGCCAAGATTGATTGGATGTACATATAATAGGGTTAATATGAAGTAAGTTGTCGGGATGATGGGATTGGAGAATCAAGGATAAGGATGGATGGTGGATTAAAATAATAACTCAAATCTAGTTTTATCTAGTCAATAAAGCACATTGATACATTGATACATATATGTCAGAACGACAAGGTATGTTATATACAAACCTTATTTATACACTTGCACCTAATCCTTGCATAAACAATTCATCTAACAAATTTAAATTGACTCACTCAATACGATGGTGTAGTAGGATGTGTTTAAATATAGATCGTGAATTATTATTGAGTTAAGTACTTTGAATTGGCCCTTAGACTTACTAAGAGTTCCTCATTTTATGTGCTTACTAATTCATACTATGAAACTACTTTGAATCTTAACATGCTTTGATAATAATAATATTGATAGTGAGAAAGTGAGCTTATGGTGAATAGTTAGATGTAATAATGTAAAAAGTAAATGTAATAGTATAGTAATTATAGTAATTAAAATAGTAAATGTAAAAGCATGGCAATATAGCTAGATTAGTTAGTAGTTGATGAGCTAGATAGTTAGTAATTGTCTTTTGTTAGAGTGAGTTTAATTTATGTATTGAAATAGTGATTTTTCTATTTAGAAAACAGTAGTGAGTGCTAGTTTGGTGAGGAAGCAATGTTGATAGAATGCATAAGGATGACTAAATAGAGTAAAGAGGGAGAAAATGACTCAGTATTGGTCCAATCTTCAAGAGGACCTGTAACCAGTAAGATATGGATGCAAGCACATGATACACGTTTGGCACATAAAACAAATTGTTTATTCCATAAGTTGTGTAACTAATGTGTTGAATGATGGATACTATCAATGCAAGTGGCCCCTTCTCCATCATGTCGACTTCGAAGCTACCTTTGGGGCATATCTTTTCTAATTTCCAATGGTTAGATCCGATATAGTGTAGTAGATAAGTGCACATTTTCTTATTTGACTAAGGGTTCTCATGTGATGAGTACTAAATCTAAATTCTCTAGATACGTGTGTTTAATTGATTAAGATATACTACACTTCCACACCATATAGTAATTGTCACATTAATATATATTGTAATAATTAATGAATGTGTGTACATTGGTAATGAGGATAATAAGTAATTCTGATCCCCTTCCCTTACATGCTAGAATCACGACCCAGTCCATATGATACAACCGAAAGACCCTAATAGAATATTAGTATCAGAGGCTTGTTAGGATATGAATTACCTCACTAATTACCTCACTAACTTGAACTAGATTGTCATCCAATCTATTTGAAAACCACCTATGAATAAAATGTTAACACCTTCACACTATCCACATGAGTCTTGAACTCCTATTCAATGATAACCTTGTTTTACAATATGTAATTTCTTATGCGACTTCATAAGCTACAAAAAAAATAAAAAAATTGTTGTGCTTTTACTAGTAAAATTTAGGGCATGACACATGATCCACGATAAATTGAACAATACTAGATACTAAACTAATATGTATATCATTGTGCATGTAAATGACAAAAATATATATCAAAATACATGTATCCATACACAAAATTTTACACAAATATATATCAAAGATCATGTATCCATAGACAAAGTACTCAAATATATATATATCAAAATACATAGATCCATATACAAAATGTGGATGATCCTGCCATCAAAATGTGTATAATATCAATGTTTATGTATGCAATGTGGCATATGCCATCTCAAAATGTCTCATGATGCATCCTACGAAAACTATACTATCCTAGGGTGTTGGTGGATGATCAAAATGCAACCTCTTCACTGCACTAGGTGGATCGGATGCCTCCTACATAAACAAAAAAGGAAAACCCAAAGTTAGACTACTAAATTTATATGATTCTACGTATCTAACATTGAATTACTCAAATGCATAATGATCTTTTCCATAATGGAGATTAATACTATCAAAATTTCATAATAAATACCTCTCTCGTCGACCTCCTGCACCGGTCAAGAGTCCTCTCGTATGCCCTCGGCAATGCTGGCACCTCTCTGATTGTGGGCTGTATATGTTCAAATACCTTTGTCAGATGAATCTACAATTTAAACTATAACATTATAATTCATAGCATGATAAATTTATAACATATTTAATCATGAATTTAAACTACAACTTACTATTGTAGGCTCCTCCTCAGGAGTGAGTGGCCACGTCATCAAATCTACATAACTGTCCCATCGAACCTCATGTGCACTAGGAGTCTCCTATGAGATACAAAATAGTAGTTGTTAATATCACGGAAATTAGTTTTGAATTTATTTATGAAGATAAGTGATGCAGGAGCATCCCATGCTCATCAAGGGAACATTGAAGATCCAAGGCATTACAGAGGTCATGGAACATCTCTTGAAGTCAATTGGGCAATCCTTGCACCAATTATGGCTCATGGAAGCATAAAAAGTTATAATGTTGGACTCATATGTGGAAAAAAGTTGTAATTGGACATGAGATAGGATTTTAGGATTTCATATGGTAGATGAGTCATTTGATAGGTTCATGTAGGTTGTCATGATTATATCTTGTCATTAGACAAGTCAAAATGTTCTAGAATTGAGTTTTGGGGTTTGAACAAGCAGGCCCTGGTTTTTAAGCCATTTTAAGGAGGGTTTTGAAGTTTGGGTGTTTAGGAGTGTGACCAAGACCTATAATCTTGGAAATCCTTAGTGTGTTGTTCCCTTTGTTGAAGCCTTGGTGTGTCTAATTCCTCCTTGTGTGTCCCAGAGTTGAAAGGTACATAAGTGGTGTCCAAAGATTTATTGGTGAGGAAAGAAAGAGAATTAGTGAGTTGGCCCTTGGGAAGGAAGAAAACTTGTTGTGAAAATGCCTCCTAAAAATCAAATGGCTAGAGAACTTGAAGAATTGAGAGAAGAGTTGGCAAAAGAGAAAAGAGAGCGGAGAGAACTTGAAGCATCTAGAGTGAGGGAAGAAAGGCAGATGAGAAGAGAGAGGCTGAAGCTTATTGCAAGGATAGAATCCTTAGAAAAGGAAAGGCAAGAACCTAGAGGAGAAGAGGTTAGAGGAAGAAATCATGGAGAGAACCATGAAGAAGAAGAGGTTGGTAATGTAAGGTAAGAGCATGAGACAACAGATGATCCTGAAGAAAGGAGATTTATGAGAATCATTAAGGCAGTACAAGGTAATGGTGGGAAGAACCATATTGATTTTCCAATATACCAGGGTAAAATGGATAGTGAAGAAGTGCTAGGGTGGATAGAGGCCCTTGAGAACTACTTTGATCTTGAAGACATAGAGCCAGATAAGAAGGTAAAAGTAGCAACATCAAGACTGAGAGGAACATCACTCACTTGGTGGACTAGTGTTCAAAATGAGAGAGAGGAAATGTGGTGCAGGGAACCTAACCTATGTGGCAAGGGGGAACAAGTATCTATGTTGCGGAACACCTTGCCACTCCATGAAAGCGAGGATTCAAGGAGATTAGGAAGTTGGAATAAAAGTTTGGTCCATGTTTTTTAATAAAGGAACATGTAAGGCCCACAGGCATTTTGGTGTGGTTATAAACCAAGTGACTCCATGGGACCAAAAGGCCTTAGAATAGGGTATTTAGAGTCTAAATAGTATTAGCAAAAAGTGGTTGTTTGTTTGTTTTATGGTTGGGAATGCCTATATGGTTGTTCCAATGGTCATGTAGAACTTTATATATGTCATATGTGATCTCATTTGAAAGGGAGAGATCAGAGTGTATGGTGGTTTGGAGAAAAAACAATAAAAACTTCAATTTTTTGGAAATTTACTGGTAATCGTTCGGCTGTTATGCTGGTACAGATCAGTACGGAGATTTTATGATTGCTAAGTGTATGAAATAGTTGCAAGGGTGAGTTAGGAAACTTTTGGTTTTGGTTTGACTCAAAAAGGAGTTGGGCTTTAAAAGTTATCTACATTTTAGTAGAAGGTGGTCTGAAAAGCCTTGTTTCCTAGACCCTTCCACAAATGCATCCCTAACTTGCATTCCCACTAGTGGCACCCTCTAAAACTAAGGGATATGCAAGTTAGGAGACTAGGCAATATAATTCCAGAGTTTGGAGGCCTGGAGAGAAGGGAAACTATTTTTCCAAGACGGCCCTAGGTCAAGCAAGCCCATGTGCTTGACCGATTTTTGCAAGGTAATTAGTGACAGTCATGGTTGCAAGCACTTCTGATTAGTTTGAGTGCTGGAGTTGGATGAATTGACTGTGTTGGAGATTGACTTAAGTTTTTTGGGTCTTGGGAACCCACCTTGCCCATTCTTCCTTGAAGCCCTAGCCTAACTTGATCAACTAGGCCTAGGTACCAAGAAGTAGTTTGGAGGGTGCTGGAGCAAGATCAGCCCAAAAGCTTTTGGATTCTTAGTAGGTACCAAGAAGGGTGTTTGGACCTATGGAGAAGTCCCTATGCTATTAAGGGATACTAGGAGAAAAGTGCAAAGAAGCTAATTGGAAGGCTACAAGGTTTGTAGGCCTAGAAGTGCAAAGGTGTGTTGGGAGTTTGGTGGAACCAAACAAATTGATGAGTTTGGGTTGGAATAGTATGTCCATGATTGTCTCCATTTTTGGTGATATTTGGTGAGGCTTTTGAAGTGGGATTTCCTTGTTTGGCTTGGAGGTTGAGTATACCCGGAGTGGGTAAGAGGACTTGTGAGAAGTCCTAGAATCCTAAGTTGGATTGTGATAGCCATTTATTGGCTTGTGGAAGGTAGTTGCTATAGAATCTACATCAAAAGGGGATTGAATAAGATTTCAAATTAGGAGAGAATGAAGACCATGGTGAGAAATCAATTCTTGCCATCTTATTTAGCAATCCAAATTTAAAGATAAGAAGGAACAATTTGAAACAAAGGGATATGGATGTCATGTCCTATTCTAAGAAATTCCATACCTTGAGTATTAGGGGAGGACTGGAAGATGAAGATTAGAAGGTGGCTAGATACATTAATGGCCTCAAGTACAATAGTCAAGATGAAATAGGATTGAATGTACCAAGGAAACTTGGAGAATGTTTTTAGTTGGCAATCCGGGCAGAGGAGAAGTTGAAAAGAAAGAATGAGAGGCAAGAAAATCAGAGAGGAGGTAGAACAATGAGAGGAAGAGGTGTAAGAAGTCAGTTTGACACTTCAAACAATCAAGACAAAGATAAAGGAAAAGAGATTACATCTAAGACAAGAGGAAGTTTCAGGGGAGGAAGATTTGGAAGTGGAAGAGGTAATAGTGTTTTCACAGGTAAATGCTTCACATGTGGAGGAGTAGGCAATCAATCCTACAAGTGCCATGAGAAAGGTGTGGATTTCAGGAAGGAGGAGAGGAGAGTCACTTTGACCCAAGGAGAAGAGGAAGAAAAGAAGTATGATAATGTAGACCCTGAACTTGAAGGAGAATCTTTGATGGTGAGAAGAGGACCACAAATGCAGTAGCAAAAGGAGACCAGACCATCCATTTTCAGGACAAATTGCATGAGCCATGGTAGAATTTGTAAGATGATAATAGACTCTAGTTCCTTTGATGATTTAGTGTCTTATGAAATGGTAAATAAATTAGGATTGAAGAAGTATCCTATTGATAGACCATATAGGGCATTTTGGGTCAGTGATGCACAAAATATTGTTGTAAGGGAGCAAGCAATAGTGGATTTCTCTATAGGAGAATATAAAAGATTAAGCTATATGTCATCACATTCTAATGACATGCTGCCATGTAATCCTTGGAAGGCCTTGGCAAGCCTCAAGGAACACTATTCATTTTGGCTCATCAAATGTTTATATAGTACACAAAGATGGTGTGAAGTTTAAGCTAAATCCTTTGACTGGTCATGATGAGGAAAGAGTTATTTGTTTTGGCAAGAAAGAGTTTGTGGACTTGCAAAAGTAGAGGGAGAGTAAACATGATATGACAGATTTGCCACTGAAGCCATCTCTTTTGGTTATGAAGGATGAGATTGTTCAAGACAAAACTCAAAATTCTGCTTACAAGCAGATAGTGACAGCAAAAGGAGTGATGATAGGAATAGTATGGTGTCCTTTGGTGACGAGAGTGAACAAATAAGTGAACATATCCATGGAGGATAAGAGACAGGGTTAGCATGACCTCAGACAACAAGTTATTCAGCCTTTGTCAAGGATAAAATATGACTGTTCACAATTAGTAGGCAGTAAGGTTACCATGACTGGTAACAAGGATCTAATGTTTTTTGTTTCTAATGATTTGTATGCAGGTGCGCAGGGTAATACATTGCAGGTGCAAAGTTGCAAACATCCCTCTAGAAGGATGGAAGGAAAGAAGATAGTACCCCTTAACTCTTGGGACAAGAGTTGCTTTGAAGGTGGGGTGTTTGGTGCAGGGGCACCTATTTAATCATCTAAGAGAGCCTTGGTACCAGATGAAGATAGAGGATCAAAGACATCATTGATTATTAATTGGGATATATTAAAACCAATAATAGAATTATGTAATAAACAATGCACTTTGAAAGACAAAAGTCATAAAAGTCCTAGTAAGGACCTAAGGGCAACATAATGTAAAATGGCCAAAAGAGCCATATGGGGTAGTCTTAGGATAGTTTCATACTTAGTTGCATTTAAAAAATCCATATGACCAATTTTGAGTCAATGGAATAGTTTAGAAAGTTAGGGAATGCATAAAAACTATAGTTTGAAATTTGAATTTCAAATTCAAATTGTCATATTAGTTTTGGAGGGAAAGTAGTAATTTGGTATTTGTTTGATTAAATAAACCTTTGTAACCAACTTGGTCGGTTGGACAAGTGCATATAAGCCTATTTAAGTTGTAATGAACATATGCAAGACATGAATCATTATTGGTACGAAAAAAATCACAGAAATTGTATAGAACAACAATCATACTTTCCTCTGCATCAATTTAAAAAATAAAAAATAAATGATACTTATACATACAATGGGGCTCTCTATGCAAATGAAAATGGACCTGATGATCTAGGATGCCAAATTTGTATAGGCTCATCGCCAGTAGCCACACCCTATATACAATAAAGAATGTAATTAAATGAGATTACCAAAAATATTTTACAAGAATGCATCAATATTTAATCAATTAAAAAACATCTAATTACCTTTCCTTTGTCAATGCATGCTGGCTCACCCCCCGCACTTTGTCCCCCTGGGGTAGGTGGTATCTGCAAGATAAAAGAAAGATTAGCAACCATATATGCTACAATATCAAATAGAAAAAAAAATGCGAACACAAAATAATGTACCGTAGATGTCTCAAGGCCAAATGAAATGGCCGAAAGTGTAGCATCATCTATCTGTATGAGCTCTTCCTCGATCATCAACTAAACATGAATGAAGATCACATACATGTAAAAGTCAGTATGGCTTAAAAATTAAAATTACTCTATTATAAAAATTAACTTTAAATCACATATGTCATAAAAAAAAAATGTATACACGTACCGACACCGAAGGAGTCCATGCCTCTACATTCCCCTCCTCTCTCGCATCAGGGTTTGTAGCCTCTGCACGTGCATCTGGTGTATCCTCGTCTAATACAAAATGATACTCAGGAAGATCACCTATGGGACCCAAGCAAATATTCTTGCATGTAATGCAAGTGTGAGGCACACAAACATGTGATGAGCTAGTCGATGATGAACTGGCACCAACATCATCAACACGAGGAGGCAGGACTGACCTAGCCTGAGATATCATTAGGCTACTCAGCCTATGAATGGCTCTGATGGTCTGAGAGCTAGCCTCTGTCATAATATCTGGATGCTGCACTCGAGGAGGGGGGAGATATCAGAGGGGGGGGGGACAAAAGTGCCAAGTTTCTTCCACTGGGAAGAGGGTCTATCCCAAGGAGCTCCTAGTCCTAAGCCCATGTTGGGCTTCATGCACCAATAGTTCACTTTAAGTTTCAACACAAATTCTGCATATAATTTTCTAAGGAAATAAAATGGTATGTCTAAATTGCCATGTGGAGGGATATCAAAGACCATCCACCAACGGTCCCAAAAATTTGCGCGTATGGCGTCATTTGTGCACCATTTAATTGATAGTTTGGTTTTTTTTGGGTCAACTAGTATACCTGTTTGTGGGTTAGCAAAAAGGCTAGCCAAATCGTCTTTGGTTATGTTGAGGGCTGTGACCTCATCATAATCCAAACCATCATCAAACATCTGGTGCATTTCATCACGCCAACGAAGAGCGGCATTTTGTTGGTTTGTAAGGGTTTCAATGTTATCCACTATGGTGTTTAACGTGGATAACATAGGAGCCAGTGCAGGTACATTATTATATGTTCTATGCAAACCTCTCAACTCAGTGAGATTTTCATTTATCAAATCCTCGACTTGAGGAGGGTTTTGAGGAGGTAGAGAATCATTTGGTGGAGGGTTTTGTGGGGATACTGGATCGTTTGGTGGTGGGTTACGAGGAATATTATTCCCTGCCTCAGTGTCATCATTTTGATCATCCATTCCTATTGAATTGCAAAACGTAATATATATTAAAAACAAATCTAAATTTTAACCATTTTTGTCAAAAAAACCCTAGATTCAACTAAAACAAACAAAATCATGTTAAAATCTATTAAATTTAGGTTAAAAATGAGTCGGGGGGTGGGGAACACACCTGATATCTGATATCCGATCTCGTATCTAATATCCGATCCGCTATGGCAATATTGGCCCCAAATTTGCATAAAATGAGGGCCTGCGGGTCTGTGATTTTATTTAATCCAATGTAAAGGTATCGGATATCCGATATAACATCAGATATCTGATATGGCACAATAACATAAAATGAGTATAATATATATAATATAACATATAATATATAATATATATTACATTTTATATATTTTTATATTATATTTTATATTTATTATATTAATTTACTATATATTATAATATAAAATATTATATTATATTATAATATTATTATTATATTATATTATTATAATTTATAATATATTATACTTTTTTATTATATATTATATTATAAGATATTACTTTTTATTATTATATTATATCTTATATATATATATATATATATATATATATATATATATATATAATATTACATTACTATATATTATAATATATGAAATATTATATTATATTATTATAATATAATATGTTATTATAATATAATAAATTATAATATTATTATTATAGTATAATAATAATAATAATAATATTAAATAATATATCATACTATTATATGATTATAATTATTAGTCGGATATTTGATTTAAAATCGGATATCCGATATTATCAGATATCCAATGTCAAATAGGATATCCGATATCATATCGGATATCCGATAAGGCTCGGCTTAACCTTCTAAGTTTGGTTCCTGGATAGGTAAAAAAAAGTCAAAGCGGATTTTGAAGCACTTTTAGGCGTCTTCAAACTCTCTTTTTTTCACATCACCACTTTTTGGCACACCATGATCCTGCACATACCCATGGGAAATGCTTTCTTTATAGTTGTCCAAAAATTCATGCAAAACTTTATCCTCCATTGAATAAAGCTCCATAAGAGTGGGATTTGGCCTTCTCATGACTTTCATATCTGGCATGGTCTTTATATAGAGTTGTCAATCTCCTATGCATTGAGATAATCATTAAACTGAGGAAACAATTATAGACATTGATCTTTATTTCTAGATTCCCCAGCAAAGTCACCAAATATTTTTTTAGTGAATAGATTGTCCTCCGAAGAAATAGATATAAATTAACTCTAAAAGCCCAGAAAGGAAGACTAAATCAACACTAACAGTTGGGTAGCTTTGCCATTGGACTGTGCAAGTGCCCTCCAAATTTTATAGGGAATAGCTCCCCAATTTAGATATACAAAGAATAAAATTTAACAGATGCTTTTAACCTAAAAGTGAAGGCTACAAAAATCTACATGTAAACACATAATAGATGTGATAAGGAAGACAAATAACTAGAAACAATGAATAAATGACATAAAGTCCATTTGTTTAGAAATTACATAGCACAAAGAATGAAAACAAGGAATATACTTTCCATCTCTTTGAAGAAAATGAAGAATCAAAGGTTCAAAAACTTTCAAGTCAAACATATTCAAAAAATAGTGATACTAAAATGCATTTAGAAAAAACCAAAAATTATACAAAGATCATAATCAATGGAGAGATAAATGCTTGAACTCTAAGTTTTGATATGCAATTATCTTTCATATCTCCCTTCTCTAATGTGAAAAAGGTTACATAGATCTTATTACAGCTTTGCATTAAAATCACTACTTAGAAGAAATAAACATTCCTTCCCTTACATTATAATTAAAATCAAGAGTTCCCCCTTTCCCTAGCACAAAATCTAGAAAAAGAATAAAAAACTCTACTCTCCCACAGCCCATAGTTTGCTTTCTACTTCTCGCTTTCCAAGAACCCCCTTCAGTTTAATCTTCTCCATTAAATAGAACCCAAGAGAGTTCCCTTTTTGTTCCTATAACTATTTTTTCTCTTTCTTGAATGTCTCAACCCTTTCCCATTCTCCTCATGGATTGGTCTCTGGTAGCTTCATTCAATTCCCATAACTGAATCTTGGCAATAGAATGACACATAATCAACTTTCTATAATATTTCATTAAACAACCTAAATTTTATGCATTATAATTAATATCCTATTGTCATTCTAGGTCCCCCACAATAATCTATTTTATTGGGAATAGTAGGGCCCTTCCCTTTGGGCACGATGAATAAAAAGCCATACTCTAGATCTGGAACATCTTTCTCTTTGGCTGAATCACGATCATGCCTAAAATTTTATGAGCAGCCCATAGCCTATATAATTTTAGGGGAGGGGTGGGAACTAGATATGCATCTATAACTGGGCCTGGCTATGGTAGTAGTACCTGCAATCATTGGGGAATCTATAAATGTGTTTAACACATGGTCACGTTTCTCCCTAAAATTCATACCCAATATGTGAATTACTCGATTGTAGGGCCAATTTGGGTCTTGTTTCATCTATCTCGTATGGGAATTTCTTGTAATAAGGTTATATTCTCCTTGAGTAATAGTTTTGTATTTCGAATGGGAAGCCATTGATCCTTTTCCCTAGAGTTTAATGACTTGGTATCACTAGAATTCTTGTATTGGGGAGTAGGAAATGAGAATTAGAAGAGTGTGAATATATATACATTTCCTAGGGTATGAGTCATCAATAGTCTTGCACAAAATCCATGTGGTGTTGTGACATCAACAATGCCATTCATTTACAGTGAGGACTTGAACACGTATCACTGCTATTGTCTCCTGCAACATGGTTGTTGGGTTATGTATAGAAACTTTGATGAAACTTGGATCTTCATTGGGTAAAAATTCAAATTTATGGCTTGGGGTATAGTTTCAAATATGGGTACTAATTGATTTATTCAACACCGACGGAGAGTAAGGCTTTAGGATTCATCATCCTTGGTGTTTATATGGCATGAGCATATTATCAAATGGTTCATAGCCAACCTCTTATTGGGTACTTTGCAGTTACCTCCTTGCAATATTTTGATCAATAATCATGACACACTTCACATATTTGTGATGCGTATTTTTACTAGCAATGGGGGTTTGACATTTATCTCCGTTGAGCATCACATGACACGTATTTGATTGGTCATGTTGCTTCCTGAGTTGTTATGTTCCAGTGAAGATTGGATAAATTGTTGATGAATTTATTCATTCTTTCATCCTTGGCCATTGACTGCCCACTGTGAGCCTCTGAGCTTCCTCAATGAAGAGAGTGAGGTGTGAGTATAATTCCCATGCATCGGGTTCAATCAATAACTATGTAGCATAATGATACATAGGTTTGGACTTAGTGAGGGGCCACTCCAAATTCCTTAGAAGCTGATGGGTGTACTTGGAGGTTGGGAAAGCATTCAGGATGTCCACAATGTGTGAACCTTTTGATTCATCTCCATTAATTTGGAAGTCCCAAGCTTCGACATGTTATGTTGAAGGCATCATCTTCTAAATTTGCCAATAAACCTCAAATTGCATGCTTGCTGAATGCCTATATCTTTTTTTTTTTAATTCTTCACGTGGCGTATGGCGAGGATGGTGTCACTCGATTTTTAAGACATGTGCATTTGAGTATTACTCATGTATCTCAGGGGTGTTCAGTCAAACACATGGAACGCATCCTCCTTACCATTTCTTCTTCTCATGACTTGTTTCAGTATTGAAGCTCATTCTATTACTCTATGGTCTAATTGTTCACTGTGGACAGAAGGTTAGACCTTGATGATGAAATACAATTACAAAAATCAAGTGCATGGGTGTTCCATCAAACACATTTTCAAAAGAGAATCTCGTGCTTAGGGTAGGCATTTTGTCAAACTATCTACTTGCATTTGATGCTTCCATATAGACATGATCATGGGGCTTAGTCAATTCATGATTTGATTTCACCATCTCTTGCTGGCAAATTAGGCATCATCAAAATATCATGATGTGAAAAAGGCAATTCTCATTGTTATGGGTTGGTCTAACCTGAGAATGCTTTGGGAACTTCATTATGAATCCTTTTTATTTGTTTTGTTGCTCCTATCTATATCTCCATTTGGGATGAGCCTATGAATATCAACATTGACTGTAGCTTGGAAGAATATTTATGTATGACCTTCTAAGCATATAGAACCACATGTTTATTACCAAACACTTCTCTGTAGTGACTGCCCCTAAGTCGCATTTCAGTCTTCATTGCCAAACTCTTTTAGGCCAATTTATGTTTGATGATTAGTATTATTATTTTAGAGATTATCAGATGTTGTTTTACACTCAGTTTATTATATGATGAGATTACTTGGTACTCTATATTTCATACATGTATGATGATTATTCAATGGTTTCAATTATCGATGATGATTAGTTAGATGGTTTATTATCACACGTGCTTTCTTATGGATACTTACCCCATACTGCATGTGTATGGTGTGCGTGTTTATTTTTATTTATGTATGGTGTTTCTGATGTGGTTAAGGAAGGGAGTCATAGTCACCTACTAGTCGGGATCTACACGATGCACCACTTCCTGCCATTGTCTGTTTAGCTTAGATATTGTGTTTGTACATGCGTGGATTTTATGCAGGTTGCAGGTACCGGGTATCGACTTCCCTGAATTGCCAGGATGAGCGTACCCTATCGCATTGTCTCAATGGTAAGAGAGGGGAGATAAACTCTTAAGTCCAAATCCTAAACCCTTTAGCCAATTGTCCTAATTGATAATTAGGACAAGTATCTGAGTTAAGTACCCTTCGAATGCATCAAAGGATGTAATTTCATGATTATAACCCTTTTTGTTTGATTTAGTATGTATTTTTTCTATGTAGGGTTTTCGTATGTTGTTATATGAGTCCTTGATGTGTTTTCTATTAATTAAGTCTAGTTAAAAAGATTAATTAATGATTTAATTTAATGGAGAATTAATATGATGTCTTTAATATTTAATTAATTGAGAAATTAATTAAATAAAAGAATTAAATTTGGGGATTAAAGTTCAAAGATAAATTTAGAACGGGATAATATTTATTTAATTTAATGATAATATATTTGGAGTTCATTTTTAAATAAATGCTAATTATTATTGTTAATTAAATTAATTAAATATGTTATCAATTAAGTTTCTAAAATTAATTTAAAAAGTTGAAAGACATTAAATTATTAAAGGATTTTAGATCGCATGATCTAAGCATGAGTTTAAATTTGAGTAATAAATTTAAAAGATTAAATTATAGAAATTAATAATGTTATTTTAATTTCATAAAGTGCACATGAGATTAAAGTAATAAATTAATTTAAAATAAAAGTCAAGTAGAATTTTAAATAAAGTTATTTAATAAATCAACTTAATGTGCATAAAAGATGAATGCAAAATAAAAGAAAAGATAAGAAAGGTTAATTGGAGTTAACTCAGTTGTGCAAAGAGTCTTCTCGGGTGAATGCACAATTAAGTGCCCCGGTTTAAGGAGAAAATTTGCTTATCACAACATTGGGGGTTCATTCTTGGGGGACACGTTTTTGGACGGATTTTGGTGACATGAATTTTTGGGAGACGATTATTGAACACAAATTTTAGAGACAAATTTTGTAGATGGATTTGGAAGCCAACTTTGGAAGCAAATCTTCTCAGAATGTTCGGTTGATTGTGTGGTATGATCAGAACCAGGTAGGCTCTTGAGTTTTATGCACCTAGTTAAAATTATGTTATTTAAATAATTTTGTCTTCTTCGTGACTAAGAATCTGAGTGTTTGTATATTGTTGCAACAAATCCTTCAACCTTGTAATTTTTGGAAAATCCTGATATGCATGTTGATTCCATCTATGTGCAAAGAGATCAAAGAAAAGTAAATCAACTAGAAGCACTTATTCTGTAGATGGAAGAAATTAGAATCCATTTGGGAAGGGTTTGAGATTTAAGAAAAGAAAATTTTAATTTAGAAATTCAGATGGTTAAAGAATCTTTCCTATTAGATTATGGTTGCAATTGTTATTAAAAAAAAAAAGGGGAGAGAGATTTGAATTTAATTTTATTAATTCTTTTAATAAAAATTAAATTTAAATTCATATAGTGAAAAGAGATATAGTTAATTCGTATTAAATTTTAAAATAAAATAAAATATATGACTTTATTTGAAGAAAAGATTTGCATTATAAAATTTGTATATTTATAAAATCTGATTACATAAATTTATTTAATAAAAACAACTATTTTAAAGCAAATAAATTTATGCATGCAATGTGGGATTTGTTTTTTTAAATAGTAATAATAAATACTAACATAAAATTTATTACTATTGGAGAGGAAAACTTTAATTTAAAACATATTTAATAAAATGTAAATTAAACAAATATAATAATAAAGTTTTATTTAAACATAGCAATAATAAAACAAAAATAAAATAAAATTCATAAAACATTACCCCATACTTACCTCATACCGCTGGCTCCCACGAATTCGTGCGCTATTCCTGCGATTTTAATAAAGTGCATTTATTTTGTAAAGTGGTCTTTTTCTTAAGGAATGCCGTAAGTTTAATAAAAACTTTATTAAGTTTTGTTAAGAACTTTATTAAGTTTTTTTTTTTAATAAAAACTTTATTAATATGTTATATAATTATTAATCATTAATATGCAAGTTTTAAATTATTATTATTTTTATAAAAAGTATTAATATGTCATGACTTATTTAATTAATTAATTAAGGATTATTTAATATTAATTGTTAAGAGTTGTAATTAGTAATTATTAAAGATTAGTAAATATTATTTATTAAAATAATTTTATTCATAGTTTATTATTAAATTAATTAATGATTAATAGATATTACTTAGTAAAGAAATTGTTATCCGATATTGAATATTAATTAATTATTAATTATTAATTTACAAAAGAAAGCGGATATTGGAATTAATTGGAACTAATAATAAAATCATGATAATTATATTGATTATTTGGAAATTCGATTATTAATGAAATTAGGATTATTTTTATTTAATAATCAATTAATATCATTATAATAATTTTAATAAATGATTATAGTTACTCTTAAGTCATAATATGATCTTCTAATTAAGAACGAGAATAGACTTAATTGCAAGGGTAGAATTGAAAATTTTTTTATACTCAAAAAACTTGTACTGTTTGTGTTTTTGGGGTTTGTACTAGTGATGACCAGTTTAGGTTGTTACCAGAGGCTCGGGGTTGTGAATGTGATGTCATGATGATTTGGTCTCGATCTTTCTTAACCCGACCATGGTAATGTGATGAAGTGCTCTATGACATGATTGTGTTTACTGTTTGTTATTGCTTTCCAGTTTCCTTGCGTGAAGCTGAAGTGTATGTATTTGAGATACCTAACTTAACCATTTTTGAGTCTCGATCAGTTATATTTGATAACCATTTTTGAGTCTCGATCAGTTATACTTGGGTTACTTCCAGTCGCTTTGAGAGGACTGAAGTGTTTGTTATGTTCTTGATGATGTCATGTTTTGACTTGACCATTTTGGAGTCTTCGATCAGTATTGTAATTTACTATTGGGATGCTTTCTGGTTGCTCATTAGAGAACCATTGGATTTTGTGATTTATCATTGATGCCTTCAGTTGCTGATAGAGAACTGTCGTGGTCATATGATTATTATTTGGTGCTTATCTGTTGCTCATGAAGAACTGATGTAGTTTTGTGGCTTATCTTTTATGATGTCTTTTCAGTTGCTTGTATAGGACTGAGGTGGTTTTATTATGATTCTTTGATTTATGATTTCATGAGCCTAGGGTAGGTTATCTATGTGTAGAGTCGGGAAGTGGCTTGCAATGGGGATCGGGGCCCTAAGAGGCTGCCTGGAGTAACCTATTGTAAGTTGTTTTAATAAGTGAAAACATTTACACTAAATGAGGGAAAATGAACCTAACAAGATAATTGTATGTTCTCTCCCATGCCTTGAGTGCTAGTACAGACTAGGATGGGGTAGAGAGAACGCTTGGTTACGACCTTGCATTCCATAGTATGCCTCGTCAGTACGAGAGGATACTAGTGGCCGTAGGGATCAGTAGGGACCCAAGATTCCTAAGGGATTGCTTGAGTAACTTCTACGTGACTTTTGCGATGACACTTTCCCGCTTGCATATTAGGTTTCCTACATGTCTTGTGGTACCTCTGGGTTTAGATGTCGATCTTTTTAGGAACCCTTGAGTTAGCATACTTTTAGGATTTCTCAGACTTAGAGAGTAATTGTGTTTTGTGTTTTGATACCTTGTTTGGGACTTGAGACTATCTCCTCAGCACGGTGTGAGTGGACCATTTAGGTTCCACGCGGTCGGGTGGTAGTGCTTTTACTCTTACCATTGAGATCCGTTCCGTGGTCACCGTGGCTGGAGTTTTCATGATTGGCATTTACCTTCACTAGGTTCTTGGATTATTATGATGGACGGTTAGATTTTATGATAGATGTTTTATCATTATGGATGTATGGATGTATCATGTATGGTGAATAGTTTCATATATTTTTACTGTACTTTATATCATGGATTTGAGGATGTTGTATCTTGATCTTTACATATGTATATTCTTTTAAGCCTTTCATACCCTGTGACTTGTACAGTGGATGATTGGGCATTCCGAATTGATTTGCCGAGAGGCATTCGGAACAAATGTATATTATGGACATGGGACTTTCTAATTATTCTTTCATATGTATGTGATAGTTGTTAGACTTAGAATTAACTAAATTTAAACGTGACTCAACGTCTTGGGATCCTTAAGAAATGTAACTTGCACTGTATGGTTGTCGATGATTTCATGTTATTGCTTCCGCTACTATGTGTTTGATGTGTATGTTATACATTCTTACGTTAAAAAAAAAAAAAAAAATGTTTAGCAAACTTAGTAAAAGTTTAGGTTAATTCTTTTGGATCCCTTGGTGGGGCGTTACATTCTCTACCACTAGTGTTGCAAATACAAGTGTGCCTTTAGTGGAAAGATAAGCGTACACTTACATCTTTTATGCATTATTTCTCAAACTCATTGATCTCACTCATCATAGGAGTTAATATAATGCTTGTTATATCTGAATGAACCAAAAATGAGTGAAGCCTCATTGACATTACTTTGGGATGTCATCTTCACTCACTGTGTTGACCATCATTAAAGTATTAAATCTTCTATGAATCAACATTTGATTGATATTTGGGGACTGACATATCTAAGCAAGTGTTTTTTAACACTTTATCAAATGCTTACTATCATTATTCATCCACTACTAGGATTTGGACTTTAGTATTGATCTTTATCCTAAATCAATAAATTATTCATTTGACATAACTTCTTTACTAACCCCAAATTTTCATTGAGTCTCCAATGGATGTGAAGACATGATAGCAGATATGAAAGAATAATCTTAGATAACTTGAATGTCTTTGACATTGGGAGGGAAAAGAAACCACTTACTTTTTGCTTATTGAGAATATTCTCTCTGAATTTGATCCCCATGACATATAATCCAAGAGTAGGTATTGTAGACACCTAAAAACCTTTAGAAAATAAAGTATTTTTATTTTCTAAAAAAATTTTGATGACATCATCATTTATTAATTTATTTATTTATTTATTTATTTATTTATTTTTATGCCAATAAATCCCTTTATCTTAATTAAAAATATTTAATTAAGGAATCCCTCCCAAAAATGTTTAAATCTTATTTAAACATTATTTCCTTATTTATTAATTATTTAATTAATAAATTGATCAAAAAACCCAAAATAAATAAAAAATTTATTTTTTGCCCAAAACTTGGCCAATTTCCTTAAGACCACTAACCTCTTCCAAAATCTTCTAATCCTTCTTTAATTTTGATTAAAGGCTAATCCCATCATTTCCTACCCCTAATCCCAACTCAAAATATTTAATTAAGATTAAATATTAATCCTCATGTTTATTAAAAAAAGTTTTAATAAACATCTCCTCGAGCCAAACCCTTGAAATAAATAAAACTTTATTTATTTCCTAAAAATCTAATTTATCCTCATCTTAAGAATTTCTAGACTCTTCTAGAAAGTCTTCATCCTCATCCTAAGAAATTCTAGACTATTCTAGAAAGTTTTTATCCTCATCCAAAGTCTAGACTCTTCTAGAAGATGTCTTTAAAACTAATCCTAATCCCCTCCTAACCTTGTCACATTCCCTAAACATGGGTTAAAACTTACTAACCCAAGCCAAAGTTAACAAATATTTCCTCCTTCACCCACCCTCATTAATTGCAATCCACTTGCCATCCACTTGCCTAGTCCTAAGCCATCTCTAACCCTTACTCTAATCATTTTTACAACCCTAAGCAAGCTTAAAACCTCCCTAAACCCTCAAATTTGAATTTCATGGTATCTCTCACAAATATCTTCAACCACAAAACTTTATAAAGCCCACAAAGTCATAAATGTTCTTACAAAGCACTTATGAAGGGTCTTTATGAAGATTTTATCTCTTGAGCCTCCTTTGTTGACTCATCCTTCCCCTTTCTTCCATCCTCTCACCCTGTGACATGTGTCACTCCCTGATTGGCTGTAAGGAAGCACAATCCATGTGCTCTCTTTTCATGCAATCTAAGCCCTCCATGAGATTTTTTCCATCCTTGCATCTTAGCCCTCAATCCCTCAAGCCTCTTGCCTATAAATTGGATCCTTTCCCTTTGCAAAATAACACAATCCATGAAGTAAAGTCATAACGCCATTTTGAGAAGCCATTTTACATCAAAAACATACACTCACACCCAAATTCCAACTCCATTTGAAGCCCTTTTTGAAGCATAAGCTTGAGCATACATCCTGTCTATTTAGACAAAGCCACTCAAGAAGAGAGCTTCTTATTGAGAGAGCCCATTAATGGCTCATATTCTCAATTGAGAGCTCATCTTAGTCTATCTTGAAGTTTATGAATTTTGTTTAGTTTGTAGAAGCTTTATTTAAATTTGGTTTCTATTAGCATACTAACATTTCTCATATACATTTTGGCACGCCTGGTGGGACCCCACATGGATCATCTTCATTAACTTTTTTAATCAAGTTTTGTATGTCATTTGCTAATTTTGGCTAATTTTACTTGTTTTTGTGATTGGTAGGATTGTATAAATTGGTTTTGTAGGTCCACATGAGCATGAAGGAGACAAAGGAACTCATAGTCTATCTCATAGTGTTTGCAGATTTTTCAAGCTTATAGGTGGACAAAGCACTTGGATTTCTTCTTCCCCTTCTTGTCTACATTCTTCTTATTCCATCTACTTCTTCTTCTTCTTCTTGTGGGAGATCTTGGCCATTTTTTTTTTTTAAGAAAGCAAAATCATATACACTTCTTTTTAGTGCTTAAAATGAACCCCCAAATCATACTTAAATCCATTAAAAAATTAAAAATTTGAAAAAAAGAAAAAAAATTTTAACAAGTGAAACTAAACCAATCCAATCATTTGCATCCTTGCAACATCAAGTTTTTAGATGCATTCATGCAAAGTTAGGAACACTTCATTTTTGGGAATTTAAAAAGAACTTCAAGTTTCCATTTCAAAAGTTCAAAATCAACACTAAGTGCACACTAAAATCTAAATCAAACTCAAAGCATCAATCAAGGATAAAATGAACCTCATTTGCAAATATTTTAAAGTTCTTTTAAAAATCTCATGAAAACTAAGAGTCTTAAATGGTTTCCAAAAATTGTCCTAAAAGCTTTGTTATTTGTTCCAAACAAATGTCTTGCTGCAAAATCTTGAATGTTTCTTAGGTTTTTCATGCATCAAAACAATCTAGGAATATCATTTTTGGGCTTAATGAAAACCAAAGTCCAAAGAGTCATTTTCACTTTTGAGTCCAAAACAATCTTGAATGATCTAAGGTTAAAACAAAGCACTTCAAAGTTCTTAAAACAACACACAAAATCTCAATCTTGAATGCTCAAAGGAAAAAACTTGAATGTTTAATCACTTGTCTTTGAATGCATGTTGCTAAACACACTCTTGAATGCCATGGATTAAAATCAAATTTTTCTTGAATGCATGATTAAAACAACAAATCCAATCTTGAATGCCAAGGATCAATTAACCATTGCAATATCAAACACTTCATTTGGAGCTTCTAAAATTGAACAAAACAAATCTCTTTTCCACATGCAATTTAGGTAAAGTTTGATTTTTGGATATTTAAGAGACTTTGTTAAGTTAAATACAAATTTGCAAAAATCAATTTGAGTAGTTCCTTGGACTCACCTCTTTTCTAATCACCCATCAATTCAACCATTGGTTGCAATCTCAGCACCATTTATGGGGATGGGTCTACTTGAAAAAGGTGTTAAATGTTCCACAATCTAACTCACTCACTTGGTCTTTGAACGTTTTCTTTAGCTTTATCAAAAATTTTAAATGACCAAAACTCTAGATTAAATCGATCACACTTCAAGTTTGGGCACTAAAATTGAACAACTATTGACGTGGAGGGCCTCCGAGTGCGCGCTTGGCAATCGAGTTTCACACATCTTTGTTTTGGGCTTAAAATAAACTCACACTCAATCTTGAATGCCTAAAAATCAATGAACATCGCATGGTTTTGACGCATTTTCAATGGCGCTCGCATTTCTTATGTTGACGATCTCTCGACTTTCATTATGCTAATGACGCTGTCAAATTGGAATGAACATTGTATGCCATAATCACAAGTGTCTTCAATCATAGCTTACAAAATTTAAATCATCAATTGGAATGAACGCGTGTCTTTTAAAGCCCAAGATCATGTATGTGGTCTTGTTTTACACTTTTTAGGAGGCCTGCTTGGGGATTTCATCACCCCTTGGGATGACCTCAACTCCAGCATTTCGGCGGAGCATAAAGATCGCAAGGTGAATCCAAAGACACCTCTCTTGGGATCAAAATTTTGTCACTCGGGCTAAGCCTCAAGGAACTTTATACCCTTGAGAAGTGAAAGAGGAGAAGTGGGTTACCGCTCCTCTCGGCTGTGTGACATCTTTTTGGTTTCATCTATGGATTTGGGCCTCACGTACCTTGCGTATATCGAGGACTCCCTAGCTATAACAAATTTCATCCTTGTAGAAAGCTTCCTAGGATGTTGGTGTGTTTGACGTGCTTGCTCAAAACTTTTGTCTGCTTATTTGTTCATAGCTTTTGAATGAATGTTTGCCAACTTTGGTCAAAATCCCAAAAAAGCAAAAATCTCCTAGCTCAAGGCATACTTAGCGTAGTCACTGCCTCATCAGAAAATCATCCAAGCTCCCCCGCTGCAACCAAATCTATCTAGTTCCTTGCTTTAGAACAATCCCAAATCCAAAGTCTCTCCAAATCATCCCCCCATAGCCAGCTAAAAACCCAATCCAAAATCACACCCAAGCCTTTAGAGAGTTGTTGTCATTCTGCTAGAATTTGTTATCCAATCAATTCGACCAATCCACCAGCCTCACCACGCTTATCCTTTTGATAGAGCTTTGTCTAGGGTAATCTAGCTTTGTCACCTGTTATCCCTCATCACCTTGAGCTAAAGGTTGGGATCCACAAGTGATCAATCTCGTGTCATGCCCATAGGATCATTAGTCTATTCTTAGGTTGACACAATCTCCACCAATCCAGCGCATAGGAAAGCAAAACTCTCACTTTTTGACAGCATGCCCTTGAAGTCTTCCATCCACAGGAAAGCCAAAAATCTCTAGCCAATCCTCCTTAGGTTTGTCATGCAACTTTGACTCTCCCTAGGAAATCTTTCATCAGCCAATCCAAAATCTGTGCTTAACCCAAATCTAACCATGAGCTTCTATGTTCATCCATACGCAAGACCCCATCCCCATCAAACTCATCATCAAAGCATGAAGTACCAATCCTATCATGATGTGTTTGGTCGCATTGTCCTTGCTCCTACCACCTCCTATTCCAATGATGATGAAAATCTTGTTGACTATGACGGGTATATTGAAAGCCTTAGAAACATTCCCCCAAGCATCCCCCAAAATCCAAGAGTTATTCCAAACTATCTAGTCATGCCATCTGATATTCCAGCTTCCCCTCCATCACCCCATCAACCAAGCTTCCAATCTTCCACCCCCATCACACTAGCTATTCCTGTCAATCCACCTCCACCTCTGACACATGAGTCTCCAAGGAATCTCCTAGAGGAAATACAAGAAAAGTCACCTCCAATAGTTGATAAGCCATGTCATCTAATCCAACCATGTGAAGTAGTCAGTAATGAAGCTTCCCCATCTATAATATCACCTCCATCTCCCATAGCTACCATCCCCATACCATCCATCAAATTGCTTAAAATCCTTCCACTTCCCACAAGTGTCAAAATCCCACCACCCATCGAATCGCTCCAAATCCCATCCACATATCCTCCTCCAAGCATTATCCAAATCCCATATAATGAACCTCATGCATCCACTCCTATCCATTCCTGTCAAGATCTTTTCCAAAAGCATGTTGAAATACCCTCCGACAGAATAGCAGATCCCACCATCCCACTTATTCCCCTACATGATCCACTTTTACCATCCCCTCCATATCTAAATCCTACCATCTTACTTACTCCATCTCAAGATCCCTTTCCCTCAGCCCACCCAACTCAAGATCCTATCCTCGCATCTCCTCTGCTTCATGATCATACATCTCCCATAATCCATGATGATAGATCCATCGAAGAAGAACTAATTATCATATTCGAAGCTCCAACTCCTTCAGCTAGTAATGGACTCACATCTTGTGTTCCAAATAATGAACATCATATTGAAAAAAGAAATAAAAATGTATTTCTAGATGTTGGTATCCCTGCTATTCCTGCATGGTCCCAAGTCCTTCCATCTCCACCCCAAAGTTCCCATCCATCTTATTCCGCATCTATTTTGGGCCCTCATCCTACTCTTTATCTCCAACCCTCCATTTTGGGTCCGTATATCCCTTATCTAAATCCCACACCCTTTCCATCCATTTTGGGTCCTTACATACCTAATATGAATCCTTTATCCCCTCCATCTATTTTGGGAGCTACACCTTCCCCGTTTTCATCTATTTTGGGCCCATATCCTTCCTTCCCTCCATCCATTTTGGGCAATTATATCCATCCATATCCTATGTTCCAATCTATCCTTCCATCCCCTCAAATCCACCAGCTAGATCATCAAAAGTACTCACCCTTGAATCCCCTCCAACCTTTAAACCCTATCACTCCATCAATTATCCCTCCATCTCCTCCATGCTCTTGTTCCCATCCCATGGCTAATAGAAGCATATTGGATTCCAAAATACAAAAGCATAAATCCAAAAATCCACAAAAATCCAAGTCTCAACATGTCCCTTCTAAAATACATGTTCAAAACAAGAAACATTTAATCCCAATCAAAGAAAAAGTCAAGAGGCCACAAAAGCCCAAGCTAAAAAAGTCAAAAATCATGTGGATACCCAAGATGCTCATAAAAGAAATGCATCTCAAAGAAAAATCTCAATTGGCATCTATTCATGCTACTCAAAAAGCCTCATCCATCCATCCTTCATCCAAATCCCCATATAAGCATCCTTCATCCCCCCAATCCACTTTTAGTCCATATGCTTCTTATCCTAAATTTCCCATCCTCCACCTTCCAACTCTACTTTTAGTCCTTATCTTTATTTTCCTCCATTTTCTCCTCAACCTCGCTCAAAACCATCTTTCCCACTACTTTATCACCTCTCAAGGTGTGTGCCAATGATGATATTTCCATTTTCCTCATCCATTTACCCACAAGCCTTATGTCTTCGCATCCATTATCTATCAAACTCCCACCCACCATTCCACTTGTTCAATCCAATCCTTTTTCATCCATCCTACCAACATCTATGAGCCAAAAATAGCTGAAGAAAACCAAAATCATTCTAGCTAAGTCCAAAGTCAAAAAGTAAAAAAAAAAGTAAAAAAAAATAAAGCGTCCACTGGTGAAAACTTGGCAATTCAAGCGCCTTGGACAAGTACCATGATGAAAACTTGGCAAACAAGCATCATGCGTAATCTCGCCATCCCCAGCTTAGCCTATCACCCTCATGCTTTTGGTCATCTCTTGACATCCAACTCCATCTTCCAATCTATCCACCTATCCTCCACCCTCCATCTTCCATCTCACACCATCCACTTATCTCCTGTAGCTTCAGTCAACCATCCCAGCTATCATCCATCTCCCTAGCCCCTTCAACTTTTTCCATCCTAGCTTCAATCCTATCACATCCATCATAAGACCTCCTTCCGCATGTTATCTTCTGATTGTGGGCACTATATTCCTTGGAGATCTTGTCTTGTCCATCCTCCCTTGTCATTGGTATCTAGCTCTAGGCTATCCTCATGCAAACCCAATGTCATCTCTTTATATCCATCATAATCCTAGCTATCTACCATCTCATCCTGCTCCTCTAGCTATCCTTGGTCACAAAATCTCTCATCATCATTGGATGCATCCTGCCAAATCCATATCTTTCGCTATCACCCTACCCTTAGCTTTCGCATCTTTCACAACATCGAACCATCCCGCTATCCTATCTTGAGCTTTTGCCTGCTTGTAACTATCTTGGTCCGTTAGCTTGTACCATATCTTGATTAGCTCACTTGTAAATATCTTGGTCTATCAGCTTGTACATCCTCTTTAGCTTAGTACCATTGCATCTATCCAGCGTTCGTGTCAGTTCATCCTTGATCAGCATCTTGCAGCCATCGCACATCTTGGTTAGCTATTCCAATGCATCCTTTAGCTAGATTTCCTATCACCAAAGTGTTATCTTTCTTAGTTCAGCTTGCCAGACGCATCACTCATCCAAATCCACCAGCTTAGGTGCTCTCCGATAGGTCCTTACAGGATATAGCTTTCCTCATGTTTGATCTTGGTCCATTAGTACCTTGTCCTACCCATCTCATTGAAAAACGGTTCTCTTTTGGATTTTCACTTTCTTTTGATTTGGACTCTTCCCTATTGGGTCTTAAAATATATTTTCCAAGAAATCTCCTTATTCCCTCCTCAAGGTTGCCACGATCTTCCATATCATGGTATATTGTGAATGGGGCAATCAGAGCATAAGGTCTTGATCATGTCTTTTGCTTTTTTTCTTTTCTGCTTGTGGGTTACCCAGTGTCGTTTCCACACTCCTTCCTCTAGGATTCATGTGTGATACTGGGGCAATCCTTGCGTGTTTGTTTTGAGTTAGTCCGTCAGTCCTCTAGACAGTTGGTGAAAAGGCCTTGATGTTCTTGGTAACCTTGGCAATTAACCAATAGTCCTATAGCAAATCTAGTGCTCAACTACATGGTGGTACTTCTCTTTGAAGTATCCCCCTGCTCAAAAAGCTTCAATGGTTTTCCTTCATCTCCATTATCCCCCATCCATATCCAACATTTGTCTCTCCTACCCCAGCTTATGCATTAGTATCTCTTTGAATCACTCCTCACCTTTAGCTTTAGGGATCCACAATCCTAGTCTTAGGGATCCACCAATCGAAATCAATCCACCAAGCCTCATTTTTTGAGATCCACAATCCTAGTCCTAGTGATCTCTGAAACCCATCTTCTACCAATTTGACTCTTTGAAATCTTTTTGCATCAGCTTTTTAATCTCCTCATCCATCTCCTCATCCTGGATTCCTTTTATAGCGCTCCGCTCCTTCATCCTCTACAATCCCTGAGATCTTAAGCTTGCTTCCTCTTGTGCCTTTGATTCTCCCTTTATCATTCTCCCGTAGTGAGAGTTTGAGCTAACTAAACCTCTTCTCTTAAGCCAATCTGAGTCTTCTTGCTCATCTCGGATTCTTTTACTTTTCAAGAAGTCGTCGAGCCTCGCTTTCTCTCCCCGCCGCCTTCTTGAGGGGGCATCTTGCAGTCCATTCTCTCCTCTTCTGCTCTAGCCTTGGGCATCTTATTTTCTTATCTTTGATGCCATGCCACTTGCGGCATCACATCAAATAGGGGCAAAATGTAGACACCTAAAAACCTTTAGAAAATAAAGTATTTTTATTTTCTAAAAAATTCCTGATGACATCATCATTTATTAATTAATTAATTATTTAATTTATTTATTTATTTTTATGCCAATAAATCCCTTTATCTTAATTAAAAATATTTAATTAAGGAATCCCTCCCAAAAATGTTTAAATCTTATTTAAACATTATTTCCTTATTTATTAATTATTTAATTAATAAATTGACCAAAAAATCCAAAATAAATAAAAAAATTATTTTTTGCCCAAAACTTGGCCAATTTCCTTAAGACCACTAACCTCTTCCAAAATCTTCTAATCCTTCTTTAATTTTGATTAAAGGCTAATCCCATCATTTCCTACCCCTAATCCCAACTCAAAATATTTAATTAAGATTAAATATTAATCCTCATGTTTATTAAAAAAAGTTTTAATAATTATCTCCTCAACCCAAACCCTTGAAATAAATAAAACTTTATTTATTTCCTAAAAATCTAATTTATCCTCATCTTAAGAAGTTCTAGACTCTTCTAGAAAGTCTTCATCCTCATCCTAGGAAATTCTAGACTATTCTAGAAAGTTTTTATCCTCATCCAAAGTCTAGACTCTTCTAGAAGATGTCTTTAAAACTAATCCTAATCCCCTCCTAACCTTGTCACATTCCCTAAACATGGGTTAAAACTTACTAACCCAAGCCAAAGTTAACAAATATCTCCTCCTTCACCCACCCTCATTAATTGCAATCCACTTGCCATCCACTTGCCTAGTCCTAAGTCATCACCCTTCCTCTAATCATTTTTACAACCCTAAGCAAGCTTAAAGCCTCCCTAAACCCTCAAATTCGAATTTCATGGTATCTCTCACAAATATCTTCAACCACAAAACTTTATAAAGCCCACAAAGTCATAAATGTTCTTACAAAGCACTTATGAAGGGTCTTTATGAAGATTTTATCCCTTGAGCCTCCTTTGTTGACTCATCCTTCCCCTTTCTTCCATCCTCTCACCCTGTGACATGTGTCACTCCTTGATTGGCTGTAAGGAAGCACAATTCATATGCTCTCTTCTCATGCAATCTAAGCCCTCCATGAGCTTTTTCCCATCCTTGCATCTTAGCCCTCAATCCCTCAAGCCTCTTGCCTATAAATTGGATCCTTCCCCTTTGCAAAATAACACAATCCATGAAGTAAAGTCATAATGCCATTTTGAGAAGCCATTTTACATCAAAAACATACACTCACACCCAAATTCCAACTCCATTTGAAGCATAAGCTTGAGCATACATCCTATCTATTTAGACAAAGCCACTCAAGAAGAAAGCTTCTTATTGAGAGAGCCCATTAATGGCTCATATTCTCAATTGAGAGCTCATCTTAGTCTATCTTGAAGTTTATGAATTTTGTTTAGTTTGTAGAAGCTTTATTTAAATTTGGTTTCTATTAGCATACTAACATTGCTCATATACAGGTATTTATTGCCATGGAATTTTTCATAGAAATGTACAACATGTCTCTAAAAAATGTTTCTAGATTCTTAGATACTACATTCTGACACCTTTAAACCTATTTGAATTGAGTCACAAAAGGTGTGGAAAGTCCTGAGTCTTTATTTTGAACTTGACTACATTGATGGTATTAGGGAGAACGTTTGAACTTGGTCTTAAACATGAACTTTTCATTATCAAGCCTTTGAATTTATGAATTGACAAACTATTTTTCTGAACTGGAAATGAATCACTGAACCCAAGTTAATGGATTGTACATCTAAACTTCTTAGAATGAACCATTGAACCACTTTGAACCACTTCAAACCATTTTTCAAAGGAGTTCAATATTATAAATAAAAAAATTTAATTACTGAGTCTATATGGGTACCAACACTATCATTATACATTTCATCATGGGAAAATTGTTCATATTTACAAAGGTTTTCAGCACATTCACTCTCACTAACACAAGGATCAATATGACTAACATCTTTAAGAATCAGTGCATCAATCCTTTACATTGATTCATGAATATAGTGAATATATTCTAGTCTCATTTCAGCTAACCAATTGATTGAATCGGACCTACATATGTATAAAAATTAACTTGATTTTGATTCCCTTAAATGAATATGATCTCTGGGATGCTAAAATCATAGAGTGCACAATTAAAATATGGTCTCATGGTTTGAAATATATGTAGGGTATGCTAAAATGGATATAGTAATTATGGCTTTAGAATGTCCCAAGAAAATGTCAATTGATAGGTTTAATGTCAAATACAACCTTTTCCAATATCCTTCATGTCTATTTGTTTATGTAGCAATCTATAAAATGCATGACACTAGGAAAGGTGAACGGGTTCAACAAAATTCTTCAAAGTATTGTGGCCTCATGTCATGGGTGATGAGTATGCACAAATTGGATTGAGAGAAGGGTCTGATAGGTGTTAAGCTAGGTCACAACCTTTACCAACGTCCTTGATAAAATGGAAGTAGGAAATATGGTATGGAATCTTAAAAATCTCAAATGATTTTAGACTACCGTAAGGAATTTCAATCTCATTGAATGTTGGTAGGGAATGTTATGGTAGTTTGGATGCAAACCATGTTTCCCAAATAGAGTACATGGCCTCTTTTTTATAGATTTCTTGAAATAAGTGTGGTCTTATGACTGAGGCTTGTCAATGGGTCACTAGTCTTAAATCTCCATTTATAGGAGTATGACAGTTGGAGGAACATTATGGTGTTTATTGCTATTCAATTCACTATGCATGTCTAGTATATCAATTTTGCAAACCATAGTGTTTCAATATATTAGCTATTTAAAATTATTTGTAAATTTTTCCTTTGATGTAATATTTGAATGACCTTGGGTGTTCAAAAACTATTTATATATTATTTTTGAATAAAAACAAATATTCATGACATTCATAGTTTTTTTAAGAGGCAAATAAAAGGAACCTCATGCTTTAGGAATTAGATATTTGTTCAACTAGCATACACGCATTGTGGAATTATAACTATTAGAAAACAAGTTCATTATTAATTTGAACATCATTATATGAAATCACCTCAATTGTTGTATATTTTCTAGCTACATTTGAAAGATGAGAATGCCTCCAATCTAATAACAACAATGCCCAGTTTAAGTTATTTTACTAGAAAATCATCCATATGTGGAAACTAGATTTGCATGTTTTCTAGTGGTAATTTTTTCTTAATGTTTCAACTATTTTGATTGGATGGTATACATATGTTACATTGCTTGAGTGGGTGAAAATTGGAAAAGAACTATTTGGAAGTGGCTTGTACCCCAAAAGGGTTGTCCTTTCTAAATAGTCATATCAAAACATAAAGCAAAAAAAAAAAGCTATATATTGTGAGCTAAGTGTGGCTCCTAGATGCTTTGATCTAATGAGAATAGGATATGTGGGCATCCCAAAAGGTGAATGAAGCCTCCATGTCTCATGTATCTAAGATATAGCTTGGCTTCTTATCACCATTCAAGAAATCTACTAACATCAATTAACCACCACAACTTTTGTCTTTCTCCCTTTTTGTTTTACTGCAGGTTGCAAAACATTGTAAATTTGAGGTGAAACTATCAAAAATCCATGAAACAAATTTGGCATTCTTAAGAATACACCAAAATTCCAAATAACATTCAAGCACACAAGCAATCCTTCTCACATATCTACCTCACTTCTTACTATATCTCTCAAAAATTGCATGCTTCTTTCAATTTTTTGTATCCATTTTAGTATTATATTATGTACAACTACTAATGAAAATTTTGTGTACTTTTTTTTTTGTCTATCCTCAATAGTTATACCATAATTGTTATGATATATTTGTTTATGCTCTCTAAATGTACTATATTTTATGTTGACAAGCAGTAATTTCTAGTTATGTACCAAATCAAGACTACAATAGAAAACACAAGGTGCCCCTCACCTACAATCAATTATCATTTAAACTAATATAATTTCAATAATACAAAATTTGTTAACTATTCTTCTATTGCAATTCACTAAAATCTTTTTTTCTATACACTTAATTTAAATGTGAATATCAATATAATATATGCATTTGCCTTATTTTATTATTTCATTCTAGATCTAGTTTAGATAGATGTGCAGTCTAATCTACATATGCCACTCACAAATTTAATTATTTTCTTCTACTTATCAACCTATTGATGAATCATTATGTGCAACTAATAGTATAACTATTTAGAGAATTTTCCATAGATAATTGAATTTATAAAAAGGAAAGCGTATAGATCTCAAATAGATTTGTAACCATAGATTCACGCATGTAATGGATTTCTTCTATAACTAAGAGAATTCTTTGTTACAATTTCCTAATGTATAGTTTTTTCTCTACCCTTTGTGAGAATTTGGAATTTAGATAGCATTTATTAATATTTTGATTGGACTCCCATATCACTAAGCCACAAGTTTATTGAACCACAATCAACCCCTTACATTGAATGATGTTGAAAAAAGTAAGCATGTAAGATGTTCATTACCTTTTTATTACACCATAGCGATGTGTGTTGGTATTTATTACTCTCTAGGATGACTATTACATTTTCCTTGATGTTTCATATTGAGTGTCTTTAAATATGATGGCCTAGCAACACAACATGCATAGTTGCATTATATGACCCTAGGTATGTATGATTAATGAGGCATATGGATCAAAATTGGAGTTTAATATTCCAAATTAGGGTGGGATGAATCCATGCATAAAGGACATCCTTATGATTGACAAGTAGTCATAAAAGGAAATAACTTAAGGGATAGTTTATACATACAAGAATGTGTGAACATAGGTGTATACAACATAAATTGTTCAACCAAAATTAAAGTGGTTAAATCAAGTTAGATATAATCAATCAAATAAATTATAACCTTTGATTAAGTAAATCTAAGCCATTTGGATTAACTAAATTATAAAAATCAAACTAAGTATGTAATGGATTTAATTAATTGATTATATAGTTCATTTAATTAAATAAATCCAACCCGTTTAAATCCTACAAATGATTAATTTATTAATTATTAAAATTAATAATTCCTATTTTCCCTCACTAACCACAAAAAAATCAAATCAACCAATGGGAACAAAGGAATGAGCTCACATGGATCAAGAATAATTTAATTCTCCAGCACTCATCTTGGAGTTGAAAGTCAACCACCCATTTTTTCTTCTTGTCCCACTATTTGAAACCACTAATCTAACTTTTGTCAAACCATGATTATTCTTACTCTACCCCTACCCTTCTGAAAATATATAAATAGAAATCATTCTAAGAGCAATTGTTCCACTTTCATATGTGTCCATATTATAGATATTTGAATTCATGTGTTGATCTAGCATTTAACATTGTTTTAGCATTGTTTTAGATCAATTTAGCATAATTTTCATATCATGTAGCTTAAATCATCATCTCATTCTAGGAATTGTCACTTAGGAATACTTGTAAATATGAGAGTGTTTGTAGTCTTCTTAGTTAGAGTGACATGAGATGCTTTTGAGAATTTATTTTGAGACATTTTTCATATTTTATCTTTAAAGATTATTTGGATTGATTAAAGTATTTTTACTTTTAGATAGAGAGGTTGCAGTTTCATAGCTGGTTGGGGTTGTATCCTACAGGATATGATTACATAACCTTGATGATTTTTCTAGGGATCTTATGTGTTAGCACAACTCTACCATGATTTGCATCATGTTGTGTATCAATGAAGTGTGACCTAGTTGGTTGCAACAATATCATTATAGATATGGACATGGGAGCATTTTTCCATAACACTACACCTTGGATTCAAATAGAGGGTTATATATTTCCCCTATACCTTTGTATATAAGGGTGTCATCATCTAGTATTACCCAGGAAAAACATATTGCTAGTGACACATGCTTGATGACCTGGATGAGGTTTGTTGAGGAC
Source organism: Cupressus sempervirens (assembly GCA_028749045.1). NCBI lineage: Eukaryota > Viridiplantae > Streptophyta > Pinopsida > Cupressales > Cupressaceae > Cupressus > Cupressus sempervirens. Next base: position 811,518,587 of record CM053790.1, on the reverse strand, counting down.
CATATATTTATTGTGAGGATTAAGAAAAGAATAATGAGGATATGGTCTTCAATTGCATGTCTTAATGAATACTTGAATGCACACCTCAATTCATTAAGAGATTTTACTTTGTGATGGTGATGAGGAAGTATGGATGAAGTTAGGATATGTCACAAGGTTTAGCACATTATGCTTGAGTATAGGAAGAGACTTGTTATGGTGTCTAAGAATTGAGTTATGAGTAGCCAAAGATGATTTTTTTAGAGATGCAAATGCATTCATCATAGTGGAAATCAACAAGAAGATGTTGTATATTTCAAATTTGACTATCAAGTTTACAAACTAGTTCCTAGAGCATTGATTTATCAAATATATAGATCTTGTAGAGCCAATGCCATATGTAGATTAGATCTCTCCTAATTATGTTAATGAAGATGATGAAGAAGATTGGGATGGAGGCCAAGGCAGAAAAGGTAGAGGGATATGTTGGGTTAGAGAGCTCAGGTGTGAGATGGGGTAGCCATTAGTAGATAAGTAGTAGATAGAGTGGTAGGTTGACGAGAGCTCCTACTAGAGATACCGAAATGTCCCTTTTCTGATTTTGTATGATATTTCCAACCTCTAATCAAATATTTAAGATCAAACAACTAATATCACAAAGATCCACCAAATTCACTAAGAAACCCCAAATCGGGTATGCTGAAAATAGTGCCAAAAGCTTCACAACTTCACAAATTATTAATAAATCTGAAAATGGACATTTTTACAGAAATTTCAGCAGAATAATAGCCTAAAAAATTACATTTCCAGATCCATATAGCCTTTACACAATAGTTCACAAATGTAGGACAAAAACTATGCTCATCGGGCTCCCGAAATTAACACAAAAATGCCCGGAAACACCACAAAAACACTAATAATCTATCTCAAAAGTTTAATCACGTCCCAATACATATATTCAGCTCTATTTTAAAACTTTAAATTCTGAAATACAGAAGCAACCCAAACTGATATGAAATACTCAGCTGAAAACACCAAACTCATACAAAAAAACACACCCGAAAACCCACAAATCTGCACTGTTCAGCACAAAGGCAAACTCTGTATGAGCATGCACATGGAATGGCTTCAAACTCCCATCCTTAGCCTTCCTAGAAACCTACAAACTCCCATTCTTGGGTCTCCCTGGAAACCTGCAAACTCCCGTTCTTGGGTCTCCTTCTCCACAGGTTTGGCAGCCTCTGAAGAATAACAAAGAATGAACAAAATTCAAGTTCTGGAATCAGCCCAAAATGCCTCCAAACCCCTTAAAAGAGGGCATAACCGTAACTCACGTCCAAGAGAGGTTAATGAAACATATTTTAATAATAATTTTCATTTATTAGTCCAACGATTTCCAAAGATTAACCCCCTTTTTTCGAAACTTCACTTTCTTGGGCTTGCCTGCCTTAGCAAAGGTTATTATTTTTTAATTATTTGAAAAGGGGACATGACAAGTCCTCCCCTCCCAAAAATTGCTTGTCCTCAAGCAATGGCTAAACAATAAACCAATCAATCCACCTGGATCCCAAATGTAGTCATGAACTATACTACTACCAATTAACACAGGCTCCTGCAATATCCTTTGCAATATGACCAAGAGGAATCCATAATCAAACGGACAATTATAGCTCCACCAAACTCCAAAATCACAACTTCCACAGTCAGAAACCCATGAGACACAAACTCTTAGAACATCAAAACCCAAGTAAAGTGGACTACCAACACAGTAAATACCATCAATGCATTCCACTGGCCTATACAGAATGTACAATCCAACTCTGCAACAATGGTGAATGCTCCCGAATGAAACTGTACCAAGTATGGAGAATCCACACACTATACAATGCCTGCAGTCAACACAACTCTGTAGATCACCGACCACTATCTCATAACCATAACTACCATGCACCCCTGATGGTGAAAAGCCATCACAAGATAAATAGCCAGAATTGGAACCCAAACCAAATTTTCCTGCCATCAACTCCTCAACACAAGGATCAAATGCTAACTAATGTACATACCTTGCAATATAATGTTGATAAAAAAAACCAACCTTTGTCAACAACTCACCATGAACAAGTGATACAACCCACTATGACTGATCACCAGCTAAGTCAGGAGATGTCATAGCCAAAGGAGTAGAATCAATAACAACACCCGCTGAAGCATCACTCTGAAACTCCTGCTCTAAGTCATGTATTGTCAAGCTGTCAACTGTAGAACCTATCGCCATGTCATGCCCATCACAACCCTCATCCTGAGGTGTCAAACTATCCCATAACTGATGACAAGCACTAGGAACCAAAGTACATCTTTGTATCATCATCTCATCAACATGGTCATCAAAGGTAAATTGATGAGTGTACCTCATAGTGTAATGTCGATAGAATGCACCAATCTCAGTCAGTGGCTCAGACTGTAATCCAGATGAAACTAACTGCATATGATCATTAACCATGTTGGAACTAACTACTACCTCCGAAGATATCACCAAGGGATTAGTATTACTAGCAGGAACCATGCCAACTGCCGACTCACCAACATCACACATGATCTTTGATACATCTCTAGTCTCCGTGCCTTCAGTACTAGAGGCCACCACCCTGTCAGGCATACAACAATCTACTACAACACCCAACTCAACTAAACCTAACTTAGTGGGAATGAACCTGATATGCCAATGTTAGTATCAAGGATGGATGCATCCCCATCTCCACCGTCTCTGACAATCTCGGCCATGGACATCCTCGAATCACCAAATACCATAGCTTGTGACTGTATAGAATCAGGTAAAGACTGTAGTCGCTCTAACTCCATGGTCACCTTAGCCAAATGAAACTGTGACTCCTTGAAAGCCAACTGTGTACTCTCAAGAATCTCAAAAGTCACCTCAAGCTGCTCAGTAAGCTCACTCACCTCATCTTCCTTGGCCAACAATGCATCATATGCTATACTACCCCACTCCATAAGATAATCTCTGTCGGCTACCAACTGCATATAATTTTGTCTCAAAATTTGAATAGCCTCCCATAAAGAGTGGATCTCTATCAAGGAAAGATAACTTCCTTCCTGCTCATCACTAGTAGGAGAACCCCATCCATAAACTGCTAACAACTGACGAGCAGCATCAAAATGTTGGCAAGTGATAGCAATGTCTCGGTCACTAACTCTCAACTGATTAGACACATGATGGCACTGGCTTGACAGTCTCCTACAAACCTCCTCTGATGCACTGTCTAAAGGAGTATAATCAAAGTCACTAGTCTCTAGAGTATTACAATCCATATCCTGTGAATCAAATCTAAAGCTCATATCAACATACAGAGTATCAAAAACATTAGCACTGCTGTCCAACTCCTCTGCACCCAAGGAAACTAAGTTTTCAAAACTGCCCACTACATCCTCCTGGATGTCATCAATGCCAATATGATCCTGGGACTCATATGTACACACTGCCAAATATGAACGATCATCAACACATTCCAGCAAATATGGTCGACTGGATATATGAACAAATCCCAACATCGGTGTATAAAAACTAATACCAACATCAGACAAGATACTGGTACAAGAAAAGACAACACCATGTAATCTGCTAATCAAATCCATGATAGCACCCAAACAAACACTACTACCAAAAAGTGTTAAAGATCTCCAGTCAACTGAATCCCAAATGCCAATATAACAATCTCGAGTCCATATCTGTAAACTAGAATCAACTAGTAACTCAAGCAAACTCCTCACCTGAGTAATATGACCAATACCAACTAACTCCACATACCTATCATGATGAGATAATGAAGTCACAATACTATCTTTGTTCACCTTCAGCTAGCTGGACAAATCATGTGAAGTACTACTAGCCTCAACCTCATGTGGTGAAGCATCTAACTGTGCCTGGTACTCTTTCTTAGCAAAATCATGAATGCTCAATGTCTGCTCATCTCTACCAGGTATCTCACCATCCTGCACAACAACATCCTCATAATCATCATCTGAACCCACTACACTGTAGTCACTGCCTGTTGTAACTATACCATCCTGAATACCTGTGGCATCACCCTTTGACGACCTGTAAACAATTGTCTCAATTTGAGTATCAAGTTGACCATTACTATCAATATGTGTAATATCCTTTCCCACCACCTCCTGTGGCAGAGTAGAATCTGAGACCTCTACCTGGCTATCAGCTAGTTTCTCAAACTCTTCATGCAAGTTCTTGGTAATTTTGTCATCTGCCCTATGAGAAAATCTGCCAAATAGAAATCCAGTCAACTTATCCACCTTAGCTGGGTCAGACAACATGTCATTCATTATACGGTGGTGCTCAATCAACTGTTCAGACATGTCATGGCTTATTTTCATAACTTTATCTCGAATGTCTAAATAACCATCCTTTCTACTGTTTTGACTCTGGATATCAATTGTCCAAGATCGTGTCCTCTGAGACTCTGTATTATACCTGTCCATTCTAGATAAAGTAGAGTGTAACCCCAATAGGATATAACTTCTTAAAACACCAAGAACTAACATGCAAATGATTAGAAGTAGCATGCAACCATAGATTTTGACATGCAACTGATTAGAAGCAACATGCAACCACCAAATTCACCAAGAACTAACATGCAAATGATTAGAAGTAGCATGCAACCATAAATTTTTTCATGCAACTGATTAGAAGCAACATGCAATCATCAATTATGACATGCAAGATCTGGGTAGTTGTCAAAAATGCAAGATCTGGGTAGTTGTCAAAACTGACATGCAAGATCTGAGTAGTTGTCAAAACTGACATGCAAGATCTGGGTAGTTGTCAAAACTGACGTGCAAACTTCTACAACCACCAAATTCACCAAGAACTAACATGAAAATGATTAGAAGTATCATACAACCATAAATTTTGACATGCAGCTGATTAGAAACAACATGCAACCATAAATTATGACATGCAAGATTTGGGTAGTTCTAAAAACTGAAATGCAAGATCTGGGTAGTTGTCAAAACTGACATGCAACTTCTACAAACCCTCAGGCTGGCAAGATCATGGCTCTGATACCACTAAAATGTCCCTTTTCTGATTTTTTATGATATTTCCAACCTCTAATCAGATCTTTAAGATCAAACAACTAATATCACAAAGATCCACCAAATTCACTAAGAAACCCCAAATCGGGTATGCTGAAAATAGTGCCAAAAGCTTCACAACTTCACAAATTATTAATAAATCTGAAAATGGAAATTTTTACAAAAATTTCAGCAGCATAATAGCCTACAAAATGACATTTCCAGATCCCTATAGCCTTTACACAATAGTTCACAAATGTAGGACACAAACTATGCTCATCGGGCTCTCGAAATTAACACAAAAATGCCCGAAAACACCACAAAAACACTAATAATCTATCTCAAAAGTTTAATCATGTCCCAATACATATATTCAGCTCTATTTTAAAACTTTAAATTCTGAAATACTGCAGCAACCCAAACTGATATGAAATACTCAACTGAAAACACCAAACTCATACAAAAAAACACACTCGAAAACCCACAAATCTACACTGTTCAGCACAAAGGCAAACTCTGTATGAGCATGCACATGGAATGGCTTCAAACTCCCATCCTTAGCCTTCCTAGAAACTTGCAAACTCCCGTTCTTGGGTCTCCCTGGAAACCTGCAAACTCGCGTTCTTGGGTCTCCTTCTCCACAGGTTTGGCAGCCTCTGAAGAATAACAAAGAATGAGCAAAAATCAAGTTCTGGAATCAGCCCAAAATGCCTCCAAACCCCTTAAAAGAGGTCATAACCATAACTCACGTCCAAGAGAGGTTAATGAAACATATTTTAATAATAATTTTCATTTATTAGTCCAACGGTTTCCAAAGATTAACCCCCTTTTTCCGAAACTTCACTTTCTTGGGCTTGCCTGCCTTAGCAAAGATTATTATTTTTTAATTATTTGAAAAGGGGACATGACAGATACATTACTAGGTTGGTGTGCTATTTCTAGTGTTGTGTGGGTCAACATGGTTTTGTAATCGGCCCTCCTAGAGGTTATGTTGATGAAGTTGGTAGAAATTATACATGTGGCAATGGAGGTGGTGGACAAATGAGAGGTGATCAAGTTCAAACGAGAGGAATGGAGTTAGGCCATGACCTAGGGTTTACCTTGTGGTTCCTATTTAGGGTATGAGAGGAAACAAAGTAGGTAGACCCATACAAGATTCGTAGGCTCCCAAGTTCAGATTTTACAGGTTCATGTTATACCTCTAGTACATGCAACAATATAAACATTGACTTGGGAGGTTCAAATATTACATGCTAGTGTGGCTTCAATTGAAAGTTGACCAATCTTCCATTTTGTGTATGTAAAATACCTTCATAAGATTAGTTTAATCAATTCAATTCAAAATAATTTGAGAGATCTGAGCTAATGAGCTCCTTGAATTGAACAAATTAATAAGCATCATATGGCTCTCTAACTAGAAGGACAATATGAATGTTCTTAGATGTGCACAAGCATTCCTGAAGTGACAACTTCTAAAATGAAAAACTAAAGTATGTTGAATTGCTATGAAATTGATCTAAATACTAAAACAACAATGTTAAATGCAAGCTAAATGATCTCAAAATAATGAATACAAACTTGACTATGATGGTGATGCAAATGAGAGTGGATAAATTTCTCTTATAATTCTTACTATTTATATATTTTCCCAAGGGTACAAGGTAGAGTAAGGGTAACCATGGTTTTATAAGAGTTAGATTAGTGGTTTCAAACATTGGGATAAGAAGACAAAATGGGTGGATGATATTCAATTCCAAACTGAGCGGTGGAGAATTTAATTCTCCTCAATCCATGTGAGCTCTTTCCTTTCTTCCCATTGATTGATTTAATTTTTTTCATTTTTTGGTTGGTAAGGGAAACTAGGGATAATTAAATATACCAGCCATGTGTAGGATTTAAATGGTTGAATTATTTTAATTAAATGAATTGTATACTCGATTGATTAAATTAATTGCATATTTTTATTTATTTTTATAAGAGGTCAAAGCCATGTATTAATAAAATTGAGAATGGTACATCTCAACTCGGGAGGCATTGAGAGGATAGAGTTGGGTAGTAGTCCTTCAATTTTTCCTAAACAATAATGATAGACATCTAGTAATTCTAACAAGAAGGTTATCCAACTTTTATAATAAAAAAATCCCTTCTAACACTTCTAGAAGGAAGATTTATCCAGAATCCAAGAAGCCTCTATATGAAATTTGTGAACTTGAAATTTTTTTTTAAAAAATACGACATACAACTATATACATTCTTAAGTCTTAGAGAGTTATTAGAATCCATTAAAAAAAGGATAATGAAAATTTTGGGAGCCTTCAATCAAAAATTGAAATGTTGGAAACCATAAGAAATATAGAAAAGAATCCAAGAAGCAAGGAAAACATAAATAAATATATTCATTCCTAGGTACATTACCACATAAGCTTTGTGTTTTTACATTTCAAAACAAAACACACATAGAGCTTTCTAGAATAGAGGAATTTAAAACAAATAAGCATCCAAATTCAGTTCGCCTACATTTGGACAAGTGATGGTGGATCTTTCACCTCTAAGGCGTCCCCCTTTCTCTCTATTAGGAATTCAAAATATTTCAGGCTTACTTTTTTGTCATTGTCCCAAGATCCTATCCCATCCTCCACCACATATTCTTCGAACCAACTACTCGTTCTAGTCCTTCTGACATGTAAAAATATAAAAGAAAATAGATGTTTCTTTGCATTATGGGGAACTATTCAATTACCCTTCCTTGATCACAGGAGGATAGAAATGGGTAGAGGGGGATGAGTTGTCTTCCACACTAGGGAAGACCATAATGACATGATCTATAGATTAGGAGGTCCTCTCTCAAGTTAACTAGAACTTTTTCCAGATTGCCTAAGAATTTTGGTTTAAAGAGTTGTCTAACTACCATATTCAAGCTCCCTTTATCCATGTCTATCATACTAGTCATAGTTATAAACATTGTCAATATGTTACTATGTACTCAATACCAGTCCTTACTCAGAATTCCTTGCCTAAAACTCTAAAGATTGCTCAAACTATCAAAAATGGGAATTGAGGAGGACCTCTTTAATATGAATACCTGAGATGGGTACGTCAAAAGCAATTTGAGAGGTTGGGCCTTTCAAATTGATGATGGTATCCATCTTGAGATCTACAAAATTAAAACATAGAGGCATCCTCCTATAAATTCCTAGTGTTTCCCTAAATATTCTTATTGACAATTTAGAGCCTTATATTTGAAAATGAGTAAATAATTGGAAGCTATTTGTTATAGTATCGAAGCCTAACTTTTCTCATCTGAGGAAAGACTAATGATTACTAATGATACATACCCTGAATTAGAGTCAACTAGCTAGATACCTTTAAACTTAGAGCTAGGAATGTGAAGCTCTCCATCATAAGAGCATTAAGACCATCAACAAAGTGACAAGCCCTTACACTTCTTCCTAATAACACCTATTCCAAAGTTATCCACCCTAAGTTTACTCAACCATTGTTATTACCTAGATATTGTTGGGATGAATTTGTTTAGAAGGGTTTTACCTACTCTAATTATGCTTCACTAGTCAAACTCTTGTTAATATTCTAGTTCATTGATATTTAAACCTTAGGTGAGAGTCATTCCCTTAAACAATCATCTATATTAGGCCTTTAGGCTCAATCGAAGGAGATTTTTCCATAAAACATTTGAGACATAAAAGAAAATTCTAATTTATAGAGATGATTTATTGTCCACGCTGAGAGACATATACAAGAAAGTTCATAGAAATTTTTATTATGATATGATTAAAAATAATCTTACATTCATATCCTACCTTACCTTACCTAGTGACTCTTACCATATTACATCTACTTCCCCTAATCATCCTACCTATTCCTTTTCCTTGTCCACATAAAAAAAGACTTCAAAACCCTTTCCAAGATTTTTTGACACATTTATAGGATAAATAAAATTACTAAACTCAATCCCAAACAAAAGTGAAGACTAGAAAAGACCAATCACAAGATACTAAGTTTACATAGCTGAGTATTGATAAAAATTACCTAGGTCTCTTCTAAATCTTAGCCATTATCATCATTTAAGGCATTTAGTCTAAGATTTTAACCCTTAACATTGAAACATTCATATAACTACCAAAATTGAAGTAAAGAAACTAAGTAACCATTTTTGGACAAATAATAGCATAGCTAATTAGAATATGTCCATTTTGTATACTTAAAGTATCCTAACAAAGTTTTAGCATAGATTATTCCAATAGATAAATTGACAACTTGTTAAGAAAAATCCTACTTTTAAACTCATTAAATCAAAATACTTCTTTTAATCGTATATATGGTATACCTTTCTTCTAGTCATTAATATATCTACTATTGCCTATTACTACTATCCCTAACTTCTAGAACCTATATGCAATCGGACATTGCCCATAACCAAAAAACTCAAAATGTAACATATTCAACAGCTTAGAGGAAAACTTAACATTACTTATATAGTCATCCCTTTCCTTTCTTGTTCACTCCAAATTTTTGACCCATCATCGACATCCTTCCTCTTTCCTTGATCTTTAGCTTACCTAAACATTCATCTTCTTCAAAATCATCTAGCTCATCTTTCAAGTCCAAAATGATTGCTAGAATATTCAAATAGGAATAATGCTTCTGAGGGGGAGGGGGTGAGGGGGGCAAATCAGAAGTATTGTACTTTGACCATTGAAATTTTTTCTTAACTGAAAGTAGATTGCATGCATATAAACATATCAAACAATTATGAGAAACACATAAGCATCACCACATAACACTTGAGATTTTGGTAACCCAGAAACCCTCCAGAAATAAGAAGGTAAAACTGGGGTGGGGATGATACCCACAAAATCACTGCAGTAATAATGTTTAACCACTTCTAATGGTTTGCCCTATTAAAGGCTTTACACTGTATCAATAGTGACCTGATTAAAGGATTTCAAACACTTTACATGAAGTGTTACCCTATTAAAGGATTTAATCACCTATTTGAAGGATCTATACAATAGCTGTTAAGCTAACCTATCACCATAGGGTTTCCTTTCTAATACAATTGCTAGAGAGTATTAGGTATAATAAAACTGATAGCTTACAATCCTTTGATTGCTGAATACAGGCACTTGATATGCTTTCTTTGATCTTGATCCTCTATGATCTGATACTCTTCACTCTGAAAATAGTTTTCCTTACACACCCTTGTCCATTAACATATACAATGAGATTTAGTCTTCCTTATAAAGACATTCGAAGACTTAGGGTTAGGTATGGATCTACGATCCATATTGAATCTTTGTTTCCCGCTCATTCCTTGCACATTTACTATTGGTTGCATGCCTTCTCCATTTTTCTTATTGGATGTATGTAGATTGCATAGGAAAAACAAAAGATTCGATCTTATCTTTTAATCCTTTGAGATTCGTCATATGTCGGCCATGAAAATGGTTTACATCTGCATTTGTAAAGTTACAAACTCATATGTGCATTATGTGTTTCTCAGCACTTACTGATTCCTGATGCTCGACACTTATATTAAACTAGCTTACTCGGCTCCTATTGTATTTATGTATTGCTCGGCATCATCTATGACTCGACACTCAAATATCACTTGGCACTTGTATCATGCTTAGCACCTAAAGTCAATCGACACTTGATCTTCACTCGACACCTGATCTTCACTCGACACCTAAAGGCTTTCCTTACTCATCTCATGTTGTGGCTCGGCATACATGGTGTACTCGGCTCCAATGTAGAAAGTGGTTAAGTGTGTTGGCACTCAAGTGTCAAAACCATTCTAAGAGTAACAATCTCCCCCTTTGACATGAGTGACAAAAACACTTAACTGACCTTATGAGTACATTTACTAATCTGCTCGGTGTATATATAGAGGTTTTAAAACCTTAATCAAAATTTTGTAATTTACAATATATATACCTCAAAATTATTGTAACTCCCCCTGAGTTGATTGTCTGTATATCATGCTCCCCTTGTTAACTTGTCTCCCCCTTTTGATCTTTTCTCCCCCTTTTTGACACTTATGTCAAAGGGTTTTAAGGGTTAAGACCATATTTCACCAAAAATGTGTTGTTTACCTCCATAATCATCCTGAGAGTTGCATCCCAATTATGCAAAGCAATCTCCAATGATTTATGCTGGATGGCAGTCTCTGTAGCAAGGTGAATAAGTCCTTCTGAAGTAGAAAGATTAGGGTCTTTCTTGAGAACAGTTTCAACATAGACTTGTTCTTTATGGAGGACTTCCAAATGTGGTGTAATGGAGGATTGGAGCTGTAATAGTTTTTCCTTGATGGTGGCCTCTTCTGCTGTTAATACAACTATTTCTTTCTGAGTATGAAGCATTTGAGCAAAATGCTTCTCACTTTGAGCTAGATCTTTTGGTAGCTGCATGCTTGAAATATTCAAATTCATCTCCATGCTTATTATCTTTTGGCTTGTCTCTTGTGTGAACTACAAAAAATCACACCACTTTTTGTACAATGAGAATATATTCTCAAGTACCTTTTTCACCTTGTCTATGACCTTTTCCAATTCAATTTGTGAAAGTGCAATTTCACTAGATATTTTCTCATTAACTTTTAATTGAAATTTTCTTTCAAACCATTCCATAAGTTTTGCATTTGTCTCTTGGTCTGCATTTGTCACCTGGTCAACAACATCTGATAATTGCTCCATGATATGCTTTGACTCATTTGGTGACTGCAAACTGAAGGCATCCATAAAGATGTCTTTAATCTCATGCATTGTTTTCTTTTGTTTATACTTCTTCCTGAGTATTTCTTGCCTCTTTCTTCTATGCAAGGCTTCTTGTACCTCATTGATTTGATCAATGTTTATTGTTTTTGAGTCATAACTTGGTATGACTATTTCCTCATCTAATTCAAGGTCTCCATAGTGAAGTACCCTTGCAACTTTGGTAGAACTTGATCCTGGTGCAAATATTTGTAGTGGTTGTTGTGAAGGAGTTCCCGAGGTAGGCAAATTTATCAATGTTTGTATTGCCTCCTGCTCTTTAGGGGTTTCCTCTATTTTCTCCTCCTATTGTTTACCTTGATCAATTATTGTAATTTTAGGAAGTGCACCTTTTTTTGTGATGTAGGATCAGATGTAATAGTCTATCCTGTTTGTTTTGTTGCTTTTTCTCCTGTTGCACTCGGCTTTTGAACTGTGGTGTCAACTATGCCTGATGAAACAACTGTTGGCATTTGAAGTTGACCACTAGTAGCTATAGAGATGATGGAAGGTGGTTCTTGTGGATTCACCTTATCTCTAACAGTGTTTTCTACTAGTTTTTGCAATTCATCCACACTGACCAATACTGGATATGTACATAATCTTTCTTTTTGTGTGGAATGGTCAAGGATTCTTTTGAGATCCTCTGCAGTTAATGGATTGATGTTTTGAGCAGAAGTGTCAGGAACATCCTATACAGTTATAGTTTATGCAGGTGTGATGGGTACATGAGGAGGGCTTGAAGGTGGCAATTGTGTGTCTAGCACACTCTGGTCTTGTTGCTACTCTTTCTCAGATGTTGTTGTTTCATCTTGCTTTTGTCTCTCCTCCTCTGTTTCTTTCTTTTCTTCTTCCTTCTTCTCTTCTTCTTGTTTATTCTCTTCTTCGTGTTTCTTCTCTTCTTCCTTCTTATCTTCTCTACCTTGCTCTACTTCTGTCTTCTCTTCTCTCCTTTTTCTTCTCTCTTCTGGTGGAGCAGTAGCTTCTTCCTTATATTCTTCTTCAAGAAAATCTTCAATCGTTTTGTACAAGTTCTTCCATGATTTTGTTGTTCTTTGTACAATTTCTTCCATTTTGCTTTGGAGAATGAAGAATGCCCTATACTTAGGTGTAAACCTAGTATTGTGCCTTTTGACTGCTTTCTTTATTTGCTCCTTAGTCAAATCAGGCAATATGCTTGCTAAGGTTGATTCTCTCATCTCCTTCTCCATTCTCAAACAAAAATGCCATCTGTCTTCTACAATTTTAGACAGTTCATCTAGCAATTGTCCATCTAGTTCAAGAGGAGTGTACTTGAACTATGCCATCATTCCATAAACTGATTCTTCTATTCTATTTTGTTCTTCTTTAGTAAACTTATTGAAATCAACTTTATTTATGTTGCTTAAGTCTCCACTTCCAATCTTTTTGCATAATGTATCAACTGAAAAATGGCTTACCTTTTCAAATTGATCTTCTTCATCAGTATCAGGTTGAGCCACATATTTTCTTCTTTTCCTTGGCTCTTCTTGTATCTTCTTGATTGGTTTCTTCTTTGTAGCATCCTCTTTACCTTTTTGTGTGGAGGCCCTCATTGCAGCTCTTGTTGTTGGCTTTTGAGGTGATGGCATGGTAGTTTTCTTTGGTTTGGGCTGAGCTAGAGGCTGATCTGTTACCTTTCTCTTCTTTGGCTCAGCTTGGGTTGGTGCTTCCTTGGCTTCTTCTTCCTTAGCACCTTCCTCCTTGTCTTCACCTAGGCCTTGAGTTAATTCCATTGGGCCTTGCTCTTGTTCATCCTCATCATCATCATTGTCATCATCTTCTTCTTCTTCAGTTCTAGCCTCTATTCCTTCACCAAATTTCTTCTTAATTTTCTTCATCAATTTATCTTTCTTTTTCAATGTGGAGGCAGTTTTGAATTCCATATTTATCTTTGACCTTACCACATCATAAGTGCCAAAGTGTGGGGCACTCTTATTTATCTCTTCTGCCAATAATGCAGTTATTGCTACAGATGCTTCATCTATGTTGATCTCATAACCAAATGGCCTTAGCCATCTCACCCTTGAAATTTCTGCTTGGATATAGGTGAAGTCAATATCAACTAAGAAGCATATATCATTAATATGTTTTTCCACTAAGGAAACTGGTATTCTCACCCTTTGCTTCATGGATTTCTTGAAATCCTCAAAATAACTTGTCACCAGGGTATCAAAAGTGTCTCCCATTTGTTCTATATATTCATTAATTTGGGATATGATAGTTCTATCATTCCTCCATGTAACTTTTCCAAAAGAAGGAAATTCATTCTGAACATAAAAGAATATACAAACCAAAATTGCTCCAAATTTGCATTGGGCACCCTCTAACCTTCTTATAACTGTTAGGTTTTCATTTATCTATTGTAGTTGCAGTTCAACAAGATCATAAGTATGATACTTTTTCACCAATTTGTAACCTACATCTACTGCAATACATGGCACACTGTTGAGTCTACTGGATTGATAGAATTTGTGGGCAATAACTCTAACAGCAAACTCAACTAGAGGATCCTAAACAGTGTGAATTGTCATTCCTCTTTTGTTCCACTGAGCACTTGTGTTTTTTTCAATGACCTCCTTGGATTCACTTCTCAAAGTTTTGAACCGATCTAGGGTAGGATATCTAGTTAACCTATGAATTATTCTTTTTGTGATCTTGACAGGGACATCTTCTAACCACAGACTACCATCATGAATTTTGCTCAATACAAGTCTAATCCACTTTGTCTTGAACATGGTGGGAATACTCAAAACTTGTGTTAAACCCTTCCTTTCAACAATTTTGTATTCATCTTTCAATACTCCATCGACACACAGCTTCGCAAAGGCTTCTCTTATTTCCATGTCTCCTAAGGCTCCTATCTTGCAATTATAGCATCTTCTTACGTCTTGAACCATAACAACATTTGGGGGTATGCGAGAAAGGGCTCTGGCTAGGTTGTTCTTGTATGCAACTTCAGGAATAGGGTGAAAATTAGGCTACCTAACCTCATTAGATACTAGCTGGACTTCAAACGATTCTTTTTCTTGGGTTTTCTTAGAACTCGAAGCCATTTATTCAAACTAGGGTTTCCTTTACACAAAAATATGAAACTGCGTAGCTTGGCACAAATGAAAATACCTCAAGATCGATGAAAATGCATTGTAAGAGGTTGCAATCTGCTTGGAATGCTAGATTCTCTGCTATGAAGTCACTTTGCTCTCTTTATCTTCTTTGCTTCTTGATCGCGATGAGGAAAAATGATTGAAATCACAATAATATACCCTATTTCCATCGCATTAATTGTTCAATTGCAAACTCGGCTTATGAAGGATTTTACCATCACTCGTCTTGGACTACATTTCCATTTTACTCGGCTTCCATAGGAGCATTAGTCATCAACTCAGTCGCTGTTAGGAACTCAGCATCTACTAGAATTTTACTCGGCATCCAAAGACAACTTGGCATCATCATTTAAAATTTTGTCTTGGCATCTTGTTTCATGCATATTTATACTTTGCATTGCTTCTTCATGGTTTAGGGCTGATGTATGATACTTCCTTATATGTATCAGCCCCATAGACTTATCTTGTGATTAATTGGATGAGAAATGATCACTTGACCTTGTGGGTGAAGTGACCCTTTCATTGGATGTACTTGATTCATTCTTTCTCTGCCATGTCTTCTTCATGTCTGTTCTGATGTGTTCCACATCAATCTTTTCTTTGCCCTTGTTTACTTCAATCTTTGGTGCTTTTGACCTTGTAGGACAGTTTCTGCTGATGTGACCAATTTTCAAGCAATTGAAACATGTGGTTTGGCTAAGCCACCTGCTATAATTCCCTCTGAAATGTGTTCTTATGTAATTCTAGGGTATATGTCCATATTCCTAACAATAATGACAGCTATACCTAGTGTTGTAATCCCAATGGTACTGACTTTCATTCCCTTTTGTTTTTGCTAGTTGATTTGATGTCCACATAGGCTTTGATCTGCATTCAAATGCTCTATGTCCATACTTCTTACAATTATGACAATGTCCATCAAATCTTTGTGTCCTTGTAACTCTGGATCTGCAATCTTGTGTCATATGTCCTTGCATGTTGCACTTGTGACAATAACTCTTGTTTTTTGGTGTGTTTGGCTGATTGATTCTTCTACTCCTATAAACATTAGCAGTATGCCCCTTTTTATTACAGTAATGACAAGTAGGTTTAGAATCCTTACCTTTGTCACTTTTTTGCTCAACACTCTTTGATGATTCTCCAATTTCAGTGTTGTTGTATCCAAGTCCTAATGTATCATGGGCTAATCTTGGAAATTTCATCAACTGTTCAAAGTACTTAATGGCTTCACTTGACTTGTTGAGATTCTTTGCTACCTCTTTTTCTCTGTTTAATTCATTCTGCAGTTGTTCATTCTGCATCTTCAAAGTAGAGATCTCAATATCTTTCATATTGAGTTCATGATGAAGATTCATCATTTGGGCAAGTGTATCCATTTGCATGTTTGAGATCCTTGATAATTCAGTACATTTTTCTTCAAGTCTGTTTGCAAGATTTCTTTTGTCATCTTCCATCATGACTCTATCTTCAACTGCTCTTTTCTTTTGTTTAGTGATTTCACATAACATCATGGCCTGTGATTCATGTTCCATCTTGAGAGATCTTATTTCATGTGCTTGAACTTTGTTTTTTTCCATCAGTTCTGCTATTGTTGCATCAAATTCTTTAGTATCTCCATTGGCAAATAGTTTTGTGGTATCAATCTCTTTGTAGTTTATATCATTTTCAGCTATGGCTATGTCCTTCCTTCTTTTCAAGGATTTTCTTAATTCCTCCCTGGCTTCCTCTACTTTGTGTAGGGCCAGTTGCACATCAATCACTTGATTGTTAATAATATTCCCAAATTTGAAAACTTCCATATTTAGATCTTTTTCTCCAAGCTGTTAGACTTCTCCTTGTGAGAACCTTAATAGCTCTGATACCAATTGTTGGAATATTCAAATAGGAACAATGCTTCTGAGAGTGGGGGGGGGGGGGGGGGGGGGGGGTGAATCAGAAGTACTGTACTTTGACCATTAAAATTTTTTCTTAACTGAAAGTAGATTGCATGCATATAAACATATCAAACAATTACGAGAAACACATAAGCATCACCACATAACACTTGAGATTTTGGTAACCCAAAAACCCTCTAGAAATAAGAAGGTAAAACTGAGGTGGGGATCACTGTAGTAATAATGTTTAACCACTTCTGATGGTTTGCCATGTTAAAGGCCTCCCCTGTTAAAGGCTTTACACTGTATCAATAGTGACCTAATTAAAGGATTTCAAACACTTTACATGAAGTGTTACCCTATTAAAAGATTTGATCACCTATTTGAAGGATCTACACAATAGTTGTTAAGCTAACCTATCACCATAGGGTTTCCTTTCTAATACAATTGCTAGAGAGTATTGGGTATAATAAACTTGATAGCTTACAATCCTTTGATTGCTGAATATAGGCACTTGATCAGCTTTCTCTGATCTTGATCCTCTGTGATCTGATACTCTTCAGTCTGAAAATAGTTTTCCTTACACACCCTCATCCATTAACATATACAATGAGATTTAGTCTTCCTTATAAAGACATTCGAAGACTTAGGGTTAGGTATGGATCTATGATCCATATTGAATCTTTGTTTCCCGCTCATTCCTTGCACATTTACTATTGGTTGCATGCCTTCTCCATTTTTCTTATTGGTTGTATGTAGATTGCATAGGAAAAACAAAAGATTCGATCTTATCTTTTAATCCTTCAAGATTCGTCATATGTCGGCCATGAAAACGGTTTACATCTACATTTGTAAAGTTAAAAACTCATATGTGCATTCTGTGTTGCTCGGCACTTACTGATTCCTGATGCTTTGCACTTATATTAAACTGGCTTACTCGGCTCCTGTTGTATTTCTATATTGCTCGGCATCGTCTATGACTTGGCACTCAAATATCACTCCTCACTTGTATCATGCTCGACACCTAAAGCAATTCGGCACTTGATCTTCACTCGGCACCTGATCTTCACTTGGCACCTAAAGGCTGCTCGGCACCTAAAGGCTTTCCTAACTCAACTCATGTTGTGGCTCGGCATACATGGTGTACTCGGCTCCAATGTAGAAAGTGGTTAAGTGTGTTGGTACTCAAGTGTCAAAACCATTCTGAGACTAACAATGATGACATTAGCATAATTAGGGATGCCATTGAAACCTTCTACTCTTTCCTCCTTGAGATATCTAACAAACCAATTGGGGTCTTCTAGTCTTTTGACATGAAATAAAGCCAACAACTAATTCAAACTCCTCATTCTCATTTCAATTTTTGTCCCTAAAAGCCTCCCAATCATCAATTGTCAGAATTGAGTACTTAGGGAACCAACTTTCAATTCACTTCCACCTTATCATAATTCATTACTCTTGGGGTTGTCAAGCTTGGGTCAATGTTCTGTAGAACCATGTCCAAGTTAACTAGATACTTTTTTATGGAACATGTTACTGTAGAGATTTTTTGCCACCTCTTTACCCCTTTCAAAGAACATTGTTAATGCAAGAAACATTGATGTAATGTAAGATTCCACCCTCATCTTGTTAGTACTTTCTAGATACTCTTCCCCAAAATACCTAACTACAACATTCATTACCAAAGACTAGGGAAAACAAAGTATACCCTTCAATCTTTCCTTAGTAATGAATTCTTTTACCTTTGTTTATTGCTTCTTACCCATAAGACGTAGAATGGTATACATCTCTATTTTCTCTTCTCACAAAGGATCCTTTGTGTTCCTTACTACTACAAATCTTAAATTTTTTATAGGAATAAAGAAAATGACTGATCTCATTATTAGAAATAAATCTCTTATCTTTCCTCGAAATGATGACAATGTACTTTTGCTCATACTAATATGACATATTTCATAAAAGGAGTAAAAAAGGCCTAATCTCCAACATCATTTTTCTTACTTCACTAAGATTTATAACTATAGAGGGTATTATGACACATCAAAGGAAAAATAATGCTACTAAAAATCACTTTCACATTGAGTTAAAAATCATTCTCTTGCCCTCACTTTCGAGTCATACAAAGCTTTACCTTAGGTAGCTGGGATAGTTATTAATCTTGAGGAGATAGGGAGGCATTAATCCCTATGTTGGCCAACTCATCCACCCACTTAGTTTCCTCCCTATAAATATGATTAAAAATAATTTTATCAAAATATATACCAAGTTTAAAGCTAATGCTAGTTTTGTATCTAATTTCCAGTTTCAAGTGGATCCTTTTCTTAGGGCATTTATAACGATGGCATAGTCCCCCTCTACTTCCATTATTCTGATATTCAATGATATGCATAACCTAAGACTCTCCTTAAGAGTAGAGATCTCTGTCCAATTATTAGTAACTTCACCTATATACCTGGAGATGCTAGCTACTTCCTTCCCTTGGCCATTGTGAATGGTACAAGCTATGCTTGCATGACCTAGGTTTCCCATTGAAGCTCCATCAAAGTTTAGCTTGAACCATCCAACCTCTGGAGCTTGTCATATGCATTCTAATCTTTTGATTTTACTCAAGTTGTTTCCTTGACCCAAAAAAGGAGGAACTTTTAAGCCAGCCCATTTCCCTCTCATCTTTTTACCCCTATATGACATTTTTGCATGTTTAGATTTTGAATTAAGCAATCTATTATTTATCAATTCAGTGATAGAGGTTTCTATCTTTAGTTTTAATTGATCAACTGACATCTTCTTTTTCTTGGAAAAATCATCTATTTCTATCCTTCCATAGTTTAGAAACCCACAAGATTTTAACAATTTTGTTAGATTTTAACAAAGGCCAAGATGTTAGCATGCTCTTAATTGAACTTGGAGATGTCATCTAAAATCCTAATTGCAAACATAGCCAAAACCAACAAGAACTTGAGAAAGGGCAATGAAGAAAAAGGTGATTAGTAGATTCCTCCTCTGAATCACATAAGGGGCATCTTTTGGGCCCCAATAACCTGAACTTCTTTAGTCGTTCACCTATTAGAGCCCTTTGGTGGAGAGAAATCCAAGAAAACATACCAACCTTAGGAAGGCAAACTTTATGCCAACACAAATATAGGGGCAAAGGAGATATAGAAAGAGGGTATGTGCAGGATCATGGTGTGCCAAAAGTGGCGATGTGAAAAACATGCAATTTTGAAATGCCTAAAAGCATTTCAAAATGTGCTTTGACTTTTTTCCCACCCATCCTGGTACCAAAGCAAAAATGTAATACCTTGCCTGATTGGGTATCCAATTTGAGAACGGATATTCGATTTGAGAACGGGTATCTGACTTGAGAACATGTATCTAATTTGAGAATGGGTATCCAATTTATGTTCCCAAATTATGGTGCCAAATCCAAATGTAAAGGGAGTAGGGACTAATTTTTAAGATAAATATTGATTTTTATTTACCAAACTCAAAGGGGGGACCAATTATTATATATATTTACTAAAATTTATTATATAGTATTATATAATTATTATTATTTATTATATAATTATTTATATATAGTTATTACTTATTATATAATTATATATCATATATATTTTTAATATATATTATATATATTACTAACCTAAGTTAATAAACTATATGATGATGTATGTTCCTAGGGGTCCCCCTAGGGACATACATGTCTTCCAATGAGTCTGAATGGGTCATGGGATACCCTAATTATATATCATATATATTATTATTATATATTATATATATCAATAACCTAAGTTAATAAACTATATGATGATATATGTTCCTGCGGGTCTCACTAGGGACATACATGTGTTCCAATGAGTCCAAATGGGTCATGGGATACCCTATGACCCATTTTGATCCATTATATAACAACATATCTTCCTAAAGGTCAAAGGAACAAGTGAGTGAAGAATGTATAATAAAATATGATCTCAACCTTAAATATTCAGTTATGCTTATGGATTCTATTTGTGATTACACAATTGAATCGAGAAGCATAATTGAATTAGTGTCATATAGATTGTAGAAATCTTCTTGTTCTTAATATAAAATATGATATCAACCTTCAACTAAATCATACCATTTATTACAAGCAAATCACAAATTGGGTATCAAATGAAAAAAAATTGTAATATTGAGCAAGAGGGAAAAAAAAAACAGGAAAACCAACGAACTTACAAAGAAGCAGCACAAAATAGAGAGCACGAGCCTAATATTGTTTTCATGATAGATTAACTTCAAACAAAAAGAGAGCAGCATGAATTAGCGCTGTTTACTTTTAACTTCAAAGAAAAAGAGCAATATGAAATAGCATTGTTACAGATCCGGTTGGTAGTGGAAGCCTGCCTTATGGACATTGCGTTTGGCAGAGTCAATGACTAGAGGGCTCACTATGAAGGGTGTGCTACTTCCCAATATGCACACCAACACTGCCAACCAGAGGCACTTTGGGGCAACCACCAGATATATTGCAGTCACAAAGGTGACCACCATCCCTCCCAAGGCCACCCAAAGTATTCTCAGACCCCACCCCACTGCCCCTGCTAAAAGCCCAGGAACCCCTGGTACTGCCCACACCAATATCAAGGCCACTATCATGGAGCTGCACATGGCCACTGTGTCTGATATAACAAATACCTGATACATCAAATCAAACATCAGATCAATTAAACGGATGCTTGATATCAGCTTATCAAACTGGTCAATCTTGTAAACAAGTAATGGTTGATGCAAAACACATTCAGCATAAGTTTCTGGATTTGATTGTATAGTAATTTTTTAACATAAGTTTCTGGATTTGATTGTATAGTAATTTTTTAACATAATGTTTCCGATTATATTCTGTGATCCATCATCAGCATGCAATAAAGTGCAAGAATAACAAAATTAATAACATTAGAAAAAAAACACTACTACACAGAAGACATTCAGAATCAAAATGAAAATAATTCTAAGGAGTTTTCTGACAGGGTGCAGGGATGGGGTTTCAAGGGACCAAGGGTTTGCAAACAGTTAGGGCACGGTGGGAGGATGGCGGCATAGTGGTGATGCGGACAACACTATTATATAAATTGAAATCTTTAAGACAAAATTTACAATATAGCATCTTAATGAATGTCTCATGAAAGACAAACTAGTTTTCACAATTAAAGATTGCAGTTAGTATATTATAGTACATTAGTATATGATAGTACGTGACACATAACAAGCAACCTGGCAGAGGTTATAAAAGAGGTAGTATTGTGGGGGATATTTCCTTAAGTGTAGGAAACATTTCCGAAATGGAACTTTGAGGATGGCCAGGGGACAGTGGGAGGATGGCGGCATAGTAGTAATGGAGGTGATAATGTAGTATTGTGGGGAACATTTTTCTAAGTGTAGGAAACATTTTCGAAACGGAACTTTGAGGATGGTCAGGGAACAGTGGGAGGATGGTGGCATAGTAGTAATGGAGGTGATAATGTAGTATTGTGGGGGACATTTTCCTAAGTGTAGGAAACATTTCCAAAATGGTATGTGAGGATGGTCAGGGGCAGTCAGAGGATGGCAGAATAGTAGTGATGGAGGTGATACTGTTATATAAATTGACTTGAGTTGAAATATTTAAGACAAAATCTATGATATAACATTTTTATATGCTAACTGTAACAGATTTCTACAAACCAGGTTATTATATTCATGCTTCTGGGTAAAGATTGTGTCTGAGTTCATCTCATCCTGATTATGGTTCATTGAGTATAATCCAAAACATTAATGTTGATTAATTCACACACAATCTTACCCAAAAGCATGAATAGAATTTTTATATGTATTTCATAAATGAAAAACTAGTTTTTCCAATTAAAGACTACAATCAGTATGTAATAACATGTGCCAATTAGCAAACAATCTGATGGAAGTGGCAGCATTAATAATGTTATGAGGGAATGTTTTTGATAAGAAAAGTAACAAGAGGATGCTGGCCTGACCCAGAAGTAGTGTATTAACCACAACAAGCACAATTATAACAAAGAAGAGAAACCCATTTTTTACCTCTATCAAAAATATAATACGAACCAAAGTGCTTCAAAGTATTCAAACTATTTAAACTAATAGAAAATAAGTCTTTGTTACGAGCAAATGGTGCCCTCCCCAAATGAATGAGTTTTCCTTTTTGGTGAGGGAGGTGGGGGTTGCATCCTTGTGGAACAATTAAAAAAACAAAATTTGACCCCTAAGGGGTGTTTCAAATCATCTCAACACATACCTTAAAAACTATACGGTTTATCATCACTGCTGTTCCCTCCTCCTCCTTGCCATCAGGACCCTGATGAAGTCCACCAGGCACTGTGAATGCTGCTGCAAATGTGACTGTGGCAATGAGGGCTGCTACAACAGAAAGAGTTTCTGCCATTTTTTGAAGAGATTTGTCTGCAGAATTAGATTTAGAAGCGAGTTTATTATCTTGGGTGGTGGGGAATGTTTTATTCTCCTTCAGATCTTCATCCAAGTGTTCACCATGTGTGCAACCGGCATCTCTCAGTGTTTTCCAGACGGAGAGTTGTGCAAATGAATGGCCTCCTTTGATCTGCGTTATGTCCAACGCAGTGTGACCTGCTTTATTGACTGCCTTGAGATTGAGATTCAATGCTGCCATGGGTGGAGATGGGGATAGCAGCAAGGTTACGATCTGCAATCAGAAACAAAATAATACATCAACATCAATGCTTACTGAATGATAGATAGTTTCCCATAATTGTATTTACACTCTGAAACATGCATTTTTATATGCTTTTAAAGGTATTTTCACATTTTTAAGAGTCCATATTATGACTCAGCCTAAAAGTTTTCAATGCAAGATGCAATAGAATTCCGAAAAGCAGTATTCACTAATCTGGCATGTTTAAATGTTGGTTATTGAGTAAGGAGAACCAAATGGGTGCTTCCTCTAGCATCAGAATTATTTGCATTTTTCCATTTGTCATTTTCTTTTCAAGGTGGTTTGCAAAATGTCTTCTATTGATAAATAAGAGATATTTTTCTTACAGTAGGTCAAATTGTAATATTGCTATCAGAATTCAATTGTGTAATTTTTGATTCTATTTATTGATCTATGTTTCATGAGTTGTAGTTCACACGAACCCATCTCTAATGAGAATGAATGGAGCCCTTATCACTCATTGGAAGTGATGTTCAAAGAGGTGAAGCACTGTGACTTCCCGGGAGGTCACCCATCTGAGTACTACTTTGTTAAGTGTTCCGTTCATTCTCATGATAAATGAGTTCATGTGAACCACTACTCATGAAACATGGGTCAATAAGTTTGACTCAAAAACTACACAGTTGAATCTTGATAGCAATATCACAATTTGACTTGCTATGGAAAAATATCTTCTAGTTATCAATTGATGAGCTTAAGCGGCTTTCCAATGAATGGTTCATAAGGCACAACACTTGGTGAAGGTTTTGCAAATGGGGTTGCAAGCAGAGTGAGTTTAACCATGGAGGAAACTACATAGTTAAGTGCGCCCAAGCTAGAGTAGTACTGGGATGGGTGACCTCCCAAAAAGTCCCAGCATTTCACCTCTTTGAACATCACCTAGGTCCAATGAGTGCTAACTGATAGCAATATCACAACATTTCTTCTAATTAGCAATATCACAGCATGTCTTCTAATTAGTCCAAAAACAATAGAGAAAGTTTTCTAACAATGCTGACATGAAATATATATAAAGTGTCAAAATCCAAGAGATGTACAATATGTTATGATCATTCTAATAGAAAAGTTCATATTATATATTTCTTTAACGTTTGTCTTTAATTACTTAACCATTTATATCATACATTTCTTTGCTCTATTTATAAACAGTAAAAACATTTTCTTGACTTATAGTATTAGATTTTAACATCTCATATTACTCTTCTAGATTGACTGAGATGTCTTAAAAACTTTTAATAGAAGAATCAAGAATTTTTTTGCTTCCTCTCGGATTTCTAGAAGATGTTTCAATGACTTAAAGGTATAAGCATTTTGTCTAAAGACAATTACATAGCTTCTTCCCATATATCTTGAAGATGTTTAATTGAGATCAGTAGAATTTATCACTCTTCATTGCATTTAGTTTCAAACACCAAGAACAAAGATTCATCTGGACATCTATGGTAGCAGATCAGCAGAAAAAAAAACAAACAAACCTCTAATGAGTCTTTTATGGTGGCTAAATGCAATGGTGTGTTCCCTTTATTATCTGGCTCATTAATCAGTTCAGACATCTCCATCCTCTTTTTTTTCAGCAAATATCTGACTACTTTGGGTTGTTCACTTCCCACTGCCAAGTGCAGAATGTTTCGTTTATGCTTTTGGTCACTCAGTTCAATACAGTCTGGCCTGCAGTTCAGTATCTCCTGAAGTATTGAAGCATGCCCTTTTTCTGCTGCAATATGAATAGGAGCCATTCCCTTCACATTGAATTTATAACAGGCAGAAGAATCCACTTTCAGCAGCTCTTGGACCATTTCTAGATGCTCGTCTTCCATAGATATTGCTAAGTGAAATGGAGTGCTGCCGAATTTGTCTGATGATTTAGCCAATTTTGGTAGCTCTTGTAGCAAATAAGCTGCCACATCTGCAAGGAATGGAAGTACTGTCAAAAAGAAAGCAGAAAGAATTGGAATTTTATATTAAGAGACTCTCAGAATGCACGGTCTGTGTAACGTCGCTAAAATATACGAATCTTATAAATTTGCCAGTCTGTAATATTGGTATAAGGGGCAAAGAGATTCTTATAGATCCCAAAGATAAAAGAATATATAGTTAGTGATAAAATAAGGAGGGAAATCTTAAGATGATGATATTGCTATTAAGATTTAATTGTATTTTTAATTTCAACAATTTAATTCTTATGAGAATGATTAGTACACTTAATATTCATTATATCTAGGTGATACTTGCAGAGGTGAAGTATTTAGTCTTCTCAAGAGGCCATTCATTCTAATACTACTCCAACACAAACATGCTTAACAATAGAATTTCTCCAAGATTAAACTCACTCAGCTGACTACCCATTTCACAAAAACCTTCAACAAGTGTTAAATCGTATGAATCATTCATAATTCAAAACTTTATCAGCATCAACAATACTTTAAGTAGGGCTAGAAGACTTACCTACAGGTGCTACATCATTTAGCTATAAGGGCTATGTTGAGCATAATCTCAAAGCTATCATCAACAACAGTATGCGGCCCCAGATTTTATTGAACATAATGTAAAAGTAGTAATCTGTAACCATTGCCCAAGAAAACTATTATATTTAAAACAAATGAACGGAGGATAAGCCTGGTGAGGCATGATATTGTTCTAGGTTAACAATGAGGAATACCCTGCCTATCATGAATTCTTCTTATGGTATATGCACAAGATGAGATTATGTGTAATGAATCTAACGATTAGTATTCTGGACTCCGTCTTCATAAGTTCACATTGGTTTTACAAACCTTCTTGTCAATTGGTAAATTCTGGTATATGCATAAGATGAGACTGTGTAATGATTAGTATTCTGAACTCAGTTATACAATCCTTCTTGTCAATCTGTTTTTCCTCTTGCAAAAGGGTATTTACTGTACAGAGGCCTACTTTGAATCTAATAGGGGAATGCTGGATAATTGGAAATGTTTGAAAATGTTTGAAAATGTAGAGTATGCAAGTTTTATAGTGTTATATAAAAACATTGCTCTCGTCTTATAGATAGGTGTGTAGGGTCAATGGATACAGGGCAACTTACATGCAGCTGTATTAAGTGTTAAATAGTGGAAGAACTGATATTTTCATTGAAAAGGGGTGCATATAAGTTGCATCGTAGACAGTGCCTGACATGGTCTTGCTTTAATTTATTTAAGATTGTACTCGACGTTGCTTGCCATAAGTTTGTTGTGTATAGACTGTACAATATCTTATGGACTTACATACAGATATAAATAGATCAAAAGAGAAAAACACAACATCCACAAAGGATACAAATGAATGAGGAAAAAAATCTAGAGATCTAACAATGGTGAAAAGAAAGTTGTAAAATGCAAGGGTTCTTATAGTGCAGTAATGAATTTTACATAGGCATGGCATATGAGTTGGCTTGAGGTTATGGGTAGTTCCTTATGGTCTCAGATTCAAATCTCTACTAGAATTAAGAAGTGAGACATCTTATGGGCGGCTGATCTCACCCAAAAGTGAGACATCTTATGGGCGGCTGATCTCACCCATAGGCACAGGGACACCTCATGTTTCTAAGTTCAAAATATGGTAGTGATACAGATTTAGGGAATGCCCATTTACTGTTCTTATAACATTGTCGAATTGTAGATGATACAGATTTGGGGAATACCGTGTGACTTACCTTTGTGGCCTTCAAGTAAAGCTGCATGAAGAATTGTTTTGTTGTCAAGACTACGTTCTAGAGTTAAAGAAGTTGCACTCTTTAGAAGTTGCATAACCACCTTCAGATGTCCCTCCTCACAAGCCTTGTACAGAGGTGACTCCCCATTCTGGTTCACAACACTGGTTGCATCCTCATTGCTTTTCAACAAAACACTTACCACATTTCCATGACCACCTTTGGCAGCTTCATGTAGTGCAGTATTTTTCTCAGCATTTTGAAAGTTGGTAAGATCTTCAATCTCTGTTGTCTGAAATCTCTCCAAATCCTTGTCAGCCAAGAGTTCTTCTTCTGTTTTGTTATCATTCAACAATTCCTTCACAACATCAGCATAACCCCTTCTAGCAGCCTCGTGCAATGCAGTATCCCCCTTACAATTGGTCATCTTCAGAAGCCCTGGCTCCAATCGAAGAAGCTCCTTTACAAAATTAGCATGCCCTCTCTTGGCTGCAATGTGGAGCACAGTATTTCCATGAGGTGTAATGTCCTTCACAATCTCATGATCTTTGTAGTGCAGATTTTTCAGGTTTCCAGCATCTCCTTCTAAGGCACACACATACAATTTCCCGTCCATGGCACTGGCTACTGGAGGGATTGGCATTTCATGTCCCATCGTCACACAAACAAATCTCAGGTCCTACAGACCAAGTTGTGTAAAAGAAGAATGATAAATATAGGTAAGAACCTACAATACAACTGGGTTACTCAAACTTTTATATATTCTCAGCCATTAGCACTCCCAACTAATAAATAGTTTTCCAAAAGGACATATATAGCTTGATAGGTATTAATCTCAGCAAAAACCAACACAGGTTGTCATTTAAATGCTCAGTACTTCCAAACTGTTAAAAACATCATTTCTTCACCGAGATCAGATAATCAGATATGGCACACTTTTGATTGTCATGGCATTCTAAATTCAAAGATGTAAAGATCATTGATTTCAGAACAATAATGTACATGAGATTTTTACAGTCCATTAGATTGAAAGGAACTTCTGGTTTGATCAAGGTTTGAGATCCATTTTACAAATAAATGACTTGATTTACAATTTACAGGTGAACCACCTGATAATCATCTCTGTCCCACACAAAAAGAAGAAATAATTATATTTTGAATATATTCATATTCTCATGATTACTTTTGATCTAGAAATTCATGTCGGTTCTTTTCCTTTCCTTTTTTTTTTGCATGTAGTCGACATTCTGAGATTTCTTTTACTTGGTGGAGCCAATTATTTCACTTTTGTAGATCTGATACATTCTTTATATTATTCTTCCCGCCTACCTCCAAATTATATGTTTTTAAGCCGCTAAACTCTATATAAAATGGCACTGGAAAACATTTTCAAATCTGTAAAATATACTTTTTAAATCTGATTGTTTTTCAATTTAACAATAGTAGAAAATTGACGAATACAGAGCTTGGCAGCTTCCCATTACTGGAGTGTCAAGGCTCTTAGAGGGTAAGCAACTTATATACTTTACCAAGATTCGTTAACAAATAATGCAGGAAACAATGCAAATACAAGGTTACGTTGTTTCCTCTCTCTTTGTATTTTTTGTAAAGTGTTCATCATGATGGTAGATGATAGCTGATTTTGGAGTTTTTTTTAGGGTCTAGTTTATCGGTTCCGAAGGCCATAAGCACTCCTACCCCACACGTCCTGAATATCATCACCTTCCAAAAAAATCAAAGTATTGATTCTTTTTAAATTAATTATTTTTAAATATACTGATTGTTGTGGTCATGATGTAGTGGTCACTGGATAATGTGGATTGTAGTTATGGTAAGTATTGATTCTTTTTAAATTAATTATTTTTAAATATACTGATCGTTGTGGTCATGATGTAGTGGTCACTGGATAATGTGGATTGTAGTTTTGGTAAAATGGACAATATGTTTTTTTACCAAGTGTGTGGGTTGGTGTATAGAATCAGTGTATCAATAATGGGTTCTTAGAAGTCTTCAATTGCTAGTAACATTGAGCTTTTCCCTAATGTCAATGAATTCTTTATTACTTTTGTTTTTTTCTTTTCTTTGTTGACCATAAATTGGTGTTGAGCAAGTGGTAGGCTTGGGTTGTTCACTCTCTAGTCCAAACCTTGGATAGTCTCTTTCAACCCTCATATTACATCACTCAATGTGTATATAGTGTCGGTTCATCGTCCTAATCTCCCCATTCATTTTTTAGGAGAATTCTTCTTTTGGGACTATTGATAGCTTTATCAACTACTACTTGAAGGTTGATGATACCACTTTCTCCATGGGTCTTTTTACTTTTGCACCCACTTTGATCCATATTGACATCTCCATACCTCTTCTTGGGGATGTGTTTCTCATGGATGGGGATTGGCCATAGACTTAGTCGTTTGAGTATGAAGATCTCCCCTTTCAATGTTGTTGGTGTTTCTTTGGTCATCAGGTCATGGATTATTCTCTCTCACATCATGAATGCATCGTTGCTTGGTAGAAGGACACTAATGGTCACAATCTAACTACCTTGGCTTTTGACTCTTCTTCTAATGACTCTTTATAGGTTGATGATAGTTCCTGTAGTGCCTGCCCCTAGTTCGCATTTTTGTTATCATTGTCAAATTCCTTAAGCTGATTTTATGCATTGATTAGTTTTAGAGATACTGGATTTATAATATTATGATATTATTTCATGTCTTGAATTACAAATGTATCGGTTATTATTGCTTAATTGATTTCATTCATGTGTTGTTAATGATATTTTGATGATCCTAGTTAGTAAATGTGGTTTCTTTCATAAAAATGTTAACATGATGTCTTTAATGATGATTATGTTGTATTGATAGAGATGCATTATTATATGTACGCATTTGATGTTAGACTTGTGATTTTTACAATACTTACCCCATACTTGCATGTGTATGGTGCGCGTGTTTATTTTATCTTTCTGTCTGAAGTGTTTGATGTGGTTAAGGGAGGGAGTCGTAGTCACCTGCTAGTCGGGATCTACACGATGAACCACTCCCCGCCATTGTCTGTTTAGTTTAGATATATTATATACATGTACATGCTCGTCTTTTATGCAGGATGCAGGTACCGGGCATCGATTTCCCTGAATTGCAAGGATGAGCGTGCCCTATTACAAATACTCAAATGGTGAGAATGGGAAGATAATGATCAGGTCCAATCCTAGCCATAAGCCTATAATACTTGTCCTGCAAGGAGGACTCGTAACAGACTATCTACCCTTTTTAAACCCGTGAGTATTTTATGCGTATATTGTTTTGTGAGTCTTTGAGGTATTTCTATTAATTAAGTCTAATTAATAGATTAAAATAATAATTTAATTTAATGGAGAATTATTATGATATTATGAATATTTAATTATATTTAATTAATTGAGAAATTAATTAAATATAAAGAATTAAATTGAAGATAAAAGTTTTAAGATTAAATTTAGAACATGATAATATTTATTTAATTTAATAATAATATATTTAGAGTTCATTTTTAAATAAATGCTAAATATTATTGTTATTTAAGTTAATAAATATTTATCAAATTAAACGTTCTAAATATATTAAAAAGTTAAATAAAGTTTAAATTTAGAACGTGATTATATTTATTTAATTTAACAATAATATATTTAGAGTGCATTTTTAAATAAATGCTAAATATTATTGTTATTTAAGTTAATAAATATCTTATCAATTAAGTTTCTAAAAAAATGAAATTTAAAGTGAAAAGATATTTAATTATTATAAGGATTATAGTTCGCATGATTTATGCAAGAGTTGAAAATAAAAGAAATTAATTTAAAAGATAAAATATGTGAACTTGATTAAGATATTAAAGTTTGCATGAGATTAAAGTTGTAAATTTATTAAAGTAAAGTGGAAAGATTAAATAAAGCAATTTAATAATTCACTTAAAGTGCATGAAGGCTTAATAAAAGAATATTTTAATTTAAAAAGGAAATTAATTGTGCATGAATGAATTAATTAAATAAAATTATTATAATTTTAGACTGGTGGTGATAGAAACCCTAAAGGGTAATTAGATTTTATATTAGAGGGATTTGAGGGTTCATTTTGGGGAGAGAGTTTTTCAGACACAGGTTTTCAAGGCACACACAAGTTTTTTGGAGAGCAACTAGAAAGGTTTGGAAAAGAAGGAATTTTTCGTAGCTTGAAGGATATTTTTGCAGTAGAAATCTTTGTCCAGCTATTAGAGTTTTAGCATCAGTACGAAGTAGGGTTTTGAAATCCTGTGAATGCAATTTTAATTGGAAATATCTGTTTGCTTCGTGATTGTTGGGTGATTGAAATTATGTTTATCATGTCGATTGTTTCAAGATTTGATTGGTTAAAATTAGTTTCTCATTTATTATACAGAAGAATCATAGAGGAAATTAATTAAATCACGTAGGGTTTAAAGGAAAAGAAAGATTTAAAATTAGATATTTGAAATTTGATAGGTCAGACTTAGTTTTCTTGTCGGGGTAATAATGTAAATATTATATATATAATTATAGAATTATTGAAATGTATTCCATAAATTGTAAATAAAATAAAAATTATAAATTTATAAAAGAATTCTTAAATTTCACATATAATAATACATAATTCATATTAATTTTTAAAAGTACATTTTTAAAAAAAATATATAACAATAAAGAAATTTATTATTAAATACGGGGGGGGCGGATTTTACCCACCCCTACCCCCGTACCTGCTACCGACATTACGGCCGCGGCAGCCAGTACCGCTGTTGCTGCAGGCAGCAGTTGTACTGCTGCTGCGCGCAGCAGGGTACCCTGCTGTCGCAGGTACCAAGCCGGCGGGCCTTTAAACACGTCATTTGATTTGTATTTTTCATTTTTTATAAATTTTAATACATTTTAAAATTTATTTAATTTAAATGGTAATAAATTATATTATAAATTAATAACATTTTGTGTTATTCAATTTTATAATTATTTATTAATAATTTTACTTTTAATTTTTATAAATGTTTTATAATTAAATAAAATTTAAATAATTTTATTAATTATTCATTTAATCTAATTAAATTTGATTTAATTAGGATCTATTAACGATAAGAATTAATTAATGAAGTTATTAATTTATCATATTTAATAATATTGATTTTATTAAAATTATGGTTATTTTATTTAAAATCAATGAACTGTTATTTTCTTTTTATAACCAAAATGGAATAAAACGATTATTTCTAGATTATTCTACTAGGAAATGATTTTTCTTATGATGGTAATTTTACATATTTAAGTCGAATAAATGAATGAATTATTGGGTGGAATAAACCGAAAATCTCCTACACTTGAAACGTACATTGAACACAAAACTGAACTTTATGTTTGACTTTATTGTGTATTATCAAATCAAACCAAACTATGAAATTGTATTGTTTTCTATGTATTGTCTTTACTTGTGGATTTTGGGGTTGACCTAGTTTGACTAGTCTAGGATGTACACCAGAGGCTTTGTCAGATTTCTTTTATACCATTTATGTGGCTGGATGTCATGATGTGTTTTGTGATTTATTTTGGAGATTATGTTTATGAGGTTTATCTTTGTGGAGCAATTATGTGTATTTGGGGTTGCCATCTTATTTTCGGGTTGCCTGTTAAGGAACCAAGTTTGTTCTTTATGAGTGTTGTGGTATGGGACACAACTGTGGATTTATGTGATTAGGAGAGGTTGTCTAGGTACATGACTTGGGAGTGGCTTGCATAGGGGTCCGGGACCCAAAGTGGTCAATACCAGGGTAACCTAATGCAAGTTATGTAATAAGTGATAATCTAGTAAGTAAAATCTATGGGGGGAAAACACACTAAAAAGATAAGTTAGAGATATTTGATCTACCCATGCCTTTAGTGCTTGTATAGACTAAGGATGGGAATGAGATGAGTGCCTCATCTTCTGGAGAGGGCTTTCTAGTTTCCATATGTGTGATGTTGAGAGTCTGGGGTTCATAGTAACCAGTCCAGGGTAACTCAACGCTTGAGGGTCCGGGGTCTATTAAGAGATCAGTCCAAGTTAACTCAAGCAGCCATGTGATGACACTCCCTAGTATGTAGCCTGAGTCTCCTCTGTAGATTTGTGTACCTCTGGTGGTGTACTTATTGTTGGATGTGTTTATTGTGGTTATTACTTTCATTGAGGATGATTGGTGATTCATGGATGTTGTACTTTTGACATGTGGCTTTTGACTTGAGATGATTATCTTTCGTTGACTTTATCTTATGATCTTGGTATTTGGTTTATACTTGGTTTGTGTATGATGTTTGGTTATGTGGTGTCAGTATTGGATTGAGTGTTCTTACTTTTGGATTATTTTATCTTCTTGAGTAGTATGTGTTACCTTTGAGATAGTTTTGGCTAGTAGGTATTCCATGCCTAGGAATGTTTTATGTTTGATAGCCGTTTGTGGATCGTTCATTATCTTCCCTGCACGGTGGGAGTGGAAACCTGACTAGGTAACCACGTGGTTGGGAGGTAGTGCCTTCTTACCATTTGGGTTTCCCTTCACATTGCTAGCTGTTGGATGTTCATTGCAGGAGATGTACCTTGATCATTCTTATTTCTTATCTCAGAGACTTCTTTTCAGATGATGTATATATGTTATCATGTATTCTG
Organism: Cupressus sempervirens; assembly: GCA_028749045.1. Lineage (NCBI taxonomy): Eukaryota > Viridiplantae > Streptophyta > Pinopsida > Cupressales > Cupressaceae > Cupressus > Cupressus sempervirens. The sequence continues at coordinate 811,484,650 of CM053790.1, read as the reverse complement.
ATGTATTGTATCTTTTCTCACATACCCTGTGACATGTGCAGTGGATGTTATTGATTGGATGTACTTTCATTGTATTGTTTATACTTATGCATTTACTTATGCGATTAGGTATCTGTTATTTCTTTATGATCTTGAGACATTGTACTTGGAACTTAAACTAATTAATTTAAAAATTATTAAATGTGACTCAACGTAAAGGAATCCTTGAGGAATTGAAACTGTATCTGTAATTGCAAATGTGTATTTGATATGTATGTTCTTATTGCTTCCGCATTAATGTTATCTTGATGTTGTTTAAACTTCAAAAAAAAAAATAGTTCAGTAAACATTGTAACATGTTAGGTTTATTTCTCTTGGGTTCCCGAGCGGGGCGTTACAGTTCCTCCCACCTGGGATGATATTTTTCCTTTTATTACTAGTATGTCCTCAAGCCTTGTAGATCCTACACCTCTTGTTGTTGGTGCGGCCTCCTATAGATACCTAGATTCTTCTCCAACTATTGCTCCTATTCTGCTACACCTTTTGGTTGATGATGTGTTTCTCAGGCAACACTTTGTTCCTTGCATTAACAATCTCACCAATGGGTTTCCCCCATGGGGGGTTCACTTAGTGAACCTAAAACATAACACACACATTTGTGGTATACTAAATAATTTGCCTATTTTGATAAAATATTGCCTCAAATTCCTTTTTCATCAACCCTCTCCAATACCCACCTAATACCCCCCACACCCATTTTCCTATGAAACCCCCCACCCTTCACCCCAAAAAATCCTTCATTCTCCCTATTTAGGCAATAAATTACTCACTTTTTGCCCATTTTAAACCTCGTAATATGAATGCAGATGATATTGTATTGTCCCTTCAATGAAGACCTCATATTTCCTTTACTTACTTCCCCTTGTGATGGTGCTCCTAATAATAATAATACTCCCTTTTTATCACCCCCTCCAATATCCACCTAATACCCCCACACCTATTTTCCTATAAAAACCCCACCCTTCACCTTAAAAAATTCCTCCTCCCCCTATTTAGGCAGTATATTGCCCCCTTTTTTGCCCATTGTAAACCCCACAATATGAATGAACGTGATATTGTATTGCCCCTTCAGTGAAGATCTCATATTTTCTCTACTTACTTCCCCTTTTGAAGTTGCTCCTAATGATAATACTTCTTGGGCGCTAGGTGTTTGTCAGTGGAAGAATGGTCTTTCTTTCTCTTCTTCCCAAACTACTCCCCAAGTTGTGGGTGAAATTTCTACCCACTCTTTATGTAAGTTAGTACTATTCTTCTAGCGTGTTGTAAGTGGTTTGTATTGGTCTTTGTCATTAATGATCTATTCTTGACTAGTTGTAAGTAACCTATTTGACTTATCTTTGTATGGTGTCAACACCCTTGTTTTGCTATTATACTAAAAAAAATCAAATATAATTTTTTTACTTAAATAAAAAAATTTATTGAATGGTATCACACTCTATGAGTTTATGATATCAAAATGTGAGAAAAAGAATTATACATTTTAGGTGGTTTGGATTATGAGTACCCCAATAATTTAGGATACATTGATCGCATAAAATGTGCTTCCAAGATGCAACAATATCATCTTTATCGTGACAAATTCTAGGAAAAACACTTTTGACTCCCTTGACATCTTGCATGTTGTTGCTCCTTTTTTCTTAAGGCAATGTAAATTTCCTTAAGGTTTTAGGTGAGATTTTTATTTCTTTTAAACCCTCGATGAAGATGTAGTTATACTCTATCAGGGATAACTTTAAGAAACCTCTCCCAAAAAAAAATGCCTAAAATGCTAGTGAATCCAACATTTTGTGGGTGAGAAAATTTTAATATTGAGGGCGATTATTTTGTTCCATGTAGGGAAATAAAATATTATATGTTAGCATTTTTTTCCTTGCCCTAACAGAAAGCATTTTAAATGTGGTGAATTAAAAAAATTTCTTATTGATAGATAAATAAATGATGGCTATTTTTTTCCTTGCCAAAAATGAGATTGTAATGTCAAAGGTGAATTACTTGTTTTGTAGGAAAACAAATAATAATGGTCTTGGCTAATCTTTATAGGAAAACTGAAAAATTGTTTAATCTAAAAGCAAATTTGTAAGTGTATTGGGCTAATGACCTTTTAAGGCTTTATGGTTGCCAACTGTACTGACTATTGACTAGTGTACTATCTATTATTAATAACGTTAGTGTCACCAGTAGTAATTACCAACTTGGCTACCATCACTTTCATATCATTAATATGTTAGTTTTATCAACCATTGATTAATTAGAGATCAATTACAAAAGATGTATTTCGGGGTCATTTGCTTGAAAAGACCTAGAGCCGTATGAAATTATCTAAAATAGAGACACAAAGGCAAGTTTTGCACGGAAACCATTAATTGGAATGTAGTGAACATCACATCAAGATTAAAATCATAAATGCAGTAGTGACAGTTACAATTATTAGATTCCATTTACAACCACCTTGGCAAGTACTCTAAATATCTAACATTAATGTGAGTACATTTCCCACACTTTCAAATTAATAGGAATATGAAAAAAAGGATATGAAAGATCATGAATGCTGAACAATTTAATGCAACTTCCATTTAAGAGTCTCTTCAACTCCTCTTTCGTTATCATTTTCAAATTCTCGAATCTCAATTCTGTTTGCAGAGTTTCTTAGTTTGTAGAGTATCTTAGAATCTTAGGGTTGTAATTGTCATGGATACACCAATTCAATTGAAATGCACCACAATGGGTCTACAAAAGCCCTTTTTGACCTGAGTATGCCCTAGTCATGGCTTGCAAGGAAGATGTCATAGGTCCTTTTATCCACTATGCTTTGTTCATGGTTCTTGGCCATCAATTCTTAAGAAACGAGAAGAGGTATCACGTATCCACAGATATTACCTCTCGCTGTCTCACATCTCTTCTTGACCTTGGAGGAAATAAAGTAGACATTTTAATGCTTTTGCGTAACATTTTTAACGAAACATTTTTAGAAGACGATGTCAAAATTATTGTATTGGCTAAGTAGTTATCGCAGTCAAGCATTGGCATCCCTTTTGCAAATGTAGCAGAGAAGTGTTGGGAGCAAGGCATAGGGAGCATTGTACAGGAGCATCCCTTCCTACTCGACATGAATGAGGAGCAACTCTGAAGGGATTTTTTGTGAAAGTAGTTCTTGTTGGACGATGTCAGTGATATCGACTTCACATGGTTGTATGAGTTCAATGACATTATCATATCTAAGAGATTCCTAATAGAGGGGTTTGGAGACCTTTCTGATTGAAGGCTTCAAGCCCTTACCCTAGTGATACTTCCTGTTCCCTAGTTCCTTATTCCCTATTCCTATTTCCTTGACCCAAAAAATGTTTTTAAGATTTATTTTTCTTTAGATTGGGCCTTGCCCTTGAATGTAAATTACAAAATAGTAAAATCAAGCTAATTTAATCGGCTATTTTGAATATATATGCTATGAATCTATACATTGTACAATCTCAAATATAATCAATGAAAACAATAGTTTGTGGCTTCTCAAATCATTGTAGTTGTTAGTCTACAGATTTGTTTTTGGTTTCTCAATGCATTGTTCAAATGTTATCCTACAAGTTTGTTATAAAAAATTAATTGTTACAAAGTTAGAAATAAAAAAAGGGTTTCAACAATCCCTTTATAGTTTCATATTTGATTAATGATTTATAGTAAAAAATTATTCAATTGAAATTATCCAATGAAAATTTGTAATATGTATATGTATGTCCTTTAAATCTCAAAACCTTTAAAATTTGATAATATATAAATGCAGGGGCTAGGGCCATACAAGTTAATAGTTATAATAATTATAACTATTATTAATTTATTTAAAAATATTAAATAAAATAAAAAATTACTTTGTTAAAGTTAAACTTATGATACATGTAACATCATGATTCATGAATCATGAACTGTGATTCCTGAATCCTAATCATGCAATTTAAATTGTATAAATAACATTGAAATTTGATTTTAAAATAAAAATTTCAAATTATAACTTATATATAAATGTTTATATAAAAATATTGAATATTAATTAATTTATTCATTACTTCCTATTTTCAAATCTAAATTTATTTAAATATCATGATCATGATCATAATATTTTTAATTTTTTATCATATTTTGAATTAGATGAAAAATGTCATGATTATTTATATTTAAATTAAATTATCACTTATCATTATCAAGCTGAAGCTGTGAGGCCTCACCCCAATCTGTTATAGCTTAGACGTTTTGTGTACATTTTGTTATCCGAGACCTCGATATGCTGACAGATTTAGATAGATAATAGATTTGTCTCATCTATGGAATTGATACTATCATAGTGTTCTACTTTATTATGTGTATAAAGAACCTGTTATTGCATGGGAAGTACTCGAACATGTTTGGAGTAGTTTTATGATATGATGCTATTAGATTTTGATGCAATGTAAAATGTTAATTTCTAGTGTATGGAAGAATACTAGTTTGATTATGATGCTTATGACATGCAACTTTTGATATCTTAATACTTCTAGTGAAAATATTGGTAGATTAGGAAAGGATGTTTAACCTGAATTATGTTGATATAGGTTATTGTTAATTGCATTTATATTACGTATGCTTATTTGACTCCTTGGACTACTGATGCTCAAGTTTGATGTGCAGGAAGTGGAACCATGGAAACTTTACGGGGAAACAAGGCATAGACACATGTTTAATGACTCTGCCAAGGTGAATCTTTGTAAGATTCGTAAACCTCGTTGTGATGTGTTTATTTCGTGAACGTGTGATGCATGTGTGTGGTATGGTTTTCATGTAAAGATTTGAATGTGTGATGGAAAGTGTTTTAGTGCTTTTGTGTGTGTCACTTGACACTTATATTTGTCATGGGAAATGACATGTTAATTGTCAATGGATCATATGGCCACCTTGCTCCGTGTTATATACCACAATTAAGGAACCGAATTACCTTTGGAAAAGAAAATTGAAATTTGTATTATCTAGCTTTAGGAAGGTCATGAAGTAATTCTAAGGCCCAATGTGATTAAAATTAACCTTACCCATGTTAGTACTATAGGTTAGGGGGTTATTAATGACCTTAATGGTGTCTAGTGGACTTAGGAGACCCCATGAAAATGACATTCTTGATTGAGTCCGAATTAGAGGGTTATAAATAGAGGTTTGGCTAAACATTGAAACTTACTTGACAACTCTCTACTTTAGAGATGAATAGGAATTGAAGGAAGGGAAGGGAGCTCTACTGCAAGTAGTCATTGCCGTGCTTGGAGGAAGGTTGGTAACATGATCCATGAAGTCTCCTTATTTTGCATGTAGAATAGAAAGGGTGTTTCATTTCATTGTGGATTCATGGTGTCTTGTGGTGTATTTGTGAAGGGATCTTGTGTTACTTTGTATGTGGTTAGTGTTGTGTGAATCTTCTTGTGTTGTGGTTCATGTTATATGTGTTGTGAATTGGGTGTGAGGCATCACTCACCCTTGGGAGGGAAGAGATGCCTGGGGTGAAGGGGTTAGTTGGGCTCACACATGGAGTTGAGGAGTTCTCCCTTGTGTGGAGATGGTTATATATGTTTCATGGTATGAAAATTGTATTGCTCTTTTGCATCTTGGGAGGTATAAGGTGGTATAAAGAAGGGATGATGTGAATTGCCTCGAAAGGGCATTGTGATATTGGGAAAATCTGCAGATTGTAAATAAAGCTTATGTAATCCTCCTCATGATGAGAGCCCACCTTCACCCGTTTCTTGATTCATGTGATGAATCTTTGTGCATAACCTTGGGAGGGATGTGTTGTGATGTCTTGTGTAAATCTGATTTTATTGTAGTGTATTTGCATGGCATGAGGATGTGATAAATGCAACCATTTATGTCTTGTTTCCCTGAGCTCGGTGGGTGGCCTCCTTGAGGCCTAGGTTGGGAGGTGAGCCTCCATGGTTCCCAAATTTGTCATTCTCTTGCAGGTTTTCACTTGAGGAATTTGGAAATTTGATGGACAAGAAGTTCATTATTTACCCAGTGTTGACATGGAGGAATGAACTCCTTCCAAAGATGAATATTTTTGTATGGCAATACGTTGTTAGTAGTTTCTTGTAGAGAGACTTCAAGGTATTCTGTTGATTAATCCTTCATCATGTATTGTGTTTTATAATTCTCCATTATGTATTGGGAGTAGAGTCTTCATCACCTTGTGGTTATTGGAGGGTGTTGATATGTTTATCATTGCTTTTATTGATATTTTATGAGAAAGGAAGTAGGAACATACTATGACTTGAATGATACACTGCACTCTTTCATTTTGATATCTTGCTCTTTTCTAAAATTTCTGTAAGCAAATATTGTATGAGATGTTGCAACATATTATTCATTACTATCATGATCTCTATGTTATTAGAATGGTTAAGGACTTTGTGATTAATTAGAAATATTATATAGTGGAGAGCAATTTCATTGATAGATAGGAATATTGTTCAAGCTTTGCCAATTGTTTAAGAAATGCATACAAAAGTTGATATCTCTTTGCTATGTTCATGAGAATTATTAAACTAGATTTTGATGTAACTGCAATAGCAGATCATGTTAAGCATGGTTCATAATAAAATGGTAATCTGACATTACTAAGAAGGTACCCTAAACTAAGAAGTAAGTCCCATAAACATAGATATATATATACAAGACCTGTAGGAGCACAAATTAGACTCTGGAAATTGTATGGTAAACACAAAAATACAGTTCATGCTATTACAGACTAATAAAGTAATGTACCTACAATAAAATAATAATATATGGTGATTCAAATAAAATTTTCCAAAAGACTCTATGTTAATAAAATCCTAACTTAAACCTCATAAGATGTGACCTCATATTCCTTGTGAATAAAATTACACAAACAAATATATATTAATTCCTATCAGCAACTCGAGGCTCTGACATCATAAATGTGAAAGGAATGTGAAAGGAAAATGGAAACATTGGTCATAGAGTCACGTAGATAATATAACTTAAAACAAATTAAAAATATATATGTGAGGACCCAAGTGGGTGGTCACATCCCCTCTCGTCTCCCTAGGTCGAATGGAGGCAATAACCAAATCAGATTTATGTTTGAAGTCCACTGAATTTATTTATCTTAAGTCTTGTTGCAATCCCATCATATATTGGGCGCCTCCTCCTCCACCAAACTTATTAATGAGGGTGGGTGTTTTGCAGATTTGAAATTGTCCAAGCACGTGGCAGCAAATTTCAAGAGGAGGCGACCACCAAAAAGAAAGCATGGAGTTAAGGAGATTAAAACAAAAGCAACCTAAGTCATCCCTTAATCATGACCTTGTTACTTTTCCATAGATGCCTAGCCCTAGGCATGAGGTAAGGGACTTGTAATTTTCCTTGCTCACTCACGTCCATGGAAAAAGGTCTTGCACGTGTTGCAAGGTAGTTTAGGAATTTTTAAAAGCTTTAGGTAAATGGCACGTTTCCTAGCTAGGACCTAGGAAATAAAGCTAGCACATAGGATTTGCACCCATAGGTAATATTAAGTAAGAGTTATGGGACTTATTAAAAGAAAAAAAAAACATAATAAAATAAAATTAGTGAGATTTAGAATTAAATTTTAGTGTGAGGAAATTTAGGAGTAATCTTAGATAAAAAGGGAGAATAATGTAAACATGTAGTAGATTCAAATAAGGTTATTGTATTTAATTTGTTTGGCTATGTAAAGTGTATTAGGGGTAATATAATTACTTAAATATAATAGTCAAGATACACAATTTAACCATATGTTTGTTATTTATTTAACTTTAATTTGATTCTACGTTATTCACGTAACAACAATATAAGAGCTCTAGTGGTGATAGGTATAATATTAGTAGGGAGAATAAATATTATAAATCATAGCCTAAAAGATGTGAAGAAGGATGAAAATAATAATAATACTGAACAAACCTAACAATGACTAGCTAATGAAATACTGTTAGAAATGGCGATGCCAATCTAATGGATAATTTAGCACTTAAAAACCGAGGATTCAACAATGATCATATTCTCATAGTTTCCCTCAAACCCCTACTATTATGTTGTCACTACGTAAAGCCCCACTTGTGCAACCCATAGTTCATGTCCAGTCTAGAAGATGGAGAGCTCATAACATCACACCATGTATAGCATTTCAAAGTATGACCAGGTTATCATTGTCTTCTTCTATAGAAAAGATTCAAAAAAAATGGTTATATTTTCCTTTGTGACAAGTATGGCACGACAGAAGCAATGTAGCAAATATTGATTATAATCTTTCTTATGGTTATGTCTGAGTCTCGACCGTTGATTAAAAGAAAGATCGATGACTCGAGTTGAATTTTAGATTGATGTGGGAAATGTTTTCCCATGTGCCTTGATTCATCCAGAATCATGACACGTGTCAAGACTCGGTTATTAATAATTATGTTTATTCTTGTTTATTAGTTAATCCTAACTATTAGTATGTTAAGTAAAAGAAAGATCAACAACCCAAGATGAATTTTAGGTAAATTTTTGGAATGCTATCATTCTTGTCAAATGGAATCATGACACATGTCAAGGACTCGTGTTTGTGACAAGTCTCATGATTCCATATGAATCTTGACAACAGCAATAGCATTCCACTACCCAAAATTGGGACACAAGTAGTCTGAGATTCTTTCTGATAGTTATGTTTGACTCCCGATCGTTGATTAAAAGAAAGATTGACAGTTTGAGAATCAAATTTTGGATCAGTTTGGGGAATGTTTTTCCATGTGCCTAGATTTATCCAGAATCATGCCACATGTCTAGTCATTGCCATGTTCAATTAAGTGCTAGGACTCAGTCATTAATAAATATGTTTAGTCTTGTTAGTTGTTTATTAGTTAATCCTGACTATTAAGTAAAAGATAGATCAATAGCCCGAGATGAATTTTAGGTAAATTTTGGGAATGCTATCATTGTTGTCAGGAAACATCCAAAATTGTGACATGTGTCTATGATAAGTGTCATGATTCTAGATGACTCTTAACAACAACAATAACATTCCACAAATTGACCCAAAAATCATATTGATAATGAAGTTTGATTTTTATTATTTAATTTATTTAAAATGTACAAATTTAAAAATTCAAATGTATATTAATCTAATTAATTTTTACTTTTTATTATTATAATTATGTACATTATTGATGATAGCTACATGTACATGTTGCACATATTAAAGTACTTTAAACTATTAATTACTTACATTTCAACTTTTAACTATTAACCTTTTACTTTTATGTGTTTAGACCATGAAGTTCAGAGTTCACGAGAGTCTCAGTCTGATACTATAGGGTTTTCAAATTTCAACTTTTCAAAGACTGTGACTGAATTTCATTTTTTGTTACAAAGTTTGAAAGTCTGAAACTTGAGTATCACAGGATATTGCCAATTATCTAATTTTTTGCTAGCACTAGTATTATTGAATCTCGAATCTTGATTCTAGGTTTTAAGTCTTATTTTTAAAAATTGCAGTGCAATTGCAACAATAGAGATATTGATTCTTATTGTCTTAGGTTTACTCTTTACAATTTTTTTAAATAAGGTTTGATGAATAATTTTGTGTAATAACCAATAACAGGCATAGGAAAAAGAAAGTCAAAAACCTCCAATACTAGTGCAAGCATAAAGGAAAAGAAAGACGTTATAGTACTTAGGTAAGTGCTACAAACCCCAAGTTTCACTGATGAATGTCATGATATTTTTTATCCTATTATCCATGGAGATTTGGGAATCATTGGAATTAGACACTCATTGTTTAATAAGTGGAAAGATCCACAAAAGGGGATAAATTATTTCAAATATAAAAAAATATTAACACACATACAAATAAACTAGCTTCTTTGGTTAGTGGATTAGCAAACCTCGATGTACCCAAAGTATTCCCTTGCCCTGAAATTGTAATGCTATGTGTTTAGAATTATGATGAGAATAGAAAGGAAATTGTAAACCAAAATGCTTAGGAGTATATTTTTATTTATTTTTATTTTTAGGCAAAAGTGGCAAGCCACTATAATATTTTATTAAATCTTATTCAACGAGGTCAACTAGGAAAGAATCAGTAAAGAAAACCCAGCATTATCCCTAATATATACATAGATTTATATAGTTTAAGAAAATAATTACAAGGGGTGTATCAACTACCACCCAACGGTGAACCAGAGAGTACCTTGACATTGATTTCTTTGGACTGTTCCAAGCACTATCTTCATGACAAACTTATCCTAGCAATTAGCACTTATCTTACAAATCTTCCCAATCAGACACGAAACCACCTTCGATTAACCGAAGCCCACCAGGAATAGGTCCCCAGCCAGAACATAACTCTGAAGTGCCATGAATCCAATCCAAATCCGAGTTAACCTCATCAATTAAATCCCAAAAAATTTGTTCAATCGATTGCACAGAAGCAACATTCATATCCCTAGAGTTTGAAACATTAGATTCCTTCTGCAAATCAATCATAGCCTGACCCACCATCTTTATACGTTCCACAAAATGAACACCCATTAATCTTGGTTTAGGTGGCAAAGCATGTTTTAAATAAATGAAACTGCCAATGTCTATAGCATGCTTAAGCGCCTCAAAAACAACATAAAATTCATGATAGTGCAGGAGTTGAAAATGTGAGAACAAATCACCAACTAATGCCAATCCATTCCATAAGTCATACTTTTGCAAAGCCAAAATCAATTTGTTATCACCCAGGAAGTGAGGTCGGATTACCTTATGGGCCAAAACTTGAAGCATTTCAGGAGACTGCAAGAGATCCATAGCATTGGAAAGGAAAATTGAAATGAGCTGAGACGAATAGAAAAACAGAAGTGCCAAAGGATATAAAAGTTCTTCACTGATGATATGTCGAATAGCTCTTCAGATTGTGAGTGAAGAAATTAAAAACATTTGATGCAATACCTCATCTGAAATAATACTCGATAACATAGTTTCCTCCAATGCCATTGGCAAGCATATATGAAAATTCTTTGGCATGATGGAAAAATGTTGTTTGTGACACATTCCACAAGCCAGAGCGATATCCCACCTAGAACTCATCTTGTAACACAAACATGAGCACAGATCACAGAATTGAGCTCTTGCATATATGTGCAATTGAAGATGTCATTCTTCAAGCAATAAATTACACAGTGCAACATGATATAAGCCATTTATGCTCACATAGAAAACATCCTTGAAAGAGCTGGAAAGACGATGGATTTTAATGACTCAGATTTAGCCACATGAGGAAATTGAATCATAGAAACAGAAATTAAATGTCATCAAAGAATAATCAAATTTGAAACACTCAAAATATACTGTGCATGTCATGTCATCATAAATGCTTCTAGAGGAGATTTTATCCATAACTGAGAGTGAATTTTTCACTCTGTTAGGCCTAGGGCTAGAGTTTAAACCAAAAAGATTTAACGAGTGCATTGACTTGGATAAACTAGCATAAGCTATGACAAATTGGATAGAGTTTTTCAAGCTTCATATATTAAGGGTTTAATAAACTCAGAGTCATCTACCGATCATACTAGTGTTACTGTTACACTAGATATAGACCATAAGCCTCCTTATTAGTATGATATTTTCTGCCATGGGTTCAGAATACTATTTCTTTGTTATCATTTTTTCTGGGATTGGACAATAACAAGGAAGTGGGGGCCAGTGTTCTTGAAATTGTTTAATATATCAATTGTTGAAGTCAGTCAGTTGAGAAAGTAGAAGTAAGATATAATTATGTTTAGCACATCATTGAATCTATGCAAGAATAGTTACTAATGATTAAAAAAAGTACATCTATAGGAAAGATGAATACATTTAGGTTCACAAGCTACTTGTGCTACCTTCTTTTAGCAAAGCATCACCCAATATTTGAGATAGAGAACAACAAGCTTGATATTGAGGTCTATATGTTTGATGAGAAAACCCAGAAGAAATCAGAGACTCCAAGTCCAATATATGAGTGGACACATAAGATGAGGATGACTGGTAATAATAATAACTACAACCATTTTTTATACTTTTTTTACACCTATTTATGAAAAAATCATAGGCACTTCAATGCCTAGATTGACTATGTCTTGTAAAGATTGCATTCAACTGGGAAGTCAAATTCAATTGGGTGACTAGTTCTTTGTGGAAGACTACATTGTGTTAAGGTTTTACAATTTAGTGGTTGAACCATGCAAACTTCTAATGCATATTATAGAAAGGATTTTTACACTGAAATATGTATGACAGATGGAGAGCGCAAATGAACATTTCACTAGATAGCAAAAGAAAATGATATTTCCTTCCTTGCCTTTCACAATTGGAGGCCTCACATTTGAGAGAAAGATTTTAAAGTGGCAAATGAATTTGTAAAAAAATATTAGCTTTGATTTTGTTAGTTATTAGAATTATGATCCCTTGAACATAATAAAAGCAAGACTTATTTCCAATGGAAACTTTGCAAGAAAATATCAACAACAAGAGATTCCATTGATAGAAAAGTTAAAAACATGGATTCATGGGATGATGTTAAGAAAGAGATGGAGAAACATGCAACAGAGAATAGTTTTTCAATGCAAGAATTGTCATCCCAAATTATGACATTGCACATTTTAGAGTCACACAAATCAAAGCCTCTAACATACTTAAATTTCTACAAGAAAGCATCTCAACCTTTTAAGAGTTCTATGTCAAAAGCACTTAAAGAGGCATGCAAATTTGAATTATGGTGTCAAACCAAGATGATTGATTTTTGAAAAAAATGAGGCAAAATTTGGGTGAACCAAAGACTTCAGCAGGTTTTAAGGAAATTGAGGAGGATGAACTTTTCTAACAATTATTGGAATAAATAGCATCCAACTGTAGTAAATCAATTTGGCACTTGCAGTGAAAGTGATAGTCAAAGATAGAAGGACCTCAAGTCTAATGAAGACATTCAAGGTACTCAGGATCTCAGGTCAACTAGGCATATTGTTAATCTTCAAATGAGTGATTCTATTAAATAAACATATAATAAAGGGGCAACTATGATACAAAAATGGGTTATGCATGTATAGGGCCCATTGGTGCAAGTAGTGAAGGGATTTAGAATCCAATGGCAATACCAGACCCACCCAAAAATGGAAGTAAACCAATCATTGGACTCTTTGATGAGATTGAAGATTATTTATCTAGAAAGGGAAAAAAACATTATACTTCTTCTTCTAAAAGTCATTCCAAGACAAAATTTGTTAAATCTTCAAATCCAATTGTAGTTGATCCCACTAGCACTAGCATGGGTGAACCTTGTGAAAAAAAGAGAAAAGTTATGATAATTACAATGAAAGCAATGTCAGTGGTTACTTCACCAATATATGCACCAGTAGCTTATGTACAAAACCCTAAAAATAGTCCTAAAACACTAGGATTTGTAATGGGTCATCTTCAGTATCTTGGCAATCCTTAAAATACAATTATAGGTGGAGTAAGTGTAATTGGAGTTAGAGAAGCATACATCAATACAACTAATAATTCACCTTTCAAACACTCAATTGTGTCAGCAAACCCAAATTTTAGTTTAAATGACTTCACATCAAAGTTTGATTAGACAATCAAAAGAAATAGGCAAATTATGAAGACTTTGAAAAGAGATGCAATAGTTGAACATCATGGATCTAGTAACAGTATATTTCCAACATATGATCCAAACACCAAAATGATAAACTTCATGGTTGGTATGCCCCTAGCTAGAGATAATAATCCACTAGAAAATCTAATAAATCGTAACAATGTACAAGTTACTAGTCTTCAAATGAATTTCTCAAAAGTGAAAAATATTGACAAAATCAATATATCAATAGAGAGCAACAAAATGGTCTTCTCTACACTTTCAAAAGTGGAAAGGGAAAAAAAAAGTCTTGCAAAACAAACAGAAAAGTTACAGGCAAACCTTGATAATGCGAAGGCTAAGGAGAAAGCAATAGACAATAGGTTCAAAGAATTGCAAAATATGATAAAGAAATCTTTTTCTACAGAGGCAATTGTCCAGTAAGAAAATATGAATGAACAACTAAGACATTTGACTAAAGAATTATATGACTGCAAAACAAGATTTCAGCATGAAAAAAACCTCCACTACACAATTGTTCAAGTCTGTAGAGAGTAGTGCACTCGTAAACAATAAATTGAAAATTGACTTGGACTCTATTGTCAAGGAAAATAATAATTTGAAGATTGAATTGGAGAATGAAAGGAACAAGTACTCCTCTACTGAAAATACAATCCATAATTTGAAGATGGCATTGGAGAATGAAAAGAAAAAAGATTTTAATGCAAGGATAATTGATAATTTGTAGAAGGAATTGGGGAATGAGAAGAAAAAAGAGGAATCGAGTGCAACCACAATCCATAATATTAAGAAGCAATTGGAGAATGCAAAGAAAGAAAAGTCTACTCATATTGCAAACACACTCCATAATTTGAAGAAGGAATTGAAAAATGCAAAGAAAAAGGAGTCCACTACAAATACAATCCATGATTTGAAAAGTTAACTAGAGGATGAGAAGCGAAAAAAGGTAACTACTGCAAAGACAATCTAAGATTTGAAGAAGGAATTGGAGGATGAGAGGAAGAGAGAAACTAATTGGCAAGGGCAAGTATAGAAAATACGAAAAAAGAGTGAAATAGAGATGTCTGAAATGAAGAAAAATATGGAGAATGCAATTGCACAAAATATAACTACGTCTTCTAAAAATCATCCTGTAAAGGATACTATAATAAACATGGTTAAGCTTATCAAACAAGAAAATTGGGAGAAACTAAAGTAGAACAATGATAGTTTGTTTGAATGGCTTGTTTTAAATAACACTATCAGAGATGTCTTTGAGAATGTTAAAAAAAAGTATCTTCACCACTTCCTTAGAAATTATTGCAATTTTTTTTTTGAATAAAGTATAGAGATCTAGTGACTGAGATTTGGCAAACCAAGGAATAAATAATCACTACAATGCCTTTGTAATGACTTTAGTTATTTGTCAAAATTGTGAAAAATTAATGAAAATGGATGAAGCTCTGAAATTTTCTTATAGAGACTTGATGAAGATGAATCACAACATAATAAACTTGCTAAATGTTGGATTACCAAATCCAACTAACTCAGATAGAAAATTTATTGGAAAAGAAGATTACATGAAATAGATGCACAACACCACGAACTCTGATTTAGGCAACTTGTCTAAGGAAACCACTCCAAAAAGAATTTCAAATTGCATCAAACCACTGTCAACAATGAATACAGTTATAGATAAATTCCTCAATTCATATAAAAATATCTCTTCGAAGTATTCATTGTTGATGAGATTACAACTATTTATGTACAACCTCAAAAAAATAGAGCTTCCAAATGATGCAGAATGGAGTGCTCTAAAGAACAACATTGGAGTTGGGTCATCTACTCAATCTTTTAGTGTCAATCATAGCACTAAGAAGTAACAACTTAGTAAGTGATAGTATTATAATCATTTTATTACGTGTTTCTCTTTAATTTTAAATTTTGGATTCAATTTCAACTTTGTTTAATGTTAATTAAGAACAAGAATCAAAAGTTAGCATATCAGGATCACGGGATAGCCAAGCATACTAGTACTACTCAAAGCAGATGGAAAATTTTTTCCTACTCCTACTTGAAAAAATTGTATAATTGACAATGTGGCAATGTGATTGTACACACATAATGTAGTACCAATCTGATTATATATACAATTACAAACCAACTAAAGCTATTATTTCTCCCTTGTATTTGTAAAAGAGAATTTAGGGTCATTTGACATTGAGTTATTTGCAAAGGGTTTTAATATTCTACTTCTCTAGGTTCTATATTTGTATAATTTTTTATAATTGTTGAATGTATAATGTTATATGTTGATTCATAAATTATAATACAATTTTTTTTTAAAGAAATCTTATTTTATAAAATGCATCATGTTACAATTTCTTAAAGAAACTAGAATCAATGAAAATCTAAAAATGTCTAAAAACTAGAATGAATGAAAAACTCAAGTTCAACATGTATAAAAACTAGAATCAATGAAAATCTCAACATATTTAAAAAATACAATCAATGAAAATCTCAACATGTATAAAAACTAGAATCAATGAAAATATCAACATGTGTAGACTTTACAAGTAAAAACTAGTTTCAATAAAAATCTCAACATGTTTTAAAAAAATTGAAGCATTTATAATAGGACAGTGAATGAAGGGTATAAATTAACTTCTACAAACATAATTAATTAGTAGATAGATTCTTAGACATTGGTAAGACCAGAGCACAAAAATTAATTTGAATTGAAATTCGTAAGACTAAAGCTACTAGCCTACTACTTGACTCACACAAAAGTTAGAACTTGAAGTTGAGAAGCTGCTATAGTTGTCACTCTGGCTAGACCGGTTCAACATTATTATCATCAAAATCCTCCTCATTTATTACATATAAAATTTGATTGTTCATTGTGTTTTCTTCATATTCACTATCAGTATGCATGCCAAAGCTAACTTCATTTTCATTGCTTCCAATATTAGGACATGAACCATTGCCACTACCACCACCACCACTTCTATCACTGTCTCTTGAGTTTGAAATGTTGGCAATTCCTCTTCTTTGACATTTGTTTCTCCAAATGCTAAGAACCCTATCATAAGGGAAACTATCTACCTCGTACCTAGAATTATAGAGCCTCAAACAATTATCCAAAGTTTTATCTAATTTGTTTCTAACCTTTG
Organism: Cupressus sempervirens; assembly: GCA_028749045.1. Lineage (NCBI taxonomy): Eukaryota > Viridiplantae > Streptophyta > Pinopsida > Cupressales > Cupressaceae > Cupressus > Cupressus sempervirens. Next base: position 811,467,817 of record CM053790.1, on the reverse strand, counting down.
ATTTCAAGAAGCTCAAAGTACTGAAAAATCTCTAATCCTCCACTCAACCCAATATCATTATCAAACATAAATCAGTAAGCTTGAAATATTCTAATATTGACTCTCTCAACTAATTGCTCTGTCCAAGGTTTTTCCAAATCTTTGTTATCATTCCCTCTTCATTTGGATTCTCCATAAGATCATATTGTTCCCTCATTATGTTTGCAAAAAAATATGATTGATCTCTTAGCCAAGATTCATCTAAAATTCCATTTATAGTTACTCCATTGATTACTTTAGGTTTGCAAAAATTCTTAATCGAATTCGTCATCCTTCTTTGAAAATCATTCAGACAATTTAGAGACCAATATTGAGGAAAAATAATAGACATTGCTTCAAGCAACTCCTTTGGAGGGAATCTAAATTTAATTTGTGATGAAAGATTGTAGAAAACTCACTTGATCGAGTCAAGCATAGAGTCTTTGATCTTCTTAAAGTCTTCACTTGTAACATGTGAAAGTTCCTTCTCTAGTTTTGATTCTACTTCACTTCCTGATTCATTAGGGTTGGACTCAAGGTTAACGAGGGCATAATTTTGCATTGATATGTCAACTCTATGTACCCTGGCACATACCTCATCGTTTGCACCAATATGTAAAATGTTCCCAGGATTATTAAAATCTTTGATTTCTATCCACTTTGAAAACATTGATTCATCCAATGGTTGTAATTAATAAAGAGTATCCATACTATTACATGTCATTTTACGCAACTTATTATATTTTGCAATGTACATAGCTCTTTTTTGAACCTTTTTCATAATATTTCTTATGTCCTGTAGCATGGGGAGAATAGCTACTAAAGTAAAGAGTATCTTAACATTAGTTAGACTTGAATATAGTGGAGGGAATCTATCATGCATAGAGTGGATTGGTCCAACCAATGACAAATTTTTAGAGAATACTCGATGTGGTGGTCCATCCAAAGAGATCCATTTGGTATCATTGTCTTTAAGAAGCTTCCTCCCATCAGTAAGTCCTTGAGCAAAGTGTTGAAATCCTGGATTTATTTTGGACTTCGACAAAAGTGTTGGCAAATCTCTTTGATTAAAGATTCCACTTTACTTACACAACCAAAATCACTAATAGTTCCACAAGATAGATTCATTTGATGGGCCATGTAGTGAATAGGAATAGCATAGGGTGCTAAATCATTCTAGATCTTTTTGCAAAGACCACCTTTATGACCTTGCATCACCAAAGCTCCATTTGCTCCAACACACACCAAATTTTTAGAAATCTCCATGTTATCCATGATCAATTAGAGTACTCTTTAATAAATTTTGTAAATTTTTGGTTGTCGCACTACAATTCAATTTAGCAACAGATAGTAGAAAGGGTTTAACAAAAAGATTATTTACAGTATAAACATGCATGTACACCCAAAAAGTATTATCAATTGTCGTAACATCATCTAGAGACAATGCAATAAAATTTGACTATTTTATTTTTGCCTTCATATCTTCTTTTTCAACCTATGCAAGGCAACTAGTCCATTCCCACCCATTGTTTACTGACCAGTGACTATTTAGATAGTTTTGAACTTTAAAAAAGCACAATAAACTAGTAATTAAAGGGTAGTCCATCATAGGATGCCCTCTACTCAAAATATAAAAGACCACACTTAATTGAAAAACTTTTCCCATATTTCTTGCTTCCATTTCTTTCTCAATGAAATCTTCAATAGAACCTTTTACTACAGAATGCTTCTCCTGTAATTTCTCATGTAACTTGTATAGTTCAGCATTCCATATATGCAGATAGTTATCCTTCATTTTCCAAGTTAGCACAGATTTTTCAACTCCATCTATAGTTTCCTTTTTGTAAACTTCAAGCGCATTCTTTTCTATGGTATCAAGTTTAAGCTGCAACATCTTCTCCTTCTTTTTTATCTATGTGAAAATCTTTCATATGAATTCTACAAGAGGCTCACCATCAATTGGATTGGGCACTAGTTCAATGAACTAGTACTTTTCCACCCATTCTAATTTAAAATTCCTTTTGGAAAAATCCCAGTGAGATCGATCTTTTTTTAATTCTAATTTTATTTTCTCCTTATGTGCATGAACATCATTTATGGAATCACTTTTGATTATCTCACCCAAATTCAAGTCTATAATATAATTTTGTGAATCCCTACTCAGGGGAAGTGCCTCCAAATCATGTTTAAGTTTTTCCTTGATTGAGATATCAGGTTCACTAACTTGAACTTCTTCAATATGGTCTCCAACTTGGGATGAATCTCCTTTTTCAATATGCACCGGATATCTAATTTGTGAATCTTGTAGGTTGCCAAAATTTCCACCACCAAAATATATGGATATGATTTTTCATTTTGGTAATGGTGGCCTCTCTTGGCTTTCAATGATCCTATCAAAACCCTTGTTACCCCTCTTGTTTGACATTGCAAACCATTAAAGGATGCAAACAACAAATCAACTTGTTGAACAAAAGACTCAAAGAGTGACAAGTCAAAGACTGTGATAGTAGATCACTTAGATTACATATAATAAAAATAATATGATTCATTCTCATAAAAAGGGTACTATGGTACAATAGTCTATGGTACTACCCAATAAAATTTGCAAAACTATTTGAGCATGTGAGATGTCCAGTGGACAGTAAAAAATAACTAGTACTAGTACCACATAAAAAATAAATTAAAAATCACATACCTTCTATGAAAACCATGGTCCATGAGTCAATGGGAAATACACTTAGCACTCTAAAACTTCAGGAACAATAAGAAATGCCAGTCTCTAGACAAGAAAAGAGTGAATTGTGGAGAATAATAGTATCTTATAGTTATGAATGTATATATACTACCAATCTAGGTTGGTGAATCATGCATGATTAACAATCAAGAACGTAAAATATAGGTGAAATGCACCTTCTATGTAAGCCTACAATGGAAAACAGTTGGCTAAATGGGGCTGGTGGTCGACACATGTTCGAAAAATGGTAGGGGATGCCCAACCGAAGGCAAAATTAATTGGATGTATTAATGGTGAAAGAACATTGTCCAATAAGAAACAACATGAAAAGGATGGCAAAAAAATTAAAATAAATGTATCCAAAATGTATAATATAGTGGTGATTGGATCGAGATTTTTTACTAATCATGTGAAAACTAATGGGTGATTAGCACAAGCATTGGACCCAAATCATATAAATATCTGGTGACGTGGTCGACCAACATTGCATGCACTATTCACCAAATGAGGATCAACTAATGAGATGGGATTGCCAAATTGTGAAGATTTGCCACTAGAATAATCTCTATACTCTATCAATACATGTATAGCACAACCCTTTTAGTTAGAACATTTGAGAATATTTTTCTGATTATTTTTTTGTTATGAACAGTCCCTTTCTATTAATTTAAATATAAATTATTTGATTAAGATCTAAAATAACATTTTCTTAAATGGTATATAGTAAAATAAATAAATAAAATAAATTCAACATTGATATATATCTTGAATAAAATAAATAGATTTGATTTAATATAAATAGCTAACTAATGAGAGTCACTGAACAAAAAATAAATTTGTTCATGATGAATTCTATACATTGGAGTTACAAAATTAATTTTTGATAGAATGAAAAAAAATAAAAACAAAGTGACAGTATAGGAGTTAGAATTCTATTTGTAATATATTCTATTAATTTAAAAAATAATTGTAGAGTATCTCTCATTTAGAATTTATTTAATTATTGTATAGCTTCAAAATCTATAAATTAGGATGATTGAGAGGTTTTAAGAAGGAACAATAAGAAAAGTTGCAAATCAGTAGTTTCTTCCTCCAAATGCATAAATTTTCAATCATAAAAAAAAAATTTAGTGGAGAGGCCTCAGTACTTGAGCTAACTTTGTGCTTATCGCAATCTTATGAGGAAGTTTCAAATCACTACCATTTTTTTATAGCAATTTCTTACTTGGTGAATCATTTGCTTATAACTAAGGTTTCAAGTCCACATCATCAATTATGATGCTACATCAACATTCTTTTTGTCAAGTTGTCCAAAATAACCCAAATAAAAAGTGAGACCAATGGTCATGCAAAAAGGATAACCATACTTGCATAGCTGATGTGGCATCACATCATTGGTTGCTTTTTACAATGAAGGGTGCATTTCATTCGATTTTTGGATAATCGTCATTGTATTAACTTTGAAGTAACAAATATTGGTGAAATATTGTCAAAAAAATTGGATATTAAATCAATACGTATATGTATCAACTAAACAACTCCTATCACAATCATTAGAACCTGCTAAAGTATTGGATCCTCTCCCCAAGCTTTATTTTGAAGAAAAGTTAAGAAAACTCTTTTTCCTTTTTAAGAAATAAATCTAAGTTTATGTATAGAATAAACTTTTGATTTTTACTCATTATTTTAGACTCTAATTAAAAATAAATAAATAATATAGATATACTTTTATCATAATTAATAAAAAAATATTTTATATTATCAATGTAAATAGTATTATATATACTATATAATAATTTTAATATAACAATTATAAATATATATAAATATAGTAATTTTTTTAACTATATATATAGTTGATTAAAAACTAATTAAAATACATGTGTTAAAAAAGGGTCTACATCTTGGGTTGGAGGTGTGACATAATTGGTGAGAACTTCATATGATAGTCACAAGGTCACTAATTCAGTCCCCCCCAACCCATGTGGTACCAAAGGATGTATATGTTAAGCATGAATGTTTGATGCAGTTGTATGGGGAGTTTATCAGTATGTCAGAGAAATGATTGAGTACTTATGTCTTACATTCATGATAGTGTTTGCCATTGATGTCAACATACCAACTTTTTGAATAGTAAAGCCAATTATTTGGTGAGGTTTGTGGTCAAAGAGTTATTTTATGCACACTTGAAGGTATGTGTAGGAACCTATCCTAATTCTATGTCTATGCTCCAAAAGGAGTTATGAAGATTTGTGTGAGTTACAAAAAATTTTGTGGCAAAATACTTGTTTTAGGACTTGGTATAAAGGAAAGATTATTTTCTTCTTGTAAATTATTAGTGAGATCATTTTGTTGGTTATGCGAGCTTTGGATGTGAATTATGCTTGACTAGAGTGGAGATTGATGTTGAGGATGTACTGTGAGATTGAAAGGAATTGTATTGGCAAAGAAGTTGTTGTTTAGTCAATTTAGAACTTGGATATGTTATCTTGAATATTGTTTAGTGAAGACAGGTTGAGGCTATTTGAATAGTGAGTTCAATTGTCCTCCTTTCAAATCCTAATAGGGTTGGCACAACTCCTAATAGTGTTGGAATCTCCTGATAGGGACTCAAATTCTTAATAGGACTCATATGTATTTATTGTATTTCATTGGCTCCTAACAAATTTCATCCTTTCACAAGGAACTTTTCTATTAGTACATCATCTTGTGGCTATCATTCCCACCAAAGTTTTCCCTCTAATCAAGGGTTTCCCTAGTTAGCATATATGGTGTTATTGTGCATGGTTATCTTTCTATGGTTGTTGTGTCTATTGTTTACATTTTCCAAAATTAATAAAAATATTGAGATTATTTTTTAATGTAATATTGATAGTTGTTTTAAATGCATTATTGGTTCACCACCCCCCCCCCCCACCTTCTTAGTTGTCTTGGTGGACTTTACTTTCTAATAGTATCATGCTATCGTTATAGGTCACGTCAATTTTTTTGAGGTATGTTATATAGTTGGGGATCCTTGATTGCAATAATCTAAGTCTCTGGCTAGAGAATTTCTTATTCTTTATGGATAGACGTCTACTCTATTTGGATAGATGAATGGACCCATGTCCCATATAAATAGTTGTCTAACCCATATGGTAGGATGGTTATCCAAGATTCATAGATGTTTATCTCATATGGATAGGAGTACATGAGTTTACAATTTAATTGAGTGTGTATCAAAGGATGGGGACATCAACGAAATATTTCCTTTAGGCACCTTTTTCTTAGGCAAAAGGTTTCCACTAATTTTGTAGTGCTTTGTTTGGGAACCCATGAGAAATTAACCTAATTTTACATTAAGTTGATGCAATTTTATTTTCTTAAGCATTAAAAATACAACAAAAAATACAAATTTAAGAGCAAGTACAACATTACTCAACTATGAACAATTCATAACATAATCATGTGGTATATCTTACATTCATTTTAAACCCCAAATTAAAATATGACCAAACCAGAATATAGAAGAGATATAAAAAATAGAATCATGCTCAAATAAGGGTTCACAAATTTGTGGCATCCATACACCTGCAAATATGGGGTTGATAAAACCATAATATACATAACATCATCATATGTGAATATTTATCATCATCTAGCATTATATAAATTAAATATTCCAACTATCAATGTTGTGTACCATCAACAGATATTGTCCAAACATCAAAACATTATCAAATATAACTAAATATCTAGCATGCACATGAAAAGTGATCTTAGAAGAGTTTGACATCCTAAATAGAAATGGTAGTAGATCAGTGGGAATTACATCCTCCCACCTTAGAGTTAGGCTTACTTTTGAAAGCCAATAATTACTAATATGATGAATTGAAAGTCTAAATTTAGTGTTTGCAAATGTAATACAAGGAATCATAAAATTCCCATAACTAACATAGAAAATCTCTCATGACCAAACCAAGATAAGGAAAAAGGGATTCTGCTGACAAGATCTCCTTCAAAAATAAGCATTCTGCAGAAAAAATCTCACAAAGAGACTAATACAACCAAAAATATTAGATATATGTATATATAAATAGTTACTAGGTTCTAAACTACTAGATAGGGTCAAACAAGAAGGATACACATGATCTCATAATTATTATGTGGAGGATACACAAGAATGACCATACAAACATAGCAATCACTCAATCAAATTTCAAACAAGAACTAACACAAGACACTCTATTTGTATATACTCAAAAGCACACACATGACCAATCACTCAGAATAGTACACATGCTTAAATTAATTATATAAATTACACCTTTGTATCTACATCAAATAGTAATTTGTGTAGTTTTAAATGCAATCCTAGTTCATCAAACACTTGAGTAAATATATATATGACATATAATGCATTTTCTTTTCATATAAAAATGTAATGCAAGATCTTTAATATCCTCCCTTACACATACTAACATAGGTCCAAAAATAAACATGATAGAAACTACACTTATCTGAACACAGGACTAACAATACTAAACATTCATAATAGCAACCAAAAATCCCTAAATAGAAAAACCCAAGTGAGGGGATCCCAAGTTCAACATTAAATCATAAAAGTGCACAATTTCAATAGTAAATCAAGTGTGACCATTGTCATAAAATAGTTAGAAAAAAGAGAGCTAGGTGACTAATCCAAGCATTATAAAGTTGAAAAACTCAAATCTATCCCACATACAAAAAGAATAATTAATCAATAACCTAAATAAATTATCAATCATAAGACATTTCACACAATAAAATGACTAGTGCCAGTCACACTTAAGGGAATAACTTCTTTATGAAATCTAAGAATACAACATCTTGGATGCATTAGAGAATGTACCCAAACACAATAGACAATCACTAAGGTAAGATGCATCTAATGAAAATGTAACTAATCCAATTTTGTAAGATGTTGTAGGACAACAACAAACTATATTGGTTCTCTTATGAATTCAATGCATAATTCAATTAGGCACTTAGATCCTTGACCCAATTGATTTACTATGATAAAGACACATCCTAATCTTATAAATACATGTCTCATATTAAATGATACATTATTTCATATAATATACTAGCATTTAGTAGTGGAAGTATTATGAATTATTTCCTAATTTCTATATTTCCACATCTGATTAGCACAATCACACAATAGAATATGCAACATTAAGAAAATATTCAATCAATACCATACAAGTATAGCCATTAAATAAACAATAATATCATACTACAAGGGACATAAGCAATAGGGTCACTTAAGGAACATAAAATTCTCAAAGAAATAAGCAATTAGAAAAATTAGATTTTTACATTTATCTAAAAGATTTTATATTAGTAGCTTCTTCATGTAGTCATTCATAACCATTTTTTATTGTTTTTAGGTAGTCACAAAAAAATTATTAATTATTTGAAATTATCATTCATCCTTTATGTTGATTGTTTTTAAAAAATCATTTATATTTTCTATTGATTATTTTTTGGCAATTCTTCTTAAGGTAAATTTTTTTTACTATGCAGGGTTGGAAGACACAATGACTACATTCTCTTAATGAGGACATGTCATTACTTTCCTTAGGGCATCAAGTTATCATCCAATATCAAAATGAATTTGTTGAGTGACAAAAACTCTTAAACTACTTTTGAGATGTCATTGAAGGTTCCACACGAAGGACTAACATAAGAGTTAGAAAGAAAAAAAAGTTCTCATGTGTTTTTAATGTTAGAATTCAAAAATACTCTTCAACATATAAATATGAAATATATTATTTTATAATATTTATTTATTTTTTTTGGTAATATGTTAAATGTGTATTGCTATTATTTTATTTAATCTTGAACTATCATTATGATGATACGTCTATTTTATGATTTATTTTTTTTTTTAAAAGTTTAAGTAGATTTTTAAAAGGAAATATAGTTAGTGTAAATGTTTCATTTTTAAAAATTATATATAGTTTATAAATTAACATTATATATTCTCTATGACATTAATTTGAAACATTTTCAAACAAAGTTCACAATACTAAAATTCTTGTCAAATATTGGTAGGATTGTTTAAACTATTTAAAATAATTTGAATGTAAAAAATAAAAGTATAGCTACATTTGATTTACTTTTTTAATTTTCTTTGAGTTAGATAATAGTTTATTTGTATTATTATAGAATAGTACCTAAAAAATTGTATTTAAGTTTCTATAGAGTATTTATATATAATTATTAAATTAATAACAAAATAATATGAATGCGATTTTAGATGACTTTTAAATGGCTTGCACTACAATATATTCAAGAATACCATATATTTATTATTGATATTGATGAAATGTAATACACTTCACACATTAACTTCACTTCATTTATAATTTGATAGTATTTATTTATATTGGTAATCTTTATTTTAACTTTATAATAATTCTTTTTAACATTATTTTTTCAATTACTAGTTAACTAATAATAATTTATGGATTTATGTTAACACATTAGGTTTTCTATGGTAAATAGTCATGTTATCCTCATTATCGATTTAAGAAATTTTTAATGGGCTAAAATCCCTCATAGTGGAATAATGCATCTGGTTATCTTCCATAACCTTCGTGTTATCCTATCTCTCTATTTCAAAGGCTATCAAAAATGGTCCCTATGATATAACAAAATAGGTTAACATGAAGGTTAACTTTATGCCACATGGCACAAACCTGTCAGTCTACCCTGAATATTTTTTTAATATATACTTACTAAAAATTATTAGTAAATTATAACTATTAATTTTTTTAGTTACTTATATAATATTCAACATTTTACAAATATGTATATTTTAATAAAATTTAGAAATCATAATATTCTAAACTTATAATAGATATAATTTAGAGAAAAATCAATATCTTTCGAAAAGAAGCTCTCCAAAGTAGTGAAATTCTCTATTTCAGAAAGGGCATGAAAGTGCCTATTCGAAACAACGAAAATGGTTAACATGAAAATTAACCCCAAACAAAACGCATGTTAACTCATAGCTCGGTCAAAGAAGAAAATGACCCAACTTGACAATAGAGGAAACCAAATTCACTTAGTTAAAGAACAAACCAAGCCAAAACTGAGTCACTTAGGCGAAGAGTAAACTGAGCTAACTCGGTCAATGAAGAACTTGCACACATTTCCCAATGCACAATGGAAGAGGGAACATCAATTTTGTGATTTCATAGGTTGTCAAAAATGACCCTTGCGAAATCACAAAAATGGGGATAACACGCATGTTTTCCCACCACCACGTAGCACAAGCCCATTTGTCATAACTTGATGTCACTATTTCAGAAAGGCAAGAAAGAAAGCCTTCTAAAACAGTGAATTTCAATATTTTGAAAAGAGCATGACAATCACTTTCTGAAATAGCAAAAATGGTTAACATGAAATGTTAACCCCTACCAAAGTGTGTGTTAACCCACCTATGACTCCTACACCTAGTTGATGTTTAATCTCTCTATCTTCAATGGTTAACATGAAATGTTAACCCTTACCAAAGTGCATGTTAACCCACCTATGACTCCTAGATCTAGTTGATGTTTAATATCTCTATCTTCAACTATTAACATGAAATGTTAACCCTTGACAAAGCCCGTGTTAACCCACCTATGACTTCTACACCTAGTTGATGTTTAATCTCTCTATCTTCAACGGTTAACATGAAATGTTAACCCCTGCCAAAGTGCGTGTTCGCCCACCTATAACTCCTACACCTAGTTGATGTTTAATCTCTCTATCTTCTTATTCACCACCACATGATGATCTGTCAAGACTCTGTTGCTTAGAGGTAGTTACATAATCAACAAAAGAAATTGTGATATGGGATAACATGCAATGTTAAACCTGCCATATGCAAGAGCCTACCTAGTTTTGTCATTTCACTAGGAGGAAAAATGGGATAACACGAAATGCTTGCCCAACACCACATGGAACAAACCTATTGGTTGGAATATTTCCCAATGCATGGTGGAAGAGACAACAAAGATTTAATAATTTCACAGGACCAAGGAATGAATATTTATGAAATAGAAAAATTTTCTATTTCAGAAAGGCAAGAAGATAAGCCTTGCAAAATAGCGAAATTCACTATTTCAGAAAGAGCACGAAAGTGCTTCTCCGAAATAGTGAAAATAGTTAACACGAAAGTTAACTCCAAAAAACATGTGTTAATCCACAACTCGGTCAAAGAAGAAAATTAGCCAACTCGGTAATAGAGGAAACCAATTTCACTAGGTTAAAGAACAAACCGAGCCAAAACTGAGTCAGTCAAACGAAGAGTAAATTGAGCTAACTCGATCAATGAAGAACTCGAGCCAACTTGGTAAAAGAAGGAACCAAATAACACAAAATGTTAGGCACAAATTTTAGCGTGTTAACCCAAAACAAAGAATCCATCTCATTCAAGATCTCTATGATTGGCTATCAAAGATGGACTAAATGGGGGACAAAAATAGCCAACATTCTTGACAACTCAATGGGATGCTTTCCTACCAAGCATAGATTAGTGACCTTAAGTGATCCATTGGGCATGGAGTCACTAGGAATAAATGATGTGTTGTCCCACCTACAACTTCACAAAATTTTGTAGCTAGAAAAAAAACTCTGGGGAGCTTTAGAAAGCTCATGACAGGTCTGGAAAAGGGAGAAAATGTGTGCACACACTTCTTGGAAAGCTAGAAATACCTAATCTAATATGTACAAGTATTTACAATGAAAGATATCAATAAAGCCACTAATTGGCTTGTTGAAGTAGTTGCTTTTTTTCACAAGTTGATTTCTCCTTCCATTCATGTGGGTAGCTAAAAACATCAGCAAGCATAACAAACATGTTGTTGCATGGAGTTCCTTCCCATTGCTAAAAACAAAGAAGCTTTCTAGCATTGGATATGGATAAAAACCAATAGGAACTCAATTGTAACTCAAACTTTTCTTGTTTAATAACAAAGAAACCAATAGGAACTCATCATGAGAGATATAGACAAATAGTAAAACATAAATAAGTAGGCATAGACATATATAAATAGAGAGAAGGAGATAAAGATATATGGGAATGGAAAGAGATAGAAGTATACATAGGAGTAAGAGAGTTAAGGAGATGTGGATATGGATAGATAGAAGTGAGAGTGAGAGAAAGAAGGTGGATTTTTTTAATTTTTTTTGGATTAGGGTTTACAAAAATAAAGAGAAGTAGAGATAGAGTGATATAGATATAGATATATAAAGAGATACAAAGCGAGAGAGAGAGAGAGAGAGAGAGAGAGAGAGAGAGAGAGAGAGAGAGAGAGAGAGAGAGAGAGAGAGAGAGAGAGAGAGAGAGAGAGAGAGAGATGGGCATTAGAGAAATATTTTAGTGGTCTTATAACCACCTCCAAGATAGGTATCTCAACTATCCTCACCACTCAATAAGAAGAATTTTTTTTGAATGGTGCCAAGAGATGACTCTAATTGGGTATGGAATGGGAGAGGGAGAAAGATATATAGGGAGGGACTCAACCTTGTGTACTTAAACCTTGTACCATGAATCATTATCCTAAATCATATGTAGAGTGGGAGAGGGAGAGATATAAAGGTGATGAGAGAGTTGGTGTAATTAAATATTAACTAATTATCATTTAATTAATCTTAATTAGGATAATTAATTGCATACTAGTTCAAATATGATACACATAAGATTTTGTACCTATATTAAGCACATGGTGTAGGAGTGTTCGATTTTATGTGGGGATAGTTGTTATCATTCAAGACAGAGAGTTCTCCCTCTCCCCCAAATCTCTCTCATTACTCTTCTAGACACTATCTTTTTCATCCTAGCTCCCTATGATCCCTTTTAACCCATTTTAAAGCATATTGTATGTCTTAAGGTGTCCAAAGGCCCCTTAACACATATATAATCATTTGAATGGGTTAAAAGAGGTCATACGATACCTTGTGACCCATTTTGACATTATAAGGGATATCTTATAAGGGACACCTTATGTAATTGACATAATATTTAGGTTGCCCTTATGCATGATCAAGGATAATTAATTTTAAATAAATTTGAAAATATTTGTGTAGTGAAAAGAATAATTATGGATGAAAGAGAAGATGTATGACAATGTCCAAACATAATGTATAAGATTAAGTGAATAAGTATGAGTGGAATCTATTATTGAGTTGAATATTAGGTTTAGAGAGAGATGTAAATCTCTCTCTCTCTACCACCTATTAGTTAAGAAAATTCACCCTAAGCCATTCAATTCAAGAGAAATAGGGGGTTACAAACAAAACTCAATTTAGATTGGCATCTAAAAGAGATCAAACTTATCTTGTTAACTAAAAAGAAACCAATTGTATGAACTCATCATGACAAATAGGTGTCACAATAAGCAATGTGTCCTATAAAAGATCAAAAACTATGGGTTTTCATGGTAATAGAGAGTGTTAATAGATAGAGGAAGAGATAAAGAGAACCAAGTATAGGGAAAGATAGAGAGGAGAGGGTGAGGAAGATATAAATAGATAAATAAATGGAAAGACGCAAAAAGAAGTTGAAGGGAGAGATGGGTAGAGGGATAGGAAAACATAAATAAGTAGAGATAGACATATACAAATAGAGGGATATATAAAAAGGGAGAGAAAATAAATAAGATGGGGGTGGATAAAGAGAAACATAGCTCAATATATAGAAAAGGAGATGTAGAGGGAGAGAGGGTACATAAAGGGAAACATAGCTCAATATATCTCTCTCCCTCTATATATGCCCTACAATAGTTACTTTTCTTTCTCTAATCTCCACAGCAATAAAAGGTACAATTGGTTGATAGAGAAAGTAGAGTGGCAGGGAGATCAAAGAAAAGTGAGAAAGGGGGAAGAGAGGGAGAGGGGGAGAGGGGGAGCAAGAAAGAGGGGAAATGTATCTTGGATAAAAGAGAGAGTATTATAGGATGTGTTGGAAATATTCAAGATAAGATAGTTTACTAAGAGGGGAGGGGTGAATCAGTAAACTTTAAAACTTTTAAAACATTTCAGCACTTTAACCATATTAATTTTAACCATTCATCTAATCTACTACATAAATGAGAGATCACACATTCATAACACATGTACACAGTGATTTGGTGACCCAGAAACCTTCCAAATAGAAAGTAAAATTGGGGTGGGGATGATACCCACAAAACTTCGTTATTACAGTATGAAGTTGGCCTGTTAAGGCTTACATTGACCACTTATGGTGATCTGCCCTATTAGGAGCACAAAGGACTACTAGGTCCACCTTGTTAGAGGATTTACAAACATACACTAAAGTATGCACTCTATTAGGAGATTTATACAAAGACTATTAAGTCTACCCTGTTAAAGGATTTACAAAGTTGATTCACCTGTTAGGATGAAACAGTGGATCTACTTACAAAATTAATTTTTTGATTAGATCCTTGAAGTATAGATCACCTCTTGTGACTGATGAATCATTACTGCTCCTTGTAGACCTTGCTGAATACTCTGTTCTTCTATTGATTCACTTTCATTCTTCTCAAAACATCACATGTCTTTCTTGATACATTCAATTCATACTTCATATCTCTTGTAAATGATATAATAAATTACATATATACCATTCCAATAATTACAATTGCAAGGTCGGCTAAAATACAAGTGAACAAAATATTACTGAGTTGGCCAAACAGTAAATAACTCGAGTTCACTGAACTGACTCAGTGACCTTCTAATACTCGACGTCCACTACATTACTTGGCATCATCATGCATTCGGTAGAAGTGAAGGCTCAGTCCATACTAATCACCTGACGTAGTTCTGAACTCAATAACCATTGGAGACTCAGTGGATATAGTATGCTTTCACTTGGTAAACATTGTGCTTCCATCACTCAGTAAACACTGCGCTTCTATCACTCGGTAAACACTGTGAAGCTCGATGAACACTGTAAACTCAGTAGAAACTTCTAGATTGCACATTAACTTGGTAGCTATACTCAGCTCGGTTAACACTAGAATGCTTGGTGTGAACTGCGAAGCTCGGTGTAAACTGCTTAAGTGATGAATGTACAAGGTAACCAATGAATGCTCGGTATACATTGTAGACCGAGTAATGAGCTCGATAGCTATACTGATGTAGATAAGTGTTGTCACTAATGGCAATAATAACTTAATGCCAACAATCTCCCCCTTTGGCATTAGTGACAAAACACTTATAAGTCAAAACATATGTACACAACCTAACTGAATGAATTTTGGTTTTTCAAAATTGATCTTTGTAGAATTGTTGCATATACATTTCTATAGTTACAAAGATTCTTATGTACACATGCTAACTCTATTGAATGCTAACTCCCCCTATCACTTATAGTGATATCTCTTCTCATTTATTATGCTAAATCTCTGAATCTCTCCCCCTTTTTAACAGTTTTGCCAAAGGCTACATATATACAGTTTATATGGCTACACCAAAGTGAGATAGAAATTCTTGATGTACCTTAAAGATGGTTGCAAAAGTACTGTCCCAAGTCTGTTGCAAAATTTTACAGGTGGAGAGGGCAATTTGAACTTCTGCTAATAATTGGATCAAGTGATCAGCCACTGAGAAGTTCTAATCTTGGACCAATGTTTTGCAGTGAATAATATGTTTCTACATTGTGTCCATGATAGGTAGGATCATGTTCTGGATGTCTATGAGTGTAGATTGGATCCTTGCTTCCTCTCTCAATAGTTTTTCCTATACATTTGCCAAATATCTGATCTTGGTGTGATGGGAGGTTGTGGAGGAGGAGTCCACCTTTGGCTTGGAGGCACTTGATTGCATATCAATGTCAATCTTATTTAACTTATCCTTTATTTCTTTAGTAAATCCAGAAACATCACAAAGTTTAGCAAAAAGTGATGCTACATTATTAAAAGAATTTTTAAAGTTTCCCAAAAAAATTGACATTTCAACTTGCTTTATTGCTATGTTTTGAGCAATATGCTCTAGCACCTTATTATCAAATTTCTTTTTAGATTTCTCAATAAGTTTTTCTTGTCTAGAAGAATCCTCATTAAATTTATGTACAGCCTCTTCTAACTAAATCAAAATGTGTTGAGTAGAATCTACTTCAACACCTATAGCATCTGTAATTATATTCTTGGCATTCTCAATTATTATGTATTCCTTATCCCTTTCAGACCTTAACTGCTTCTGCGTAGCTTTCATCTCTATGAGTTGACTAGCTAACCTCATCTCTTCAATGGTAGCATTGTCACAATCAATCTTTGGAATTACTATTTCTATGTCCAAGTCAATGTCTTCTACAATTTCTTTTCCAGTGATCAAAAGTTTTAATGGATGCTTTTGTTTGACTTCTGTGATGACTAGTTTGACCTTAGGAATAGACACAATAGTGGAGATGGAAGGGCTAGCAGTAAAAACTGGGATAGGACTTGAGCATTGAATGCCAATAGGAGTGCTCACCGGATAAAAAATTGAACCACTTCCCAAAAATGATGATACACTCGATATAGTAGTATCTGAACTAATTGGATTTAAAGTAGATGCAGATAATGCTGAAAAAAATGTAGAACTTTCTAAAATCAAAATTGTGGAACTTACTAGTACACTTATTGTTGATGGAGCTGAGGAGGCTGGCTTGGTAGCTAAAGAAGTGACAGACAACTTGGTAGATGAAGTTCTTGGCACCTCTATTTTAGATACTTGGAGCTGGGAGGTGGCCAGAGAAGATTGAGAAATTGATGTGGCAATTGTGCTCACAATCTCACTTGTAGAAGTTGTCTCCATAGTGGATGTAACAGTCTTTGGTGGAGAGTGAGGAAGGGATGCAATCACTTCTGCTGCAATTTTAACTAGATCTTCTTCTTCCTCATGTGCTTCTTCCTCCTTGTCTTCTTCCTCTTTTTCTTCCATAAGTGCATGCAGCTTTTCTGGAGTAACTGTAATGGATGGAGTGCTATCAAAATCATCACTGTCACTACTATCATTATCCTTGATCTCAACTGGATCTTCACTAGGCTTTTGCAGATGATAGATGTTCTTCCACATGTTTGTTGCATCATTTACAACATGCTCAATGTCTTTAATTAAAATCAAACATGTGTGAAATCTAATCATCATTTTACCTTCATGTTTCTTCATTGCAGCCTTTATTTCCACTTCAATGAGACTCGATAAAAGATTCCTCAAAGATTGCTCATATATGTCTTTAGCTATTTGGGTGGCTGACTCCCATCTCGGTTGCAATCTCTCCAACAGTTCTTTGGAGATTTGAGAGGCAAGTTGGTCTGAGGAGTATTTCCATTTACCCATCTTATTGAGTACCAGTTCCTCAATCTGCATTTTCTCAGCATCAGTTCTTGTTTCAAATTTCAATGCCTTGAAATTTGTGATGCCAACTCCCTCTTCTAATTGTTTAAGTCTTTCCTCGAATGTGGGTGGAGGCATGACCAGTATAGGTTCTTGCTTGCCTTTTCTGGTTCTTCTAGAGAATATTGTAGTAGGCTTTTTCTTAGCTTTGGTAATAATTACCTTACCTTTCTTCTTTGGTTGTTCCTCTTTAGATTCTTTTTTTTTTTCTTCGACTCCTTCTTCTTCTTCATCATCTTCTTCATCCTCACCTTTTCCATCGGTAAGCATAAGAGGATCGGTTGCAGTTTTTAATTTGGCTATCGTCCTCTTACCTTTGCTTATGGCTTGGGTAGCTTGATTTCAAGCTCAATTCTGGCCTTTGCCTCATCATATGTTTCAAAAATTTGTTGCTTTGGGTCTACTGGCTCATTCACCAGTGCTTCAATAATGTCCCTGGCTTCATCAATATTTACCTCATAAGGAAAAGGTTTCACCCATGCAACTCGGGGTCTGACTGCCTGAATGTATACCTTATCACAGTCAACCATAAAGCATACATCATCTCTGTAGTCTTCAACTAATTTTGGTGGAATCCAGAACCTGTTATTCATTCTTTCCTTGAAATCTTCAAAATAATTATCCATGATGCTATCAAAATTTTCACCCATTTCTGCTACAAACTCATTTATCTGATACAAAATTGGAATGTCTTTTCTCCATACAACTGTTCCTTTTGATGGAAAGAATTTTTGAACATAGAAAAATAAACAGATCAATAGAGAGCCAAATTTACAAGGATTATTCTTTGAAGTCCTTATACTGTCCATATTCTTGTTTAATTGCTTCAATAGTAATTCTGGCAAGTCAAATTCTAGGTTCTTCTTTACAATTTTGAAGGCCAAATCCACAGCCTCACAAGGTACACTGTTCAGTCGACTAGAGCTATAGATTTTGTGGGCAATGACATGAATGTCAAATCTTAGTTCAACATCTAATACATTGTTGACCTTCAAACCTCTACCATCCCATTCAGCTAGGGTTTGCTTATGTAACTCATCCCATCCTAGGGTTTTGGTAACCTTTACTTTGTTGAGCATAGGGAGACCCTTGATTTTGTGAATCGTCTTCTTTTTTATTAACACTGGCTGCTCTAACCATAGTTGCCCATTGTGCACATGACTCAAAATATATCTAATCCACCTAGTTTGGAAGCTTCTTGGAATATGCGAGATATGAGTCAAGCCTTTGGTTTCAAGATGCTTATGCTTGGGTTTTAGAGAGCCATCAACACTCATTTCTCCTAGGGCATTGTCCATCTCTTGGTTTCCAATTTCTTGAACAGAACATCTGAAATGAGTATGAATATTATTGATAAGAAGTACCTTAGGTGGAATTTGTGATTGAGCTCCATTTGGGTCGAGTGATTCTGCGATTACTGGAGCTAGCTTGAAATTTGGCACCTTCCACTCCACACCTTTGACTAGCATTTTTGAACCTCTTTTTGCCTTGGTGTCACTGCTACTCTCGGATGCCATTGCTGCTCGGTAAGTGTAAGAAAATTTTGAATAGATTTTCCATTTTAAAAATTGCTTGAAATTACTTAGAGTCGCTTGGAATTTGCTTTTGAAATTGCTGGAAATTTCTTAGCTCTATAATCGCGGTGAAGAATGAAATTGAATTCTACCCTTTTAACAAAAATTTTGTCATAAATGCTTGGTACGAAGGTAGATGAGATGACAGAGTGTTTGACAGGGTGTCATTCATTTGTTCAGTAGAAGCTTGCAACTCGGTAAAAAAAAACTTTTAGTTACTCCCGACCTAGCTCGGTAAGGTCTTCAACCAACTTTCTTTGGTAGATGCAACTTGGTGAAAGATACACTTTCTTTGATCTTTGTGTATCCAGAATATTGATTTGATCATTTTGCTTTCTTGCATTTGGAACTACTCTGGATATAGCTTGATGATACAGTTCTAGATCCTTTATGAATCTTAATTGGAAATGATGGAGTCACCCACTTCTTGAGTGACATTGCCATCACTTGAACTATCTTGCTCGATAGATTTTGGAATCCATTGTTGCCTCATTTGCTTCTGAATGTTTTCAGCTTTAGCTTTCTTTTCATCTTCAATTCTTCCTATATTCATGCAATTTTTAGCTATATGACCAAGTTCAATGCATGTATAACATCTTACTATTGTGTCTCTTTTCCTCAAGTGATGCCTTGAGCAGTCTTTGACATGTGTCCGTATTCTCCACAATAATGACATCTGCACCAGGTATTGTAATCCCATCCAAATATTTCTTTAACAAGTTGTTCAGCTAGATTGAATGATTTGGATTTGCATTGGAATGCCTTGTGACCATACTTCTTGCACTTGTGACAATTGCCTTCAAATTTTGGTTTCTCCTTGCATTCATTAGCTTTATGACCATGCTGACTGCAATTGTAGCATTTACCATTGAATTTTTCTTTTCCATTGCTCCAACACTTGTTTGATGTGTGACTTAGCTTACCACAATGATTGCATGTAGGTATTTGATTCCTTTGGGCACCTTGTTTGGAGGTTTCACCTTCTTCCTTATTACCAAGTCTAGCGTTACCTTTTTGTCTATAAAGATTCTTCTCACTTTGTTGATTTAATTGAGTCATGTCTGCTTGAGATTTCATCATTCTCTCATTGATTTTCCTTTCAGTGATCAAGTCATTTTCCAAACTTTCATTGATTTGTCTTTTAGATCTCAAGTCACTTTTTAAGCTTCCATTTATTTTTCTTTCAGTGATCAAGTCATTCCTCAGGCTTTCATTTTCAGATCTCAAATTCATGATTTCTTCATTTGCATTAGATAGTTGATCCACAAGATCTTCATGCTGATTGAATTGATTATTTCTTATCTCTAAGTCTTCAGTTGCCTTTTTTCTCTATTCCAAAACTTCACATAGCCTGATTGATTGGATTTCTTGTTCTCTTTTAAGCCTTCTTACTTCTTCCTGTAGAGAGCCATTCTTTGCTAGAAGTTCCTTGATTGCCTCATTAGCTTCATCTGAACTGCTTGATGGTAAAAGGTCTTCAATCTTTTCTTCAACATACTGATGGTCATTCATTTGTCTTGCAAGTTCCTTTCTTCTCTTCAGGGATTGAGAAAGATGCTCCTTAGCTTCTTTGAGTTGAGCCATGGCCATTTCCAGATCTAGCTTTTCATTTTCAATAGCTTTGTCAAGTCTGAATATCTCCATTTGTCCTTGATCTTTGCTCAAGCTATCAACCTTTGTCCTAAGAACCAAATTGCTCTGATACCAATAGTTAGAAATATTCAAGATAAGATAGTTTACTGAGAGGGGAGGGGTGAATCAGTAAACTTTAAAACTTTTAAAACATTTTAACACTTTAACCATATTATTTTTCACCATTCATCTAATCTACTACATAAATGAGAGATCACACATTCATAACACATATACAAAGTGATTTGGTGACCCAGAAACCTTCCAAATAGAAAGTAAAATTAGGGTGGGGATGATACCCACAAAACTTCATTACTACAGTATGAAGTTGGCATGTTAAGGCTTACATTGACCACTTATAGTGATCTACCCTGTTAGGAGCACAAAGGACTGCTAGGTCCACCTTGTTAGAGGATTTACAAACATACACTGAAGTATGCACTATGTTAGGAGATTTATACAAAGATTGTTAAGTCTACAATGTTAAAGGATTTGCAAAGCTGATTCACCTGTTAGGATGAAATAGTGGATCTACTTAAAAACTTAATTTGTTGATTAGATCCTTGAAGTATAGATCACCTCTTGTGACTGATGAATCATTACTGCTCCTTGTAGACCTTGCTAAATACTCTGCTCTTCTATTGATTCACTTTCATTCTTCTCAAAACATTACATGTCTTTCTTGATACATTCAATTCATACTTCATATCTCTTGCAAATGATATAATACATTACATATACCATTCCAATAATTACAATTGCAAGGTCGGCTAAAACACAAGTGAACAAAATATTACTGAGTCAGCCAAACAATAAATAACTTGGGTTCACTGAACTGAATCGGTGACCTTCTGATACTCAACATCTATTGCATTGCTCGGCATCATCATGCACTCGGTAGAAGTGAAGGCTCGGTCCATACTAATCACCTAACATAGTTCTAAACTCGATAACCATTGGAGACTCGGTGGATATAGTATCACTCAGTAAAAACTGAATCCTTCATTTATCTTGCTTTCACTCTGTAAACACTGTGCTTCCATCACTCAGTAAACACTGTGCTTCCATCACTCAGTAAACACTGTGCTTCCATCACTCGGTAAACACTGTGCTTCCATCACTCGGTAAACATTGCGCTTCCATCACTCAGTAAACATTGTGAAGCTCAATGAACACTATAAACTTGGTAAACATTGTTGGATTGCACATTAACTCGGTAGCTATACTCAGCTTAGTGTGAACTGTGAAGCTCGGTGTAAATTGCTTAAGTGATGAATGTACAAGGTAACCACTGAATGCTCAGTATACATTGTAGACTGGGTGATGAGCTCGGTAGCTATATTGATATAGATAAGTGTTGTCACTAATGGCAATAATAACTTAATGCCAACAAGGATGATGGATGAAAGAGAAAGAAAGTTGGGGATAAGAGAGTAATTTTGTACAACAAGGCCAACTACCTGAATGAGGGTATTACTAAAAGCCTAATCACCCAAGTAGCTATTCCTTGAAATATAACAAGGTTAATTGTCGATATAATTAGGCTCACTTCCAACAAAGTGAAAATGAAACCAAAATAGAATATATTGTCAAGACTTTGTAAAATATCCTCACCTCCTTGATCAATTATTTGAGTAGTTTTACTCTTTCCTACTCTTTTCCTCAAACATTCATTATACCCATCAAGGTGAAACAAAGGAGATAAAATATTAATCAAACAAAATATCTTATTATAAATACATACAACAAATAAATGATATCTCAAAATTACCAAATAATTACCAATTTTTTTCCTAGGTCTCTAAATCCCTTAAATAATACCTCTCCTTAATCTCTTATTACTCTTTTATATTCCCTAGTGTGAGAGAGATAGGGAGATGGGGAAGAGGGCGAAAGGGATGGTAAATAGGTAGAGAATAGAAATAGAGGGAGAGTAGTATGGAGGGAATGACATACTCATCTTTCTAACCATGGAGGGAAAAAAGGGAGAGAGTGAGATAGGAAGAAAGAGAGAAGGGAAAGAGAGCTTGGAGGAAAGAGAGGGAGAGCGAGAATGGTAGGAGACAACTAACTAAAAAGCAAAGAGAGGGAGATATATATATATATATATATATATATATATATATATATATATATATATATATATATATATATATTAAAGAAAGAGGGGAAAAGGATCATTAAGGAAAGAGAGATTGTATGGTAGGATGATGGGGGAAAGAGAGAGAGAGGTTAGAGAGAGGAAGAGAGGGAGAGAGTTGTAGATATAGAGATAGATAAAATCAAATGGAAAATATTAAATAGTGAGAAATGGGATTCCTCCAACCTTATTCCTCTGCCCCTATATATTTTCCCCACCCTCCTTGCCTCTCTTTCTGTTTCTCTATTCTATTCTACCAAACCATCTAAGAGGTTAGAGATAGAGGGGGGGAGAGTTATTTGAGGAAGATATATCACAACATTAATCTTCAAGTAAAATATGAAGGTTGGTATAAAAATAAATCTTATAGTCCCTCTCCATATATCTCACCACTCTCTTTCCCTATCTAGGTTGCTCATGTATCTATCCCCGTTTAGGATTCTCACCTTTCTAGGGCTCCTCCTTCCCCACCACCACTATTCTCCTCATCTTCTCTCTCTCATAACCTCTTTATCTCTCTTTTTTCCTCTTTTCATATGGTTTTGGGGGAAAAAATCATGGTACAAGCTTTAGGGTACATAGGTTGAGGGTTTTTCCTATGTTGCTACTTAACTGTATATCTCTCCCTCCCTCCCTCTTCTAAATAATTTATCTATTTCTCTCCTTCTCTTTCTAAACCATAAAAACCTAAGGTATAAAGCATACATTAGTATATAATCCTTAACTTTAATCCTTAACCCTCTTAACCTATTAGTATCAAGGAAAGAGTGAGAAAGGGGGAAGAAAGGGAGACAGTGAGAAAGGGAGAAATAAATAGGGAAAAGGTATCTCAAATAAAAGAGAGGGAGTATGATAGGATGAGAGGTTGAGTAGAGGGAGAGAGAGAGAGATGGGGGAGAGGGAGGGAAGGAAAATAGGGAGAGAGTGGGAGAGGAGGAAATAGATGGATAGACCCATGTAGACACAAAGTCATCAAGTCTTTCTATTAGAAATCCATAGGATAGTTATTTCCATCAAGTCTTTCTATTAGAAATAATTCAAGAAGTTAAGGACATAAGTCATCATTTACAAGAGATATTTCAAGGTGCATTGGAGAAGTTCAAGAGAAGAAAGCAATAATTCATTGAAGGCCCTCATTTTATATTATCATTCATGCATTTTATACTAAAGAAGATATAGTTGTCATAACAAGCAATGTGCACTATAGAATATCGAGAACTATGATCTCATTAGTAATTATTTTAGGGACTATGATTAACTAGGGTTTTAGAATTATTTTTATATTTTGGATATTATGAGAGAGAGAGAGAGAGAGAGAGAGAGAGAGAGAGAGAGAGAGAGAGAGAGAGAGAGAGAGAGAGAGAGAGAGAGAGAGAGAGAGAGAGAGAAGGGGAGAGGGAGTAGAAGAGGGAGAGAGTAAGGGATGTTAAAATAGAGAGTCCCATGTGACTCTCTATTTCTTCCCTCTACCTTAAAGCCTCTCTCTATCCCCCTTGCTTCATTTTATCATCCATTTTTATGAATTCAATCCTTTCTTTATATCTCCCTCTCCCTTTCTTAACAAGGTTTAGGGTTCAATGTTGATTTCTTGGAGGTGCATCCTTATGTAGCCAATTGTTGATATCTGGAGTGAGCTCCTCATGAAGAGGGGTTTTTGAGGACACAAAGGTGGTTGGGCCAAACTATTTGTATCGAGGAGGTGGAATCTCCTTAGCTTTGTGATATGTTGGCCGTCCATGGGTATGTGGATCAAGTGGGATTGCTCCGACAGCAAATGCATCTAATAGACTATATTCTCCACAACCTTTGTTGTTGATCTTTATAGTAGATAGGGTGGAGGCAAGGATGGTTTCTGCATCATTACAAGTGTGGGATGAGCTAGCGATGGCTGTGCCAATGTCTATTCTAGGGAAATGGTTTGTATATGAAGCTTCAACCGCATTGCAGTAAGCAAAGGGTTCTGGATCGGCATGGATGGTTACCTCAGTGCCCTGATGTGGAAATTTGATGCACTGATGGTAGGTGGATGGAACGGCCTTCATAGCATGAATCCATGGGCGACCGAGGAGGATGTTAAATGGTAGGTTTAGATCAACAACATGGCAAACTGTCTCTTGAATGACTGGCCCAACCTTGATTGGTAGCAAAATAGTCCCTTCTGTGGTCCTTTCCAAGTTGTCATAAGCTTTGATGGTGATAACCTCACTGATCATATCTGCCTCAGTATACCCAGCTTGTTTTATGAATTTTAGGGTGCAAATGTTCAAGGCTGATCCATTATCTATCATTACTCTTTTCACGGCAAAATTGGATACCATGATGGCTATGCGAAGCGGAAGGGTGTGATCTGGCTCAACCGCGGGTATGTCGGTGGGTTTGAAAGATAGGGCACATGAGGATGAAAGGTGTCCAACAAGATTACGAAAATCAGTAGCATTGATATCAGAAGGGACACAGGATTCCATGAGAGCACTGTCAAGGATGTCTTTGTACACAGGACTAGTGCAGAGAAGGTCTAAAATGGATATTTGGGCTGGCATGTTCCCAAGGTGTTCCAAGATATTGTACCGGCTTTTTGATGGAGCTGATGGTGTTGATGAAACTGGTGGGCCTGCGATGTTAAATTGCGCTCTTCGAGTGGTGACCGCACACTCATTGTCTGGTCCTCGGATATTGATAACATTGACAGAAGGCTCTTTCTCAGATATACAACCTATAAGGCTACCATAGTCTATATAGGATGAAGTGTGGTCATTGTTCTTCCCATGCTGTTGGTTTGGATGGCGGTTGTTGGTGTTGTTTTGGATAGGTGCTTTTCCAAGATTTTGGTTGTTGTGTGGAGGAAAAGCATTTTGATAAATCTGTAAGCCTGCATTGGGAGAGGTTTGGGCACCAAGAGTGATTTCCTTCCGATCAATGAGGTCTTGCACATAGTCTTTCAGTTTCATGCATCTGAGGGTGGTGTGACCGTTTACCCTATGGAACTTGCAATACTCATTGTCCTTGTACCATGCAGCTTTGGATTGGCTTGGATCAATTTGCTGAGTAGGAGGAAATTTGATGAGGTTTTCCTTAGCCAATTTCTCAAAAATAACATCCAATGGCTCACCAAGGGGTGTATAGTTTCTAGGTGCAGGTTGGAATCTGGGCTTTTGCCCTGCAGCTACATTGATGGCATTAGCTTGATTGTTAGACCCTTGAAAGTTGGGTCTTGTATTGTGGTTTTGATAGCTTTGGTTATTTCGTTGTTGGTAATTGGTAGCTTGTTGGTTGTTTGTTTGATATGGTGGGTTAGACTGGTTTTGAGAAGGACCAACGATATTCACATGTCTGGTGTCAGTAACCCCATCTGTTGCAACATGCTTGTTTTTGTTCCAATACCTAGACTTGTCATTGGAATGTGATTGATTTTGGTTGGCCTCTTTGTAAATCTTTACCACACCATCTTTGATGAGTCCTTGCTCAAGGATCATTCCTTTCTCTTTGATATCCTTATAGGTCTGCAAACAGTTCATGGTCATGTGGTGAGCCAAGCTGGGATGTGCATTATCAATAAACATTTTCACCACATGGAGTTCTGGCAAGGTGCAGGATATGCGGGTGGTAAGGGTTTTCCATCTTTGTAGGTATTCGGCAAGGCTTTCTCCACCTTTTTGCTTGGTGTGGACAAGATCAACTATTGATAGCTCTGTTTCAACAAGATGGGCATATTGGGCTACAAATGCCTCAGATAATTCAGCAAATTTTTTAATTGTGCCATAGGGGATTCTATAAAGCCATTCAAGAGCTGGTCCAGCCAAGCTTTTGGGAAAAAGGCGCAAGAGGAAGACATCATTGTATGCCACGTCCTGGCAATGCATGTAAAATTCTTTGATATGTGTGACAGGGTCTCCTTTTCCTCTGAATTTGTCAAATTTAGGTACCTCAAAGTGTTTGGGAAATGGTGTCGTGGTAATGGCTCTGTCAAATGGGTAAGGACACACATTCTCAAACTTGAATGTCTTTGGATCATTCCCTTCTTGGATGGCTTTCAGAGCTGTCTTCATTTGCTCCCACTCTGAATTGATAGGTGATGGTTGGGGTGCCCCCAATGTAGGAGTGCCTTGAGGTAGGTATGTGCTGGATGGGGCCACTGAATATGGATGGCTGTGAGGGATTTGCTAATAGGGATTGTACATTTTTTGGGCAACTGCATGGTGGATGATGGGTTGTTGAGGGGGAGGTGGCGCATATTGCTGCATGTGTTGCGAGGCTTGCTATTGATATGGGATTTGAGGTTGGGATTGAGGAACATAAGCTGGCTGTGGGATAAATGGATTGCTTTGTGGAGGCAAGGTATAAGATGGTTGTGAGGCTTGGGGAAAGGATCGGAGGGCTTGTGGGGTTTGACCAATATATGTTGGTTGTGCCCCCATTTGGGATGGTATCTGCAAATAATTGGTGGTTGGCTGAGGTGGTGGATTACCTCCTAGAAGTGGCATTGAAAAGTAGTTGGTAATTGGAGGTAATGGATTAGTTGGTGGTGGAGGTGGTGGGAATTGAAAGCTTGGGAATGGAACTGATGGGGTTTGATAGCTTTGTGGCTGGATTTGGAAGCTTGGTAGAGTGGTGGCAGGAGCTGGGGTCACTTGGGAGCTTGGTAGAAGATTGGCAGTAGCTTGTGAGATTTGATAGCTTTGTGGAGTGAAGGTAGTAGCTTGTGGATTTGTGGCTGGTGGTATTGAGCTCCCAAGACCTAATGGAAATGATGGGATTGTGCTTTGGGCTGTGGTGAACAAGCTGGGGGCGATGAAAAGTTGATTACTTGGCCCCGTGGGTGGCATCCCTGTTGTATATTGCTAAGGTTGGCCAAAGATGCTAGCACTGATTTGGGAGATGGGTAGATTTGGAAAGTTGGGTTGGGGAGCAGCAGCAATAGTGAAGGGGGTGAACGGTGAGATGTTTTGGGTAAAGGGGGTTTGGAGCGGAGAGGTATGAACCAAGGATGGAGTGGTGGTGGCTGGGTTGGCTTGCAGCATGGAGATTTCAACTTGGGTGTATGATGGTATGTTTGGGTCTGTTGGGTCATATGGATTGGCTGGAGGCTCTTCTTTTGGAATATATTGAGGATAATTTGGATCATAAGAGCCTATGGGTGGTGGCAGCTACCCAAACAATGGGTGAGATGGATCTGATAATGGAGGGGGTCTTCCAAAGTCAAAGGTTCCTACATTGTCCCTCCGAAAATTAGCCATGATTGTCTCTTTGTTTTTGTCTATAATGGCATTTACCAATACTGCATTTCCTGGTTGGTTCATGAAAGCTTCAATGTCAGTAGGTGATGGCATAGCTGGCTCTGGGCTGAAGGATGGCTGAGTGCTCAAGGGGGGTGAGGCTGTTCGATCCAAATGATAGGGCTCCATTGTTTCTTTCTTCTTGGCTAAGCGAGTGACGGGTGGCATGAAAAATGCTCCTAGGGATGAGATGCAATAATGCTGATGGATGCAAAAGGGGGAAGGCTTTTCTATGCAAATGATTTCCTAGGTTGAGGCAAAGCTATATGACAAAACTTAAGGAGGATTGGGTTGGGGATTCTAACTTCAAAGATATGTTGTCAAAGCACAAAAGGTCTACTTTCCTATGTGCAAGCTTGGTGGTGATTGTGTCAACTTAAGGATAGACTGATGATCCTTTAGGAAGAACACGAGATTAACCACTTGTGGATCCCAACCTTTAGCTCAAGGTGATGAGGGATAACAAGTGACAAAGCTAGATTACCCTAGACAAAGCTCTGTCAAAGGGATAACCTTGGTGAGATTGGTGGATTTGGGAGATTTTAGGAATGGCAAACTTTTAGCAAGGTGACAACAATTTTGAAAGCTTAGATGTGCAGATTTTCAATTGCTGGCTAGATGGTTTGATTCTAAATGAGATGGATGAGCTAATAATGCTTAAGGGGATAACCTAAGATGGCTGGCTTTTCTACAAAGATGACTCTAAAGTGAAGCTTATCCAAGAAGATGTGGAGAAACAAGGGTGTCTAATCATAGAAATCATGCCTAGTTGGTAAGGCATAGGCAAGATTAACTCCTAGATGTTGGCTAAATTTGATGGTGCGCTCTAACCAGGCCTCTTGAAGTGCTTCGTCGGTAGCTTTGTCCTCTACTTTTTGGAGTTTGGCAATTCGTGGGCTTGGTGTTATTTCTTTTCTCTTGGCTGAAAGTTCTTGGTATGCTAGAGATGGCTTGAGTTTGACCTTGTGAAACTTCTGTTTGGGTTTGGGTTGTTCCGACATAAATTCCTGAATTTTCTTGGCTTTGGGAAAAATCTCAGTTGTTTTGCTTCAACTTGTTCAAATTCCAAAATAGGCAGTGACTACGCTAAGTGTGCCCTAAGCTAGGATTGACCAAGTTTGGCAAACATTCATTCAACAAGTAAAATAAAAACAAGCAATAGATAGGAACACCCAGATAGAAGTTTGTGGTTCTCAGAATGTGATACTTGCGCCAAGGAGTGTGTATGTTCTACAAATGTTTCGATCAGTCACTCCAAACACATTAACATCCTAGATGGTTTTTTGCAAGGCTGATAATTGGTTTAGCTAAGGAGTCCTCGATATACGCAAGGTAC
This sequence comes from Cupressus sempervirens, assembly GCA_028749045.1. Taxonomy (NCBI): domain Eukaryota; kingdom Viridiplantae; phylum Streptophyta; class Pinopsida; order Cupressales; family Cupressaceae; genus Cupressus; species Cupressus sempervirens. The sequence goes on along the minus strand of CM053790.1, from coordinate 811,438,713 downwards.
GTGAGGCCCAAATCCGTAGATGAGACCAAAAGGATGTCACATAGCCGAGAGGAGTGGTAACCCACTTCTCCTCTTTCACTTCTCAAGGGTATAAAGTTCCTTGAGGCTTAGCCCGAATGACAAAATCTTGATCCCAAGAGAGGTGTCTTTCGATTCACCTCCCGATTCTTATACTCCGCCAGAACGCTAGAGTTGAGGTCATCCAAGGGGTGATGAAATCCCCAAGCAGGCCTCCTAAAAAGAAACAAGGTTTTGGATCCTAATCTTATGCACCCAAGATGGCCTCGAAAGACGACAAGGGGAGAGAAGACTTGGATGACCTTGGGCTAAAAAACACGCTTGTTCTTTTACCAACTGACTCTTATGTGTGCTAATCTAGACTTTGCAAGCACTCATGTTTAAGAGACAATGTTCAATTCCAACTTGAAGCGCCAACAAAAGTAAATCGATCAAAGAATGCAAACAATAAGAAGAGTTAGGGTCAACAAAAGCAAACTCGCGCGCCCGGAGGCCCTCCACGTCAAGTATTGATTAATTTTCTTTAAGGCATTCAAGATTGAGTGTGAGTTTGTTTTAAGCCCAAAACAAAAGTGCGTGAGATTTGATTTCAAGCGTGCACCCGGAGGCTCTCCACGTCAGTTGTTGTTCAATTTTAGTGCCCAAACTTGAAGTATGATCGATTTAATCTAGAGTTTTGGCCATTTAAGAATTTTGATAAAGTTAAAGCAAACGTTCAAAGACCAAGTGAGTGAGTTAGATTGTGGAACATTTAACACCTTTTTCAAGTAGACCCATCCCCATAAATGGCGCTGAGATTGCAACCAATGGTTAATATTTGATGGGTGATTAGAAAAGAGGTGAGTCCAAGGAACTACTCAAATTGATTTTTGTAAACTTGTATTTTAACTTAACAAAGTTTCTTAAATGTCCAAAAATCAAACTTTACCTAGATTGCATGTGGAAAAGAGATTTGTTTTGTTCAATTTTAGAAGCTCCAAATGAAGTGTTTGATATTGCAATGGTTAATTGATCCTTGGCATTCAAGATTGGATTTGTTGTTTTAAGCATGCATTCCAAGGAAAGTTGATTTTAATCCATGACATTCAAGAGTGTGTTTTGAGCAACATTCATTCAATGGAAAATGTGTTTAACCATTCAAGTTCATTTTTTTATCAACATGCATTCAAAGACAAATGGTTAAACATTCAAGTTCATTTTTTTAGCAACATGAAAACCTGCAAGAAACATGGTTAGTGGTTCCATATGTGCTCCAACTTGCAATGAGACAAAAAAAAGCAATTTAGTTAGTTAGCCAAAATCTTCAAAAATGAGAGCTTAACTATGGAAAAAAAAAATTTAACTTTTTTTGCTATTTTTTCTACGCGTAAAAATGCTTAAAATGGTCTAAATCCTATGGAACCACTAAAAGTCAAATTTTGATTTATACTCTTTTTTTTTTTTTTTTTTTTTTTTTTTTTTAAAGCTACAAAGTGCAGAAATAAAGATACGCTAGTATTCGAAGACGATAGAACAGATTTTGCAGCACAGAAAATAGGTGACAAGCAGAGACGTCAATTTGCGTAGATGCGGATTTTCGTAGACGACGATTTTCGCAGACGCGGATTTTCGCAGATGTCAATTTGCACAGATGCAGATTTTCGTAGACGTCAATTTTTGCAGACGTGGATTTTCGCAGATGTCGATTTGCGCAGACGCTGATTTTCGCAGACAGAACAGGTTGCAGACGCCAAAATTGTGCCAAAAAAGCTAAAAAATGCGGAAAAAAAAAAATTAGATGGTATTTCTTCTTCCTAAGTGCATTCTTTAACCTGCAAAAACAAGCAAAACACCCTCACAACACACTCAAACAACAACAAACATTAGATGGTTAGAAAAATGACATATAGATGAAAATAGATGATTAAATGACCCATAGTGGGGTCCCACCAGGCGTGCCAAAATGTAGAACAAGAATTAGTATGCAAAGAACATTAACAAATAAAGTAAACATTCACAAACCAAAAACTAAATTCACATATATTCTTAGACAAAGAAAGCAAACAAGAAGTGCAAACCTCACAAGAGAAAACACTCCATGCTTTCTTGATTCTGCAGATGTGTCCTTTTGCTGTGGATGTATGCTCAAGATGCTCAAAAGCTGCTTCAATGGAGATGGGTAATGGAAAATTGGTAGCTTTGTGAGCTCTCAATTTGGCATTATAAGGGTATGGTTGATGGCTTTGGTTCTCAAAATAGCATGGTAACTTTAGCTCAAAGATTGTTGATGATATGGCTTGGGATGGGATTCAATTTATAGGCTAAGGGGTAGAGGGATGGAGGGCTTAGATGCAAGGATGGATGAAGGCTTAAGGAGGGCTAAGATGCACTCAAAGTGGGGCACACGGATTGTGCTTGTTTAGCACCAATGGGAAGGTGACACTTGTCACAAGGAGGATGAGTGTGAGAGGGTAGGGTAAAGGGTTGGTTAAAGGCATGATGAGTGGGGTTGAGTATGTAAGAGGGATGTAAGAGGAATGAGTTTGGAAGAGGGAAGAGTGTGGAAGATGGGTGTAAGAGTCATGAGTGGGCTTGTAAGGGTCTTTATGTTTTGTAAGAGCACTCATTACTTAGTGGTTCGATTTTTTGAGGGGAGACTTTGGTTTGGATTAGGAAAGTCTTAAACTTGTTTAAGGAATGTGACAACATTAGGGGGTGGATTAGGCTTGGGTTTAGGATTAGCTTAGGGATGTTAGAGATGTGCAAGTGGATGGCATTAATGAGGGTGGGTGAGTTAGTGGCTAAGCTTGGTTAGTATGGGTGGATGGGGTGGATTAGGCTAAATGGAGGATTAGAGATAGGTTAGGGGTTTTTGAATTTGAGGATTTCATTTATCAAATAGATTTATTTAATAAATGGGGATTTTTGGAATTAGATAGGAGAAAAGGATTTAATTGATAAATAATAGATTATTTGATTTATCAATTAGGACTATAGATGATTAATTAAATTAATCAACTAGGGATGGCAAAGGATTAATTAAATAAAAATTTAATTAATGATGCCTTTAGAGATGGCTAAATTAGATTACCAAAGCAGTGTAATCAAATTTAGGTGTCTACACTAAAATGGGAGTACGAATAACTGTGTTGTCTACATGACAACTCAGTGAATGATGCAAACACCAATGTTGCAGACACCATGTGTTGAATTAGAGTTGTGTACTTCTGTGTTGTCAACATGACAACTCATGAGAGTACACAAACTCCTAAGTGTCTCACCTAAATAAATAACAAAATAATGCAATATAATAAAATAATGCATTAATCTAAGTAAACTTAAGTAAATTGTAAATAGTAAATACTTATTTACACCAACACCCCACCTTAAGTGCAACTTAGGGGAATGCCCTTAAGCTTACAAAAACTAGGATGAAATGTAGAATGGGTCCTAGCTACTAGGCCATGTTAGGTACCCATGTACATAATGAAATGCAATCTCTCATAAAGTGGAGAAAGAGGGAAAACCTCATGGGAAAAACCCTCCCCTAAAAAGAGAGATGAAAAAACTAGATGTACGAATGGATGGAGTAATCAAGACCCCCCATTACTACATACATCAAGTATATACAATAGAGAAAAATGAGAAGAGGAAGAGAGATAGGATAGTCTCCCCCCCCCCCCCCCCCCAAATGAAGAGTGTCGATCAGTAATAGTTTCTTTGATGTAGAAGCTAATCCAAGACTGCAGAATAGTGTTCCTCCTCTTTGGAAGAAATAATACCCTAGGTATAAGTGAGATGCTTCCACTGTGTGTGGAAAGAATCCTGATGATCATTGTTGTCTTTGAAACCTATTCAACTATCCTTGTGAAGGATGAATGAAGAACCTATCCCAAAGAATCTACTATCTCCTCAACTGATAAAGAGACCTCCTACAACTGCTATACATAAGTATCCACAATCACATCAACCCATGAAGATCGATCATGTAGAGAATGGACATGAGGGTCAGAGTGAGCCCTTGCAACAAATATAGAAGGATCTTCTCCATCAAAGAGAAGATGTACATCATCAATGATGTCTCCCAAATCTGTTATATGTGACTCTACGAACAAACCTGAAATGTCTATTATGTAGTCATATCTTAATGTTGGAGCTGAAAGACTGGGTGTACCCTACTTTTCTCAAACTATCATTGTGGCGATATATGCATGTGGAGTATGCTGACATCGTGACCTCTCGTTGTAGCTATTGATAGAACCCCACATGTCTAAATCTATTGAAGCACTATCATTGTTTTCACTATCAGTTTCCACAATGTATGATGTGTGGAGAGGATTAGAGGATAAGCTAGGTGAACTTTCCTCAAAGTGTACATCCTTCTCCACAAAAATTTGTTCTGTCTCTAGATCCATGAGTCTATATGCCTTCACTTCATCTTCATATCTGATGAAAGTTCAAGGACTAGGTGATAGTGCCTTGCATCCCTTGGAAGATCTATTTGCCCATGCAAGACAATTGAAGACTCTGAAGTGAGTCACAACTAGTTTTATGCCACACCATACCTCAAAAGGAGTCTTGCCATGTAAGGTAGGATGAGGAGACCTATTAAGTATGTAATTAGCACTATTGATTGCTTTGACTTGAAGTGATGGATCTAGAGACTTGGCTTGTATCATGCAACTTTCCATAGACTTAAGAATCCTAATCCTCATAGCTACAACAATTGTCTTATGCGGATTGAATGCTGGTGGATTTTGAAGATCAATACCCTCAAGTTTGCAAAAGTCTTTAAGTCTTTTGTTCACATATCTGCTTTCATTGTCCATCCTTAGAACTTTTATGGTTTTCCTTGATTTCTATTCAACATGAGTCTTGAAGGCTAGAAACTTGTCCAACACTTCATTCTTGTGATGAAGAAAGTGGACCCAAGTGTACCGTGAAAGGTCATCAATGAAAGTAAGTATATAGTGACCCTAGCTGACTAATGTTATCGCGAAAGGACTTTCTAGTACCATGTGAACCAATTGAAGAACAACTAGTGCTCTTGAAGACTTCTCTTTATGTAACTTCTCCTCTAGATGCATATCTATTATACCTATTGAGCATTCACCTTGGGAAAAGTTAATTGTAGGTAGACCTTTGACCACTTCATTTGAGAAAATTTGTTGAAGATAGCCAAAGGCAAGATCACCAAATTGCTCATGCCATAATTGGATTTGTGAATTTGATTGAGTCAACAAGGATTGTGAAGGAGACTTCGGCACAAAGTGGGAGAAAGAATATAACCTTTTGTCATAATTAACTTTCCCCACTACAACCAATGAATCATCTTCAGACTATGCACTTTTACTGAGTCAGGAAGGAACTCAACTTTATGACCATTTCCAAGGTGAGTGATTTGGTAAATTGAGAGGGGATTTGAACTTAGGTTTGGAAAATAGAGAACATCATTAAACTCTCCATTTTCCATCTCCACATTTCCTTTCCCTTCAACTTCCATTTTTGTATCATCTCCCACAAAGATGTATGGTACCTTTGACTACTTCAATGAAGAAAAAACCTCTTTTGAAGAACCCATATGATATGAGGCACCATAGTCAAGGATCCATTCTATTGAAGAATTTGTATTTTCCATGAGTGCTTGCCTTTTGCCCTTTGAATCTGAAGAAGACCCTTTCTCCTTATAAGCATTAGGCAGTGGAACATTATGTTTCTTCATGATAGAGGTAAACTCATCAATCTTTCTATGATAACACTCATGTTCTTCATGACCCAATTTCTTGCAATAAGCACACTTTTTCTTGTCCTTGTTATTGTCCACCTTCTTATTTGAATTTGAGGAAGACTTGCTTTGTTGATTGGATTGCGGTGTTGTCTTTTCTGCATCCTTTGATTTATCATTCTTCCATTTCTTATTCTTTCCCTTTCCTTTATTTGAAGATTGACCAGCTAAATTTTGAGAAGGCCACCAATGCCTTTGACTTAGGTCAATTGAGAATCCCCATTGATTTCAACTTCTTTTCTTCTTTATCCAATAGATCAACATAATCATCAAAAGAGACTTTCTGATAGGTAGACCCTAATGTAGTCTTTGAGGTGTTATAAGTAGAAACAAATGTGGAGTACTCCGATGGTAGCTTGTTATGAATGAGATAGACCAATATGTCATCTTTAATAGGACTCCCACAATCATTAAGCTTTGTCCTTAGTTCATTCACTTTAATGATGAAATCCTATATGGAATCAAATGACTTAGGATCTAAGGAGACAAGCTCATCTTCAATTTTGAAAATATCCTCTTTAAACACCTTACCATATAGGTTTTGGAGGGTATCCCAAGCTTCCTTGGATATATGAGACTTCTGAATCTAATACATGATCTTGTCATCAACCCCCAAACAAATATCACCTAGGGCTTTCCTATCCATTATTTGCCAATCAATGATTTCACTAGTATATACCTGATCACCTATTGGTTTAAGAAGGGTACCATCTCCATATTGAGAAACTCCTTTATGCATTAAATGACACCACATTTTAATGGACCATGTGGCATAGTTATGTGGAGTTAATTTTGGAAACTTAAAATGTCCCTTGATGCAGAAAATGAAAGAAAATTGTAGAAAAGATGAACACAACACCAAGAACACCCCCTCCCCCTTTTTACTAAATCAAGAAACCCCACCACCAAACCCCACCCCCCCACCCCCCCCCCCCCCCCCCCACCCCAAAAAAAAGATGCTTTAGGCACTTTATATGTAGTGTAATTACAATGGCCACTTCTCAATTTTGGCCTTAGTGGACTTCTAATTTTGTTGTTTATAACCTCCTTATGGAGTTCAAAAATAGAACATTACAATGTATCTTAGATAAACAAAAATTCTGAAGATATATCAAAGTAGTACAATGCAAAAAAGGACCTGATTCTGAAAGTGACACTTTTGTCCATACAACCCTATAATTTGATTGTAGATCTCGAAAGTAGACAAAAAGTAATGCACTTTCAAAAAAATAGAACCTCTTTTTGTGTCCATATGAGCTCGTACAGAGAATTTGAAGTTGCAAAATGCAAGATTAAATAGGTTCAGTCACCAAAAGACACAAATTTTGACAAATCTATGCACCAAAACTAGAAAATATCTCACCACTAAAAATTTTAGGAAATTCTACCCAATTTTTAAAAAAATTACACCTAATTTGGAGTTTGGATGAATGAGATATGGCCTCCCAAAGTTGGATTGCAAAATCAAAAATCAATCTGGAGAGGGGTTGCATCAACAAAAGATAGGGTTAAATTTGACGATCATACGACCATCATAGTAGTTCAAATTTTCCCTAGGATGATAGTCAGACAGTCGTCAAATTTAGGCTCAAGAAATGATGACATCAGCAACCCCAAGCCCTATAATGACATCAACAATGACATCAATAGTATGGATGATGACATCACCTATATGAAATTGTATGGATAGGTATGGAAAAATTAGGTGGCTAATGATGTGTCAATATGGTTGTCTATGTGTACTTGTTGACATGGAATCCTCAATGGTGCTGACTATATAAGTACAGATCTGACTAGGACACATGGCCAGGCACTGATGTGGATTGATGTGAATGTCCACATAGGTAGATGACTATGCACTATATGAAGGCTACATATGCTAACTAGTGGCATGATTTGGTGGGGTTGATTGTGGACTAGATTGTCCACGTGTGTGGTTGCCTATTCAAATAAAATGTTGCCACATGGCCGAGTCACAGTGAGGCCACGTGTCATAGTTGGAAGTAGGGCTAGAGTTTTGTTTCATCGCTGAAGACTTTGGTAAGGGGTGACAAAAAGTATATACGGGCTGCCAGATTTTTCAAAAAAATTCCCACATTCGTGAGGATAAAAAATAGCCTAGTGTTTAAAAGGAAACCCCCATGAGGTTAACTCCAAAGTGGAAGCCCATCGATGGAGACTTGGCTTGGCCAGTCTAGTGGTGTTAACTACTAGATTTTAGAGGGTGGGCCACTAGTTATGTAATAATGAGGGTTGGCCAGATTTCTTATGCCAATACCAGATTTGATGTAAACTACCATATTATGTTGAGATGCTCGCCGATTAAGGAATATTCTCCCAAATTGCAGGGTTGGGGTGTGACTGCCTGGTTCTACAAAAAAAAATTCTTTGCTAGCTTGACTAGGCAAAAAAAAATTAGAAAAAGCAAAGAATTATCATATCCAAAAAAAAAATTAAATAGATCTAAAAATGACCATACCTATTTAGCAAATTGGTACCTTTAGGTGCCGATTTGCAAAAAAAATTGCCTCACAATCAACTTTAGCCCAGCATAGGAAAATTTATAACTGATCTTCACCGAATCGATGTCCCAGACGTAATAGCGAGGTCAGATTTGGCTATAAACACTCTCAATTTTTGTGAATTCTTTGGATTTAGGTCAAGGTGTTGAAGCATGAACGGTCTCGAACAACTATGTGTAGAGAATTTCCTCAAGCTCTGATACCATGTAAGAATTTGCCTTAGGGTAGAATTCACCCAAGACCAAGGAACTCAAACACAAGCACAACAGTAGACCAAAGAGAGTATGATCAGAATGATGATAAATTCATTCAATATTCCATATGAAAGTACACTAGGAGTGCCTATATATAAAGGCCTCTGGAGAGCTTCTAGAATGCATAGAAGTTAGCAACATGATAAGTCATACAACTAGGCACATGTCCACCAGATATGAGTTATCCTCCATTAAGCATGGGAGTAAGTATGATGATGAGAGGATAAGCCTACAATGGTGTAGCATGAAAATTTATGTTGTAGACAACATGTGCTAAAATGGGAGTGTGAATAACTATGTTGTATACATGACAACTCAGTGAATGATGCAAACTCTAGTGTTGTAGACACCATGTGCTAAATTAGAGTTGCGTACTTTTGTGTTGTCAACATGACAATTCATGAGAGTACACAAACTCCTAAGTGTCTCATCTAAATAAATAATAAAATAATACAATATAATAAAATAATGTATTAACCTAAGTAAACTTAAGCAAAGTGTAAATAGTAAATACTTATTTACACCAACAATACTTAGTGGATAAGATTGATTGGCTAGCATTCTATGACTAGTTGGCAAGAATCCTAGAGATGTGGGATGAAATAAGAAGAGATGAAGATACATTGAAGCCCATTGTGCAAAAATGGAACAAAAGAGATAATGATGTTACTTCTATGTGTATCTCTATCATCACCTTATCATGTGATCAAATAGAGAAATTTTTTGATATAGTTAATAATCTAAAAGAATTTGATGAAAAAAGGATTTTTGTTCAAAAGAAAGTAATGATTTCTGTTTCTAAGTATATAGTAGAAAAGTTTGATCTCTTTCCCAATGTACATAAAAAGATTGACAAAATAAAAGAAAAGGAAGAATGGGGAAAGGAATTAGATGATTTGTTGTGCCATAGAATGAATCAGGTCATAGATGAAAGGGGGCATGTACTATGGGCAATGACTAATGAAGAATTTGTCAAAGAACAATTGTTTTATAATACTATTAGAAAAGATTTTTTTGAAATAGAACAAATAGGAAGCTTTGTATTAAAAAAGCAATAGGAGATCTTAAATTTTGATTGGCCTGATGATACTAATTTCAACAAATGAAAGGAAAAACTTTTGTCTTCAGAACAGATGGAAACAGAAGAAGAGGGTGAGGGCCAGGAAGAATGGGGAAAGGAATTAGATGATCTGTTGTGCCATAGAATGAATCAGGTCATAAATGAAAGGGGGCATGTACTATGGGCAATGGCTAATGAAGAATTTGTCAAAGAACAATTGTTTTATAATACCATTAGAAAATATTTTTTTGAAATAGAAAAAATAGGAAGCTTTGTATTAAAAAAGTAGTGGGAGATCTTAAATTTTGATTGGCCTGATGATACTGATTTCAAGAAATGGAAGGAAGAACTTTTTTCTTCAGAATAGATGGAAAAAGAAGAAGGGGGTGAGGGCTAGGAAGAAGATCAAATAAATGACACCTCATTTTAAGAAGACAAAACATAACAATCACCCTCTATTATAGAAATTGAACAACCAACCATAATTGCTAGCCAGGGGGGGCAAATTGATGATGTGGCAGCTAAGGACTCAAAAGTAAATATTGCTTTAATAGTTCATGATGATGAAGATGGAGAACCTCAAGTTGGAGTAAAGATACATGAAATAGAGCCAAGCACATCATTGGCAAGCCTAATAGCTACACATTTTGAGGATTCAGAATAGTACAAAAGTCAATCATGAAATTCGTAGCATTTGAAGATGTAATAGTAAATGGGTCCACCAAGAGAATATTTTGATGTAAAGTCTTTTATTGCATATATTTTTGTCTTTTGTGACAGCAAAAAATGTAAATATCTTTTGTCTAAAGGACAACTGTCAATTCTCTATGCCTGAAGCTTGTTGCATCTCACACTATATAAGTGAGATTTCAGGGCTAGAGAAGGGGTCTGAATTGTTGTATAATTTTAGGTTTTACTAAGTTGTTTGGTCCAGTCTATTGATGAAACCTTTGTGATGTATTTTCTCTACCAATATTTGAGAATACATTAATGTTACAGGATTTTAATGCCTTTTCTTGAGTTATTCTGAGTTGTTTCAATTGTATACAATTTTCAAAGGAAATTAATACAAAGATGAACTCTCCCCATATCTGTTCTTGCTGAGTTTTTGTCTCCATTTTTATTACCTGGTTATTTAGAAGTTGTATAAGCAAAGCTTGTCCAATTGAATGCAGTTAAATCAAGTTGTATGTCAATTCACTATTGCTTTTAGTTCAATGAATTAAGTAAATGTTTCAATGAGGTTGATAGGGTTTCCATGGTAATAGGAGGGATATCTATAAGAATGATTTTTAGCCAGAATTGTTGATAGTATTGATTGTAATGCAATCAATTAGATCTACAAATTGAATGGACTCTCAATCCCAATGGATGAGGCACTAATCTATTAATTAGTCTGCAAATGAAATATCATGAACAAGCATCTAGCCCAAATTCTAAATCAATTTTACTTTACTATTTGAAGAATATCAATGTTGGTCAACACTTGTTTGCACTGAATCTCTAAGTCTTAGCTAGCTATTATTGCCAGAAATACTTGTAAACCTAAGAAGTATTGTGACTAAATTTGCTTTAAGGGATGTGTGTTGTGGTAAATTATCATGGAATGAACAAAATATGTTTATGGTATTAGATTGAAAATCTTTCATCCCTTAGGTATACCTGCCTTGGTTTTGTAGAGCCTAAAGAGTAGAAAATCTATTTGATTTTGTTCAAGTTGGGTTCAGATATAAAACACATACAATTGTTTATAGGAAGTAGTTGATCCTTAGATTGTTGTGATATTTGTTATCGTGGTATTAAGTGTTTTGTTGCTTAGTAGTTGAAAAACACCAATACCTTCCTTCATGTTTTTTCAGCATTTTTCCCACTTGGTCTTCTCCTTTGTCTCTAGTTTATAGAGATTTCCTTGTTTTGGGTACCTAATCAAGCCTTATTGTCGGGACCCATTTTCCTACTTTCATAGCTTTGCTAGGTTAGCTTACCTCCTAAGCTTCACTTAAGGGGGGGTGTTATAGTAATTATTTATTTACTCTTATCAATTAGATCATCTTGATTTAATTATTTAAGTTGTTTATTACTCTAGTTTACTTAAGCTATCTCTTAGGTGCATATAATTAATATTTTATATTATTTATAATGTGCCACCTAGTTTCTTTTCCCTTTTTAAGGTTTCATTCACCTTTAAGGTTGAACTCTTGTAATTTCTTTTTCATTATCTTGGAATACATTTTTCTCACTCCGTTGAGATTTCCAAGCTGTGCTTTTTTCCTTCTCTAGTTTCCCTTCAGCAACAAGTTATTTCTATGCAGGTTTTCTTGGAAAACTATGAATTTGGTTTTCTCAACTTCTACAAGATCTATTGTATTGGTGGAAAGATACCAATAGGAACAACCCAAAGTGGGAACAAGCAAAACCCAAATCTCTCTCTCTCTCTACATTAATTTATGGTGCAATATTGATTTCACAAGGATTTTGCTACATAAGGTTCAAAGTATTTCCAATGTCTATACTTCTATCTATCAATCCAACACTATAGCTAGAATAGTTTAACTCCAAAACGAAAAAATTAAGTGTTACACATCGGGTTCACCAAAATGTTTAGAGGGAAAATGGAAGCAATGAATTTGACAATATAAATTGGATGAGATGAATATATTAGTTAAGAAAATTCACCCTAAGTCATTCAATAAAAGAGAAAGAGAGGGTTGCAAACATTACTCAAGTTATATTAGAAAAACTCAAAAAGGATGAAGGGATGCAAATACTAAACCTAAATTATACTAAGTATGCAAGTGAATCCCATTTCATGTGTTATTCATTAACTTTAGATTCACTTTAGTAGGATGATGGGGGAGAAAGGGGGAGAGTGAGAGATGAGAAAAGAAATAGGGGAAAGGGATCATAGAGGAAAGAGATAGTGTATGGTAGGATGTTGCGGGAGAGAGGTTAGGGAGAGGAAGAGAGGGAGAGAGTGACAGAGCAAAGGGAGAGAGTGATAGGGAAGAGGGAGAAAACTAAAATAGGAAGAGAGTGATAGAGGGGGAAAGAGATGCATATACCCATGTATAACTCCCTATCTATCTATCCCCTCTTTATTTATATTCCTCTCTCTAGATCTCCCTACCCAAAACCATTACACCTATCCTCCTATTCTTTCTCCCATCACCTCTCTAGATCTCCCTTGCTATTTCTTGATAGGGTTTAGGCTTCAATATTGATTTCAAAAGGTTAAGACCATAGGATAGTTATTTCCTTTATTATGAAAATTGATTCACCATGTTATGATGTCAAATTACCAATTGTATCTAGAAATAGAGACATACAATGAGTGATACAAAAATACATAAATCTCTTAGCATAAGGGAAGAAATAGATTAAGATATAAAGAGAGGAGGGAGAGTGGTATTAAGAGAAATATATATGGAGACATGATGAAATAGGACATGATAGTATGAGGTTGTAATATCCAATTTATCTCTTTCTTTTATTCATCTTCATCCTCAGCACTAAATGGACATAGGAGGGAGATGTAGAGAGTGGGGAAGGAAGATAGAAGAAATGAAGATGGAGATGGGAGAGATAGATGGGGGAGAGAGGGAGAAAATGGTTAAAGGGAAAAAAACTACTCTTTTCTATCAAATATTAATGAATCTAATCATTACATCACAAAGAGAGCGAGAGAGGGAGAAAGAGAGTAGATGTGAAGCTTTCAAGAGAGATATTTTGTGCATTGTAGAGTTATGGGGGAGAGAGGGAGTGGAGGGGGGTGGGGGGTGGTGCAAGGGAGTGGAAGAGAACTTCTAAACTATAAATCTTACCTAAGCATAACATCTTAAATCGTACAATCCTAAAGTCTAAACTATATATTAGTAGATAAACCCTATAACCATAATCTCTGAGCCTTACATCCTTTCTTTGTAAACAATAAACCCTTAACTCTATAACTAAAAATCTCTCTCTCTCTCTCTCTCTCTCTCTCTCTCTCTCTCTCTCTCTCACACACACACACACACACACACACACACACACACACCCTTATATTAACATTAGAACCATGAAAACAATAAAAATGAAAAGCAATCTTATAATAACTAGAGATAAGAGAAAAGGGATGGGAGTGGGAGGAATTACACATTATTAACATTAGTTGAAAATAAGTGTTGGCAAAATTAGTTACAAACAAGTGTTGTTAATATTAGTTGTAAATCATCTCACAATCCTTATACCTCTCCAATTTCACCTCTCCTTAAAATCTCTTATCACTCTTCTATCTATCTTTGTTCACTAAAAAATGAAACCCTAATCCTAACACAAAACCAAATTTAATATTAACCTCACCCCTAATTAATCACTAAAAACAATGAGCCCCAACTTGTTTTGGATCACATAGGAGATTGAGTATATTGCTTATATCTTTTATTATAATAGGTTGACTCCTACATCTAGTTGATGTTTAATCTCTATAATAGGTATAAATGAGAGATAGACAAAGAGGTAGATAATGAGATGAACATAATGACAAATAGAAAAATGAGAGAAAGGGAGAAAATATTTAGGGTTTAATTCTTATGGTTATGGAATTATTGGTTTTGAGCATAGAATCTTTAGGATTTAGTGTTTAAGGAAAGATATAGTGGGATACTAGGAGAGAGAGGGGAGAGAAATGGGAGAGAGTGAGAGAGTAGGAAAGAGGTGGAGAAGAAGAAGTAAAGGGAGATAGGGAGAAAGGGAGAAAGTAAGAGAGGAAAAAAGAAAGAAGTGTGTGTGTGTGTGTGTGTGTGTGTGTGTGTGTGAGAGAGAGAGAGAGTATGCTTTATGTATAGAATTTTATTAATTAGGATTTATACTTAAGAATATACACAACTTTTGAAATTTTTTAATGCATCTGTGTCTTCCCCTTCTTCCTTGAAACCCCATCTCAACTCTCTCTCCCCTTCTAGGTATGTCACCTCTCTTCCCCTATATCTCATTTCTCCCTAGGTCTCTCACTATAATTTAGTATCCACACTAGTGTATTATGTAGCAAAACATATATTACAATATAAAGCTTATGGAATCTTCATAATAATTTGAGGTATATGGTTAAAGAAACTAGCCATTAACCTTCGATTATTTTTTTATAACTTTGTACAAATTTAACTTTGATAAAAGGTACCTTTGTTTGAATATTATGTTGGGTGGGCAAAATAATATAAAAGATTCCTAACTTTTGACTTTTCAATAATAAAAGAAGACCTTCACTTTAAGTTTACCTTTTCTCAAAGGTCTCAATTTATTGATAAAATAATTAGTTTCACTAAGTTTAAGGATTTGAATTAGTTAGGCTTTACATTTAATTATGGGTTATTTTAGTGTAAATGTCTAGTTACTTAGCTAGTGTTCAATAGGATTTAGATTAGGTAGAGAGCAAAGGTTAGGTTTTGAATTACAATTAGTTTTAGGTTAGGTTTGATATTGAAAATAAGGCTAGAATTAATTACACTTAAATTGGGATCAAATACACTTTGATTAGGGATCTAATGTTAGGTCACAAATAAAGTTGTTATTGTATGATAAATATTTAGTTAGGGTGAGGGTTCAATCATAGTTAATGCAAGGATTGAAGGAAGACGTGAGTTACTATTAAATTTTTATCAAGTTCAATTAGTGCTAAGGTTAGTGTTGAGATCAAAATAGGGAAATATGGTTAGTGTAATGAATCAATGATTAAGATTTAATGGAAACCATAACAACTATTATATCAACACAACATTGGGAAAACAAAAATTGATTTAAAAAATTCACTCAATAGAAAAAATATCTAGCAAGAAGAATCTAGAATAAAATGACACCTCCTATGTAAAACTTAGACATAAAATGATTATATCCTAAACAAAAACCAAAGAAAATTAGCATTAAATTAAGCTAAAATAATTATATCCTTTTACTACTAATTTATTTTAATCTTATGTTCACTTATTAGTCCAGCCTATTTATAGGCTGAGACTTATGTTTTCACCTGATTTTAGGCTATTAGTTTGCCTTAAAAGCTGTGCCTTTGCAAAATATTAAACATGATTTCCAATGTTTGAAGTGTCTTTTTTTTTTTTTGAATTTCTTGAAAAGTATTTCTTTTTTCTTATTGGTTGACCCTATTTTTGTTAGGGGTTTAATTAATTTTTCATTCTGAAAATTACAAAAAAATTGTCTAATCAACTAAGAGTTTTTTTTTTTTTAAGTAAATTTAAGTCTCCATATCTCTAGACTTTCTCTTTATATATTATATGCTATATAATATATATAACTAGTAGTATGGAGAAAGGAAAGGACTAAGAATTAAATTATAAAATTTATTATAGAAGTTAATTAAATTTTATAAATGTTATTAAATTTTATTATATACTTTATTTTATATAATAATTATATATATATAATCCCTAATATCCTTCATTATTATAATTTTAAAATGAGATTTAAGTTTAGCATTCAAATTAGTTTTACAAGTAAAGTTAGAGTTTAGTATGGGAATTCAATTAAGATTAGATTTACTATTACATTAGGTTAGGGTCAATAATAGAATTGCATTTAGAGATAAGCACCACAATATTTACCCATTTAATGTTTATATTGAAAAAAAAAGTTTGAGTAATTTTTTATTTTAGTAGATAGTAATGAAATACATATTATTTAAATAGATTGATAGTAAATACGCTAGAATAAATTCATAAATTATGAGGAAAATTTGAAGTCATCATATAAATGAAATTATTTAAGTCAATTGATTTAAAATAATATTGTACCTATTGATTTAAAATAAAAAATATATGTTCAAACAACACTTTCCTCTAATTTTCTCTAATTTTCTATTTCATTATTCTATGTTCTTATATTATAAAAGAATTAAATTTTATTTTAAAACTTATAAAATTAATTTATTTGATTTACTCTTTAATAATTATTAGTTTATATTACTTTATTTTAATTTTCTTCTACTAATTATTTACAATCATTTACTTATGCCAATGTTTGTTCAATCTATTCAAACAATAGTAACTTTTTTACTATTAGGCTGGACTCTTGCTGTAACACAACTCTTGTTTGAAATATGATTCCATGCTCACTCAATCTTTTACCTTTTTAACTCTTCCTTTTGTATAGGCATCTCACTAGTTACAATTAACACATTCCTACTTCTTAGGGATAATAATGTGTATGGTTTGGTTGGGATAATATTTGATGAAACTCTTTTGACATATCAAAAATTATTATTAAGCATTTTAATAATTTTATCTTTTTAAATTTGATATTCTAAATTTATTTTTCTAAAAGGTATTAACTTCTAATATGTAATATAAAATATATTTATTTAAAGATACAAAATATTTAAATTTGTTGTCTCTCAATATTTAATATTCTACATTCATTTTTTTAAAACAATACTAATTTTAACATTTATTTAAAAAATATGTTTAAATATTAAAAATTCACAATTTTGAAATATTTTATTAAAAAAATTAATTTGATTTGAGTGTTAATCTACTTTTACTTTGATCACTTATTTATTTATTTTATTTTAAGTATTATTAGAATCTTTCAATAGGCAACTAATAATCTTTCTATTATAACTTGAATTTATTTATCTTAAAAAGTTAGTTATAATTTATTATATTAATATTAATTTTATCTTCTTCTTTTTTAAAAACATATTTTTAAATATAATTAATAAGTATTAATGTAATAACTATGCAATAGATTATGCATAGATTATCCATGTAATGTCTTTTCTAAGTATTTCTACTCACTTTATTTAAAATTATTATTTCTCTATATTATATTAATGAACTTATAGAATATATTAATTTTAATATATATCATTATCTATTTATTTGATTTGTTTGTTAAAAAATCAAAAAAATCAAATTATTTTACTATTGTTAATTAAAAGAATTTTATTGTTAAAATAATTATTATTCATAAAAAAATTTATTTTAAATTTAAAATAAAATTTAATTAAAAATATATAACAAATCTAAAAAGTTAAATTTTATAAAAATAAACGCTGATAACAATTTTTCAAAATTAATATATAATCTCCCATGAAAGTTAAATCACAAACTTTTTTTAATCATAATTTTATCTTTTAAGAGAAAAGTTCAAAAATTTGAAAGGAGCGATCAAACTTTTAAGAGTAACAACTGAACGTACTTTTGCACCTCAAGGTAAACTGGACACAAACGGAGAAAAGAGATTTAAGTGAGCCCTAAAAATAGTCAAAGCATGTATGGAATGTGTCTTTTAGATGGGCATGCATGTTTTGCCGCTTTTTGCACCAGAATAGATGGCTTCCTTTAGGATCCATTTGGTTGCGAGCGTAGGAATTGAGAATTAGAATAGAAAATTTGAATGAGAATGGAAAATGAAGAATAGAAATGGAAAAATGCAATCCAATCTTGTTTATCCCTTGTTTGGTTATGCAAGCTTAAATTGGAATAGAGTTAACTTGCAATCGGCGCCGTTTGAAAATATTTTGAAGATGCAATCGGCGCCATTAGAAAATTGTTGAAATATTTGAAATTATTGAAAACAAAGTTCCCGCGCTCACCCCAGGTCAAAGCGGATTTGAAAATTTAATCAAATTTGAGAAAGCAAAAATGAATGCAAGAATAGCAATTCCAATTACAAATATTTTTTGGAATGGACAAAAGCTCATTTTGGGGCTAAAATGAGAATACGTATTCCTATTCCCTATTCCTATTCCACGCACCAAACAAAGAATACAAATCATATTCTAATTTCCTATTCTTATTCCAGTTGTATTCCAGCAACCAAACGGGCCCTTAGTTCTATGCCATAGGTTGATGTTTGAAGCACGGAACAAAATTGGATGCCTCCAACTAAATCAATCAGCAACCGACCTTAGCTCAGTTGGTAGAGCGGAGGACTGTAGTGGGATTAAACATCTCAAAGAAATCCTTAGGTCGCTGGTTCGATTCCGGCAGGTCGGATTTTTATATCATTTGACCGTATTTTATGAGGTAATAAATCCTGGAGTGGGTAGCTTTTTTGAGGAAATAAATTGTGGAGCGGATAAATATTCGGCTTCAAAGCCGAAAAAACATTTTATTCGAAGGTTGGATGGTGGAATTTATATATATTATTCAAAACACATTCAAAATATTTTAAGAACTATAAATAGATTTTTATCATTTGAACATTTTTTAGGAAATAAATGCAGAGTGGATAAATATTATTTTGTACTTTTCTTAGACAATGTACTATTGTATTTACTATTCTAGAATTAATTTTGAACATTTCAACCAATCAAATTCAACTAATTTTATCTGATTTCAATTTTTCTTAAGTTTTCATATTTTATATCAATTAAATATAATATGAAAAATGATTTATCTTCATTATAATTAGTTCAATTCGTTTCATTGGATATTATAGAGCCCCTTTTTTTGGACCTCCCTCCATATTCCATTTTAAGGGACCTCAATAAAGATATGTATATATTGAAATTAAACATTATTACTACCAAAAAAAATTTAAGTGCGTTATATTTAATTTTTTGATTATATGACAAAAATGATCAACCAATGAATGACTTTGAATTTTAACAAAAGTAGTTCTCAAATTTAACAAAACATAAATGACTCAAATTTAACCAGAAAAAAATGAAATAGACTAATACCAAATGATCAACCAATGAATGAGTTTGAATTTTAACAAAAGCAGTTCTCAAATTTAACAAAACATAACATATTAAACTTGTTTTTATCTCTTCTCCAAAATCATCTTACAAGTCAATTATATTTCTACTCAAATTCTTGCCAATAATAAAATGTTTAGGCTTAATACAATTTTATTAAAAACAACTCTCTTTCTTTTAAACATAATGATTGTAAAATAAAACAAAGTATAATGATTGTAGAATACAAATAAAATTGATTTTGCGAGGAATCTTTTAAAATTTTGTTTAATAATAGTTTAGAGCTAGTTTAGTTTTTAGTATTGATAATTTTTTTAAATTAGGTAACAATAAACTATTACATATAACTTTTATCTTTTTAATATTTCACTTACTTTACCACATTAAACTAGTAACAATAAACTATCACATATAATTTCTATTGTTTTAATATTTCACTCACTTTACCACATTAAACTATTAACAATAAACTATCTCATATAATTTCTATCTTTTTAACATTTCACTCACTTTACCAAATTAAACTATTTTCATATTTATAAAATCATGGTTTAGTTAATTCTATTAACTATAACTATAACGGCAAGTAAATGCCACTATGTGGCACTTGTTCAAAATACATTGGTACTAAAAAATTCAAAATTTTCAAAATATTTTAAGAACTATAAATAGTTATGTATTCTTATTATGAGTCAAAATTAATAAAACATCTAATTTAAAAAGAGAAAATTGTAGAAATTGTAGAAATTAAAAAATAATATAATTACATGCTAAAAGGATGTTATTATAAGGTATAAGATGTTTCCTAGTTATATAGTTGTAATCTTATTTAGTATTCTATTTTCCTATTTTGGATCCTACTCATACTAGTCTACCTTCTTCTCAATGAAAAGTAATGGTTTGATCATAGAGAATTATATTTAGTCCTTCTCTCTCTTGTTCTGAGATATTGTCCTCTATGGCTTTTCGATGTGTTGCCTTAGTTCACCTACCTACTAGATTGCAAAAATTTCATCTTTTTGAGTTAAAACAAGTTCAAATGTGCCTAAATTCAAGCTTTTAAAAGGTCAACCACCAATTGAAGTCATGGCAATTTTATTGATTTAAAGTATCGGGTTCATCTTGAGCTCCAACACATTGAATTTTTGAAATCCAATTCTCGAGTCAAAAGTTATACTAGGTTAATGAAAGCCTTCAAAATGTATGTTTTCAAACAAATCATTAACCACAAAGTGCAAGAGAGGTTAAGAAACGTGCCGAAAACATGTAATCATTTTCCCATTCTTAACCTTACTAACCAAAATGAGATTAGGAGGGGAATCCAAAATACATGTTTTGGAGACGATTCTTAACCTCTTTGCCAAATATGAGAGGTTAAAATCAAGAGGTTAATAAACCTCAATAAAAGTTAGTTATGTTCCTTGTGTCCATGCCAAAAAGCAAAAAATTATAGAGGCCTGCAGGAAGACCAAATTCACATTTCGTTAATCATTTAAAAAAGGCGCCAAAATGGAGTTCATATCAAAACATGTGTTTTTGAGTAGATTTTGTGAAAAGGTTAGAAACATTATGGCATAATGTGTGCACGGCTTAGTTGCCAGAAATGCAATGATAGAGGCTCGTTTCGCATTTCAATGGTAGAAATGAGTTTCTTCATTGCCAACTGTCATTTATAAGTTGTTTCATTATTTTTTATTTTTTATTTTAAGTTCAATATAGTTCAATTGTATAGGTAGTAACATTTGTCAAAAAGAAAAGTGGTTCACTTGTCATTACCTATCTACTCAAGCTGAGTTACTCAGTTTGAGTGCCAACTCGAGCAAAAGTAAAGAGACATAGACTTATAGTTAATTATTTTTTAACTATTTAAATGGAGTAACACTAATAGTAATTAATAATTATATTTTTATTTTGTAGACAAATATTGCAATTTCAATAATAATATCTTCCAACATATTGTTAGACCCAAGTTTTATTTATTATGCATACAATCATACAATATTCTTAGTTTAAATTTAAAGTTAGAAGAATACTTATTTATGAATATTATATATATTATATTTGGTGTTAATTTTTTAATAAGAATATATTATAGTATAGAACATTCATTTAAGAGTTAATTTTCAATAATATATTATATTTTTTAAGGAATTCAAATGTTAAATTAATTTTATATATATATAGTTTCTCATTTCTAGTAACTATGGTGCACGTTATAGATAGCCACCTTGTTATTACTCATACCTTATTATCCAAATAACCATGATGTGAGAGGATGGCTTAAACATCACACACTAAGCTTAATTCATATACTAAAAGTGTTAAATAGTCAAAGTTGGCTTTTTTTTCTCAGGCTTAATTCTTCCCTTAGTGTGTGATGTTTAAGAGATGTGAGGAGTAGAGGAAGTGACAATGTCACCAAATTATCTGATAAAATATCTTTGAAGCAAAACAAGAGGTGATATTTCTCACAGTTCGATAGGAAATGGAAATGGAAATGGAAATGGAAATGAAAGTGAAAGAAGATGCACACAGTAGTCATGCATGAAAAATGTGGAAGTTGTAGGCACAAGGTTCGTTGCCCATCATGTAAGTCAGACTTTTGAGCAAATGGCATGTATTGTGTGGCAAGTTTTCAAATACGGGGGAGTTTGTTTGACTGAATGAATGATTACAAGTTGCATGCAAATTAGAGAGTGGAGATGATGTAATCAAATATTAAACATAAACAAATATGCTTATTGTTTCACTATACAGAGGTGCCCATGAAGTGTTTGAAAAATTGCTCTAAGCTTGTAAGAGCCACTAAGCCCAACATTGGAAATACAAAGATATGGGCTCATGGAATATGGTGAGTGTAAAACCAAAACACTTGAGAAGATTATTTGAAAATCCTTCAAAATTGTTTGAGTAAACTCTATTCTACTTAAGTTAAACTTTAGACATCTAAAAATTAATTATTTTATTAGTTATTATGCAACCTAGGTTTTAACTTTTAGGATTTTGGATCTCCTTTTATAAGGATTGACCTCTCTTTGTAATTTAACACATTTATTCACTTTTGATTAATAGCAATTTATATTTTTGCTCATCAATAATGTCTCATTTGTTGATCTGGGAATTCCAACTTTTGTAGCTTTTACTTCTCTCTTTTTGTGACAAGTGTTTGCATACAGGTGATTCTTGGGAGTTGTGGGGTTGATCTTTCATCAACTTCAACATGTTATCAAAGCTTCATCTCTTCATGCCCCTATTTTGTTTATGAGAGGTTTGGCTTGAATTGTAGATCTGTGTTTTTTCTTTCAAATTATTTTAATTTTCATTTTTTTTTTTTGTATTGGATCTAGGGAGGCCTTTTTTGGTCACTTTGAGCCCAAATATACATCACCAATAAGCTTAGGGCATCCAAAAACCCTCATTTCCATATACAATATGTCTAGTTTGGATGTTAAAATTTTAGGCAAGTTTGTTTTGCATTTTGCATCCAAACCAGATCGAGTTTGGGCATGTTTTACGAGGCAATGATATTAAATAATTTTTTTTGGAGCAAAAAACATTTTTTTTTTCGAAAAAAATCTTTAGAAGGCACGCATGTCATTATTTGTAAAAATTATTATTTTTAAATAGCATTGGATATTTAGAAGGATGCATGTCATTATTTCAAAGTGCATTGATGCTCCTCTAATTTGACAAATTGATAGGTGCTCTCTTTGATATGGTGTCCCCCTCGGTTAATGCCCAACTACATGACCTACTCTCGCAATGGACCCCACAATGGCACATGAGAAGCAACATACATTTTTTTGGGTTGCTCACAGACCATTTCGATCTCTGTTCTACCCAAAATTTGCACTTCAGTGATGTACGTAGCCCGAAATCTCTAAGTTTTGGTGATTGGTGATGTTTTTGTTTGGACATCTACAATTCTTTTGGTGACCTTGACTTTGGTTTTTGTGCTAGGCTTTATCACCTCTAACCTCAAGCCATGTACCCTATGACTAGTCTACATGTTACCATGTGTATTTAATTGGTGACATATTTTTGGGAGATCACCTTGTCTATGTTGTTATTTTTTACCTCTAATTGACTGTGGGCCCTCTTTTTCCATGGGTTGTTTTCCAATTTTGGATAGTGGTTTCTCCTATTCACTAGAGGTTTCTACAATGGTTTTGGCTTTTTGGAGGGTGGCTTACTATCATCACTGATGGTCTTTATTGTCATTTGTTGGTGGATTTTGATTTTTATAACCAATCAAAAATCAACACATGGAAACATTATGGCCACTAGCTTCTCCGACATCGACTACTCTTTTCTAGCAAATGTTTTATTTTTTAATGACTGGATTTTATTTTTTTTGGCAAAGGAGTCTTTTTCTAGCTTTTTTTGCCATGATTGTCAAATTTATGGTTATCATTCACTAATATCAATGCTACATTAGCACTGCATCATCGACATGTTTGCCCTTTTGGCTCTGTTTGAACCTACCTATGATTTTTTGCTCATATCTCGGGCATACAGACTTTATTTTCCATAAACAAGATATTGGAAGAAAGTTGGTTCCAAGCTTGTCATAGAGATACAAGTAATTTTTAGTTTTGATTCAGTTTTTATGGATTTTTTTGTTGTCAAAGTCTAGAGTTATTTTTTGCACTCCAAGAGACTTATCTTGAGCATCCAAACTCTGATTTGGGAATTCCTTATATTGTTGGAAAGCTCTTTTAGATTTCTTTCTAGTGATGCTAGTTATTTTTTCTAGATTCTACTCCAAGCACATTCTATTGAATTTTTTGCATTTTTGCATTCTCGTAGATATCTTAGTTTTTTCAAGTCTAGGGATCAATTTTGTTCCTTCAGATGATTCGTCATGGGTTGTACTATCTTTTGTATCAATATTATATCTCTTTTGGTCTTTGTAGAAATCTATTGTATGCATTTTTGTAAACTCACTTAGATAAAGTATCATATTTCGTCTACATTTCATTTTAGTTTTTTGTCTTATTTTGTCTTTTGATTTGAGCAATGTCATCTGAGGGCACTCATACAGATTATTATATTCTTGAGATTTACCATATATTGTGCCTTATTATACATGCACTACTTTCATTAAGGTGTCATGGAGGGTTGATTTTTTTGCCTTCATTTGGTATCTTCCTTTTTAAATGAGTATTTCACCCATGGCATTAGCCTCATGACATGTTTGAGATTGATCACCTCAATACACACATATGTATTCTTTTGTGCATCGTGATCATGGTTCCTTGACATGTAGTTCTTTTGGCCCACTCTTCTAGTTTCCTACCACCTCACCCTTTTCTAAATTAGGGGGGTTCTATTATTGGTTCTTATCCTTCCTTGGTTCAATGGAGTGAGCTGTGTATTCAATATTTGTTCCTAGGTACTAGGCAGATGTAGTGGTTGGGTACCCATGCATTTTATGAGATGGATCATTTACCATATAGAAACTCTTCTTTTCATTCCTTCTTTAGTTGACCAACTCTTCAAGCTTTAGAATTTTTTACCATCTGTATTTTTTTAGTTTTGTTGTTTTCCTTTGTGTGTCTCCTGAATCAAGTAGTATCTTCTAAGAACACTTATATAGATTATAGTCTTCTCTATCTGGTTAAGTTCTCTTTAAGTGGAGGTTCTTCAAATCAATAGTTACTTTTTATAGAGTTTTGTAGCTTATAGATGCTTCATTGGTGTTCTATATGATCATCCTTTTATTCATATCTTCTGGGATATTCCCTAGTTTGGAGGCTTCTTCATTCCTTCACTAGTTCTTTCAACATTGTTTCCATCTCTTCTTGGAGTAGGTTTTGTCCCATGTGGTTTTCTCTATTTCTTCTCTTTATAAATATTTTGTTGTGCTTGGGTACCTCATCAAACTTTGTTGTCACAACCCAAATCTACTTTCAATAGTAGTTTCTAAGTTTTTAGCTACTCCCTAAGTTTATTTTAAGCGGGGTGTTAGAAAAATTAGATATTTTTTAATTAACTCTATTCTGCTTAAGATAAACTTTAGGCATCTAACAATTAATTATTTTATTAATAATTATTATGCAAACTAGATTTTACCTTTTAGGGTTTTGGGTCTCATTTTATAAGGATTGATCTCTCTTTGTAATTTAACACATTTTTTTCATATTTAGTTAATAGTAATTTATCTTTTTTCTCATCAAGAATGTCTCATCTATGGATCTATGAATCCCAACCTCTATAGTTTTGATTCTCTCTTTCTATGACAGGTGTTTGCATGAAGGTGATACTTGGGAGTTGTGGGATTGATCTTTTATCAACTTTAATAGAAACCTTACAAGATGATCCAATATAGGCAGCTAGAATAGTCATATAAAAGTCAAGATATAAATGGGTAAATGCATTAAGTTGTAGTGCCAAAAGGAGGGCATTAGTGGCCACATTTTTCTAAAATCAACAATTTTTTAACTTCGACAAGAATTTGAAGATAGTCATGCTCAAAATTTTAAGATATGACAACAAAAAAAAGTAGCAATCCTTTGAATCTAGTTTCTAATTACTAATTTTATTTCAAAATGATTTCTTTAAAAAAAGGGGCCACAAAAAGTGGTATTGTTTTTTGAGAAAAAAAATATAGCATAGTGCAAAGTGTGGCCCCCCTAAAATTTTAACTTTTTTTTTGAAATTCTTTAATCGCTCTGGTCAAAAGTTACCTAACACTATGTAGGTTATCGTAGATTTTTCCGGTAATTTTATAATGTGTATTTTTTTAATGAATTTTTTAATTGGACACATCCCAAAAATGTGAAATATCTATGTCCTCCCCCTAGAAATGATTGAAAACTAATATAAAATCAAAATTTCTTTTTTCCAAAGTGTGTAGAATGGAGTCTAGTTTCTAAAAAACTAAGTTGTTGCAAAATTTGATAAGCGAACTACAATCTATACCCCAATTAGTACACATTGGTTTTTGATAGAAAATAGACATACATTCAAAAGAAATTATAGTTGAAAGGCTTTAAATAGTTCAAATTTGAAATAGTTATATGGTTATATAGCTAACACAGAGATCTATAATGTCACATAACTTGATTTTATCGATGCTCAACCATAAGGAAACTTGAAGGAGAGAGCACAAGAAAAAATAATCATTTTTTGTATGTTTGTTGCAAAACACATCTTAGACCAGTTTAGAGGCTACGAACCTTTGGGTTGGACCCCAAAAGCAAAACCAAGCCTTAGGCTTGGTATAATCCAAAGCTTTAAATAGTGTGTGCATGCTATTTAAAGTATTTTCAAATTTAGGCTTGCATAGCGTATACACACTATAGTGTGCACGCACTCTGTAAGCTTAAATTTTAATAGAGCAGGAAGGATAGAGGGAAGGAGAGAGGGGGAGAGGTTATAGTATGAGAGAGAGAGAGAGAGTAGATGATGGGGATAGAGTAGGAGATGGGAGAGGGTGGGATAGGGATAGGGAGGGAGAAATAGAGAGAGAGAGAGAGAGAGAGAGAGAGAGTAGGAGATAGGAGAAGGTGGGATAGGGAGAGAGGGATAGAGAAATGGAGAGAGAGAGACTAGGGGATGGGAGAGGGTATGATAGGGAAGAGAGAGAGAGTAGCGAATGAGAGAGGGTGGGATAGGGAGAGATAGATTTTTCACATGGTAGGGGAGAGGGGGAGAGAGGGGGAGAGAGAGGGAGGGGGAGAGAGAGAGGGGGGGATAAGAGAGAGAGAGAGTAGGGGATGGGAGAGGGTAGGATAGGGAGAGAGATTTTTCACATAGTATGGGGGGGGGGGGAGAGAGAGAGAGAGAGAGAGAGAGAGAGAGAGAGAGAGAGAGAGAGAGAGAGAGAGAGAGAGAGAGAGAGAAGGGGATGGGAGAGGGTAGGAGAGAGTAGGGGATGAGAGAGGTTGGGATAGGGAGAGATAGATTTTTCACATAGTAGGGGAGAGAGAGAGAGAGAGAGAGAGAGAGAGAGAGCAGAGGATGAGAGAGGGTAGGAGAGAGTAGGGGATGGGAGATGGTAGAATAGGGAGAGATAGATTTTTCACATAGTAGGGGAGAGAGAGAGTAGGGGATGAGAGAGTAGGGGATGGGGGCGAGCGAGAGAGAGAGAGAGAGAGAGAGAGAGAGAGAGAGAGAAGGGGCATAGAGACTAGGGGATGGGAGAGGGTAGGATAGGGGAGAGACAGAGAGAGTTTGAGATGGGAGAGGGTGGGATAAGGAGAGATCTATTTTTCACATATTAGGGGAGAGGGAGGGAGAGAGAGAGAGAGAGAGAGAGAGAGAGAGAGAGAGAGAGAGAGAGAGAGAGAGAGAGAGAGAGAGATGAAGAGGGGGAGAGAGAGAGAGATCCAGGGAAGAGAGAGAGGGAGGGAGAGGGAGGGAGGGAGGGAGAGAGAGAGAGGGAGGGAGGGAGAGAGGGAGAGAGAAAGAGAGAATAGGGGATGGGAGAGGGTAGGATAGGGGAGAGAGAGAGTTGGGGATGGGAGAGGGCAGAAGAGAGGGAGAGGGAGAGTAGGGGATGAAAGAGTAGGGGATGGGAGAGGGTGGGATAGGGGGGAGAGAGAGAGAGAGAGAGAGAGAGAGAGAGAGAGAGAGAGAGAGAGAGAGAGTAAGGGATGGGAGAGGATAGGATAGGGGAGAGAGAGAGAGTTGGGGATGGGAGAGGGTGGGATAGGGAGAGATATATTTTTCACATAGTGTGTGCACGCTTCATAGTGCGTATGCACTATATGAAAACACCAAAAAATGGTTATAATAAAATTTTGGGTCTGTACTTACCCATATTCTATTTTTTGTCTGTCGTCTATTCTATTGTTCTGACAGAAAACATAGATTTCATGCTGTTGAAAGTTAGCAAACACCAAATTCAATCATTGGATACACTATTTAAAGGCTTTTTGTGTTGATCTCAGATTGGTTTTGAGAATTGAGTGTCAACACACTTAAGTCATTTACTAAGTTCATGTCAAACTAGCAATGCATGTCGAGTATGATATGTATATACAAGACTATGTCAAGTTCCAATGAGTGTTGAGTCACTCAAGTGCTGAGTAGACAACACATACTGAGTGATTCAAGTGTCGAGTAAATAGTAGATGTTGAGCAGTTCAGGTGCTAAGTCAAAAACTAAATTACAGTATGTGCCAAGCATTAGTAACTTCAAGTGTCAAGCATCACAGATTGGACATATTTGTTTGTGATTGCACAAACAATTATGTAAACCATTTTTCAGTTGACCTAAGGATAGAATACGATCTTTTAAAGATAAGGATGAATCTATATGTAGATTCCCTATGCAATTACATGCAGCCAATCAAAAAAAGGGAAGGATTAAGTGGAAAAAAGGATGAATCTTAGCCATAGATTCATACCAAACCCTAGGTCTTCTAGTCTTCTTAAGGAGGATAGAACCAAAAACTTCATAATGAGTGTGTAAGGAATTGAAAGAGGAGAATAGTGAAGTTTTAATGCAAAAAGCAAAGCATTCATGAAGACTTAGAAGATATAGACATCATTGACATATCAGATCAAAGAGGACCAATAAGGACACTGTATAGATTTGATCTTTAATCAGGCTACCAGAGCTAATCACAAGATCTATGTTGAAACATCCTAACAGGTGATTTTAGTTAAATCTCCTAGGCGGAGTAGTCCTAATAGACTGTTGTAAATCCTTTAATAGAGTGAAATTCCAAGTGGATGTTCTAAAGTCCTTTAGCCATGCACACTTCTAACAGGGTGTTGAAATCCTCTAACAAGGTGGGACTTAACAGTCCTTGTAAGCCTTTAATGGGGTAGACCTTTCATAGGGCAGATCATGTTTCATGGTCAAATCATTTTAACCTTAATTGGCTACACTTTATTGTTGCACTAGTGAAAAATTGTGGGTGGCATCCCCACCCCAGTTTTACCTTCACTTTGGAGAGTTTTTGGGTAATCATATCAGGTGTCAAATGTGTGATTGCTTATGTGTTTACATGTTTTAGATGTATGTGCTTTACATGTTATTTTAATTTTATCTATTGAATGCATGAGATGGATGAGTGGTGAAAAGTTTTATAAGTTAATGTTTTAACTATTAATTCACCCCCCCCCCCCCCCACTTAGTAGATTACCTTTCCTACTTATAATTCCAACATTTTGAACATTCTTTCATGCTATTGGAAGCTGGCAAACACCAAATTCAATCATTGGATACACTATTTGAAAGCTTTTTGAACATTATTTCTATAGAAAAGGTTAGTGAAATCCTTTTTAAATATTCTTTGTTACTATAGAGACCAATTTCATTATAATTTGACAAGTTGTTTAATATATAGTGAATTAATTGAAATTTGATATTTGAATGAATTGTTATTTGGAAATGGTTATAAATTTGACAAGTTGTTTAATATATGTTATAATTTGTATATGTATTTGAATGATTTGTAATTTAGAAATTGTAAGTAATGAAAATTTTTGAATAATTTGAAATATATAAATCATCATCATGCCAAGGAAGAAAACAAAAACTCAAACAAAGGAAGAGAGGGAGAGAGATTTGGAAATTAAAAGAAATAAAATGAAACTACTACATGAACAAAGAAAATTGCAATGCAATAATGAAGCATTGTCTTTCGAAGAGGAACAAGAACCACCAATACAAAGAAAAAGAGAGAAAGAATTGGAAAGACAAAGAGAGAAAATGAGACTCTTATGCTCAAGAAGACAATTGACTTGTTACGCTACACCATCTTCCAATGTTGGAGTCATATCATCATCTCATGTTGAAGAGACGCTAATTTCTACATTTGGCAATGTACACACTCCATCATGGCATGTTAAAGGCACAACATCAACATATCAAATAGGTGATATTCTACCTTTTGCATCTTATTTCCAAGGCACATCATCCTTAGTTCAAGGTATGAAAAACACTCAACCTTATGTTGATGTTCAAAAATGTTGAGGGAATGGAAGAGAGATATTGATACTAACATTTTGAAATCAATTCCTGACAAGATTAGCAAGTGTACTTGTCAAATAAAAGTTAATTGTATGTGGAGATTATTCTTTGAAGAATTAAATATTATAGGTTAATGCCAATTATTTGTTGAAATGATGAGTAATTTTAAATTTAGGCCCATCATGAAGATTCTTGGGCTAAGAACAATGGACAATTCAAATGAAAAAGCATTGTAAAGAATCTAATGAGTACATATGACAAAGTGGGTTCTAAATCATGCACCAAAGATAGTAATATCACAAGACGCGTACTTACATAAACAATAATAGGCACCCAAATAAAGAAAGCTCAACTCATGAGAAAAACAAGAAAAATATTGAAAATCGGTAGAGGTGCTCTAAGGAGAGCCATGGTAAGGCATGAGAGATTGGAAGATCCAACAAAAAATGAGTTAAGGACATTTAGCGATAGACTACTGCGAAAGGATAAAGAAATTAGTGAAGCTTTGAAATCATTGATTCAAAATTTTTGGACAAATAACATGCATGTTTCCCCTAATCAAAGAGACGTTGTAAGAAGGAGAATTGGTACCTAAAATTGCGACCCACATGCGAAACATTTTTTGGACTCAACTCAAACACAATTTTTTGCAAAATTTATTGGTATGTATCCTCAAATTTGAATAATTCAAATATTTTTTGAGATGGGTAAACCTTTTTATGTGAAGATAAATCACACACACACAAATTGCTGTTGTAGGATACATGTTGAATTTTCTAACCATTTTGATGTTTTAAGGCATATATGTGTATTTTTGCATTCTATGTTTGTTTTTCATGATTATAACGTGAATGAGCCACCTAGATCTTCAAGGGAATTCATATCCAACATTTTATGTGAAATAGGGGAGGATCAACAATTTTACAAGACATCATGCTTGGATGGTACATGCTTATTTTGAGATTTTTTGCAGCTTTATCAATTTCTGAACATATGGATAGTACACATGCAATTGGAAATGAAATAGTAGATTATAGAAAATATAAAATAGTGGCATGTGCTTTAAAAGATGGGAAACAAGGTAAAAGATGTGATTTAGTCACTGAAAAGATTTTAGTGTGAGTTTATGAAGATTTTCTATGAAAAGATTATTTATGTGTATACAAGACATACACAGAGCTCAATGGCTAGATTTGCAATTCAAGTTATACAAGGATACATTTCAACTTGGTACAATTGTTTCAGTTGTAGACTTCGTAGAGAACTACGCACTACAACCACAAAATGAAGTGCAAGAAAAGTATTATACTTCTTAATCGATTTCCATATTTGTTCACATAACATTCATGCACTCACCTACAAGTACAGAGGAGGAAATGAAGATATTGGGGGAGTACTATTTTAACATTAGTGATGATCGATCACATTTTACAAAGTTTGTACATGGTTGTTGTCAACTATTTTATGAAGATTTGTCTAATAGGTGCATACCATATCACCAGCACATTATTTGGTCAAAAAATTCCATGTCTCAATTCAAGAATGCATGGATGTTTTATTAGTTGAATAGGATGCACAAATTGTCTACAATTCAATATTTGTAGAATTTCACAGAGACTGGTCATGGAAAGGGAGAGCACGATGGTGCAAGTGCATGCTTTAAAAGAGCCTTATCTTGTGAAGAACTAAAGTATAAAGATGGATCAATATTGACAGATACAAAATCCATCATCTAGTGGTGTAACACTACAATGGGTCTAGGTAAGGAAGGTGAGTCTATGATTCGTAGATTTTTTTGGTTGATAGATAATACTAACATTGCACCATATGAGGATTGTTGCATACTAACAAGATCAAGTGAGTTGCACTCTTTTAGAAGCTCTGATGTAGGTTCATGGAGTATCCACACACAAAAAATGGCATGTTATTGTCCATAATGTGCAAAGGAAAATTGGGATGAGTGTGAGTTGACTGAATGGGTGGACAAATGGGATATACAGGTTTTGGACCCAACTGACACCTATCATCCCCCACAAACACTAGAAACGGTAGAGATGGATTCATCCATTGACTTTGACCACGTGTTTGATCTAGTGTAACCTAGTAATATATATATATATATATATATATATATATATATACATATACATATATATATGTAACTTTATAACTTTTACCTAAATATTTGCTGAATTAATGACCGCATTTTGTACATTTATCACTGCAGGCCATGTTTTTGTTGTTATTGAACCTAAAGACAATGAAGAAGGGACATATTATTATTTGTGACATTGTGTGTAGGCCAAAAAAATTGATTACTTGGTTATAGATGGTGAAGGTTTAGAGTACCATATAGGTGTAGTGGTTGTAATCGACACATGGCCTAGACAATATTCTATGAAGAACCCTAACTTGTGGTTATTTGAGGATTATAAAATAGAAAGGAAGATTCTTCATTATTTGAACATTTTTGTCACATCAAATCTCCACTTGATAAAATATGGTGGAAAATCACATTATAAAACTCTTTGGAAGGTTCGCGGGTCAGACCACGAGGCAATACTTGAGACATTAAAATGTAGAGCAAATCTAATTGGTTCATTAGATTGAATATAATTACAGAAACATGGAATCCTAAGGTAAAATATTGTTAGAATTGTGAAAATAAGGTATTCGGTTACCTAATAGGTCCTAGGAATCCTAACTAGGGTCCTAGAATGGTCCTAGATGGACCCATTTGATCAAAAGATGTAAAGAGCAAAAATTGTTCAAAAGTTGCAAAGTTGCTCAAAAAGTTGCTTGAGCAACTTTTGCAATTTTTGCAAAAAGTTGTAAATGATAACTTGGGAAGTTATAACTACCCATGGTTTGGTATTTGAGCATGGGGAAGCATATTTTGGAAGGTTAGAAGGTTTTCATTATGGGGAAGCAATCAAATTCCTAGGTTGGTCAAAAGTTGCTCAATGAGCCAAAAGTTGCTCAATAGATTAAAAGTTGTTAGGGATGGGAAAATAAGGTATTTGGTTACCTTATAGGTCCTAAAAATCTTAACTATAGTCCAATAATATTCCTACATGGACACATTTGACCAAAAGATGTAAAGAGCAAAAATTGCTCAAAAGTTGCAAAGTTGCTTGAGCAACGTTTGCAATTTTTACAAAAAGTCGCAAATGGAGGTTTGAGAAGTTGTAACAACCCATGCTTGGGTATATGAGCATGGGAAACATATTTTGGAATGTTAGAAGGTTTCCATTCATATTTCACACTCCTTTCCAACGAAGTTGCATTTTTGAGCAACTTTTGCAATTTTGCACAAAAAGTACAACTTTAGCAAAGTTCACTAGATTTCACTTCTAAGACTTGAAAAGTGTCTTCTCTGTTAGCTCCATGTAGCTAGGTAAACCATAGTCCCAACCTTGTCCCATCCCATTGACCACTCAAACATTCTCAGGCATGCCAAAACAAATTGACTCTAAGAGTCATTAAGTGTCATAGGGCAACAATCTTTGATGGGGCATATCTTAGAGCTTGTGCAATATATGGTTACAATTCTAGGTGCTATAGGATTATTTTATCAACACCTATAATAATTTCTCTCTATTTTTTGAGATTGGATTCTATTTTGATTTTGTGGCCCCATCTCCGATGATGCTGAAACTTGTAGTGTTGGCTAGTACAAAGTCACCAACTATTGAATCTCTCTAACCGTTCATCATGGGATCAAATTGTCTATTACGTTAGCTCCAAGTGGCTGAGTAAACCCTCATTCTAAGCTCATCATGCTCCATTGATGTCTCAAACATTCTCAAGCATGCCAAACTAAATTGACCCTAAGAGTCAGTAAATGACATAAGGCAACAATCTTTGATGGGGCATATCTCGAAGCTCGTGCAAGGTATGGATGCAATTATTTGTGCTACATAATCATGTTGTCAACACCTACAATAAACCCTCTCTCTTTTTGAATATTGGATTAAATTTTGATTTTGCGGCCCCATCTTGGGTGATGTTGAAACTTGTAATATTGGCCATTATAAAGTTGCCAACTATTGAATTTCTCTAACCGTTCATTGTGGGATCGAACTATCTATTTTGTTAGCTCCAGTGGCTAAGTAAACCCTAGTTCAACGATCATCACATCCCATTAACTACTCAAATATTTTCAGGCACACCAAACCAAATTGACCCTAAGAGTCATTAAATGGCATAAGGCAATGATCTTTGACGAGGCATATCTCAAAGCTTGTGCAAAGTTTTGATCCAATTTTGGGTGCTACAGGATCATTTTGTCAATGCCTACAATAACCTCTCTCTTTTTGGAGATTGGATTCTATTTTGATTTTGTGGCCCCATCCTAGGTGATGTTGAAACTTGTAGTGTTAGCCAATACAAAGTCACCAACTATTGAATCTCTCTAACCATTCATCATGGAATCAAATTGTATGTTTTGTTAGCACTAGGTGGTTAGGTAAACCTTAGTTCTAAGCTCATCCTATCTCATTGACCACTTGAACATTCTTGGGCATGCCTAACTAAATTAACCCTAAGATTCATTAAATGGCATAACGCAATTATCTTTGATGAGGCCTATCAAAGTATGGATGCAATTTTGGTTGCTACAAGATCATATTGTTGACACCTACAATAACTACTCTCTTTTTGGATGTTGGATTCCATTTTGATTTTGTGGCCCCATCTTAGGTGATGTTGAAACTTGTAGTGTTGGATAGTATAAAGTCACCACAATTGAATCTCTCTAACCATTCATCATGGGATAGAACTATCTATTATGTTAGCTTTAGGTGGCTGCGTGAAACCTATTTCTAAGTTTGTCCCATCTCATTGACCACTCAAATGTTCTCAGGCACACCAAACTAAATTAATCCTAAGAGTCATTAAATGACATAAGGTAGTGATCTTTGATGAGGCATATCTCAGATTTCATGCAAAATATGGATACAATTTTATTTGCTACAGGATCCTGTTGCTAACACTTACAATAACTTCTCTCTTTTTGGAGATTGGATTCCATTTTGATTTTGTGGCCCCATCTCGAGTGATGTTGAAACTTGTAGTGTTGGCCAATACAAAGTTACTAATTGTTGAATCTCTCTAACCATTCATCATGGGGTCAAACTATCTATTATGTTAGCTCCATGTGGCCAGGTAAACCCTAGTTC
The DNA here is from genome assembly GCA_028749045.1 of Cupressus sempervirens. Lineage (NCBI taxonomy): Eukaryota > Viridiplantae > Streptophyta > Pinopsida > Cupressales > Cupressaceae > Cupressus > Cupressus sempervirens. Next base: position 811,403,291 of record CM053790.1, on the reverse strand, counting down.
TAAGCTCATCCCATCCTATTGACCACTCGAACATTCTTGGGCACGCCAAACTGAATTGGCCCTAAGAGTTGCTAAATGCCATAGGGCAGCAATCTTTGATGGATAACATCTCAGAGCTTATGCGAGATATGGATGAAATTCTAGGTGCTACAAGATCATGTTTTTGACAACTACAATAACTTCCCTCTTTTTGAAGATTGGATTTTGTTTTGATTTTGCGGCCCCATCTCAGGTGATGTTAAAACTTGTGGTGTAGGGCACCTAGGTGGCAATTGGATATTTCATCTCATCCAATGATGAAGAATCATGATATAGCACAAAGGGGTGATCATACACCTCATTTTTAACATGTTATTTTTTTATGATAATAAGGCAATCCTTGTTTGTAAGGTCAAGGAACTTAAGGTCACCTATAAACCCAAGTTGCCTTAGTCCTAAGAATTTTTTTCTCTTTTGTTGTTTTTTTTTATAAGTTGACTAAAGAATTGTTTTAAGAGTAATTACACCTTATATAGGTCCTATGTGTTACCAAAAATCACTTGGTTAAGTTCTAGGAAGAGTTAGTGGAAAAATTGCATTTTGCAATAAAAGTTGTTGACAACTTTTTGGAAATTTTAGCAATTTTTGGAAAACATTGAAATTAACCTTGTAACCAATCAAGCCAATTGCCAATCAGTTGGAATTGATTTCAAATGATGAAAATACCTTCTATGAATCTAGAGGAGACATAAGGTGTATGTTCAACAAATTTTTAATACCAAATATATGGATGTTCTGAGAAATTCCTAAGGTTAGGTTAGGTAGATTAAGATTCCTAAGTTTCATAATTTTCTTAGATTTTCCGAGTGGTTAATGAATGTTCCCAAGTGTGAAAATATGGTGTTTTTAGTCCTTAAAATGCTGATTTTGTGGATAGGGCTTGGAGTTGGTGATGCAAGTAGGAGATGTTAATCTTGTTCTTACCAAACTCTATAATTAGGCTTCTTCCAAGCCTTCCAAACATATTGCTTGTATTCCCTTGGGACTCTTCTAAGGCTAGAGACCAAGTGGTTGGCCTATTCTTCATGCCACACTCACCTATTCCAAATATCTCTACCTAAACCTTCACAAACTCAACCAACTATCTCACACAACACACAACACCTCCACTACCTTACACCCTCTAGGATATTTCACAACACCATACTCCAAATTATTTCCAAAGGCTTAACTCACTACCAATAAAATGATCTTAAAAAATTCATAAGGTTCTATACACCTTAGTAGGCTCCAAACACCATTACAAGTAAACTAGCCTAATGAGGTTGCTTCCTTGTAGCCCTAGCTTGGAATTTAGGTAAGAAATAAAAATCTTCCAATTACCTCTCAATACTAAACTATAAACTATAAACTCTCAAAAAAATTGAACAAAAAAAATTCAATACTCCATTACCTTATCAAAACCTTTCCAACTACTGACTTTTGGGCTCCTAGTCATTGAGTAGAACAAAGATTCTTCAAACCCTTGTCTCCATGAGCATTTCATTGTTGATTATGGTAACTCTCTCCCAAGCTCCATTATCTCATCTATTCCCCTCTTCCAAGAGCTTCCTTAGAGTCTCATGAATGCATATAATCCTTCCAACATGCATGCAACTCTAACAAAAAATGAATGATTTATTATACAAATTCACACCATACTCTACACTTTTCTTCTTCACACCTCTTCCCCCTTATCTTCTACATGACATTATATTGTTTATACCATAACATGACCTTTCACCTCCTCTAAGAGCTCATCCAAGACGGATGACCTTACATCTTCCACAATTTATCATTTTTGTAAACAAATGCTGACAATAACTTTTTGTGACAATTTTACATTTTTTGCACATTTTGTATTTTATACTTTCACATGTTTTCTTGGTAATCAAAGGACTGAAATTGTGCAAATAGTATGGATAAAGTTACTAATGAAGCCATAATTTTTGGAAAATAGCATTATGAGTAATAAATATATTGTGTTTTTGTCATCAAGGCAAGGAAAACCTTGGGTGAAGATGAAATTGATTGGTTCATGTGGATCCAAGGTACCTCAGATAAGGAAGCCACCAAAGATTGGCACAATGTTGATCATTCCTTTAGTCCAAGACATAGTTGAAGAATTGAAGATCACAATTAGGCCTCCAAGAAAGATATCAGAGATCAAAATCATTTGGAACAAGATGAAGGAGATGAAGGAAAATAGATGGACAAGGTGGCAAGCAAGTGAACAAGGAGGTAGCATCAACATCAAACAAAGTCCTAGTAGCAAAATCAAGGGACTTGAGTTTTTTTCAACAAGGGGAGTATGTTGCAAGAGCACCCTAACCATCTCCTTGTATTTTGGAGTCATAATTAGTAGGATTTTTTGGTATGATAGGTTAGGGAATTATTTTTACAATTCATGTATTTAGTGTTCGATTAAGGTCATGTTGACCAAGTTCATGTGTTTAAACAATGTGGGTCAAAGTAAGTCAAAAGTGGAAAAATGTCATACAAGGCCATAAACGGAGTGTAATGAAGTGTTAAAATGTCATGTTCAGATTTTGGACCTATTTAGGGAGTCTAGAAAGCATGAGAAATCATAAAATGCAAATATGTGCAAAAAATTGTAAAATTGTCAAAAAGTTCTGGTCAGCAATTTTTTGCAAAAAATGACAAGTTTTGGAAGGTGAATCGTCATCCATCTTGTTCAACCTCTTAGAGGAGGTAAAAGGTCATGTGTTTTTATAAGAAAAAATAATAAATTGTCATGTAGAAGACAGAGAAGAAGAGAGATGGGGTAGAAAAGTGCAGATTGTGTTGTATAACTTTGTATAATACAAGTTTGTTTTGTTTTTGTGAAAATCAGCATATACTGGTATTTGAGTTATAGTCTTAGTATCTTCTCTTTTGTCTTGAGGTGTTGGTGATTGTTAAGTTCTTTTTATATGGAAATGAATCACTAATGATATTAAACTTGTATATAAGATCATTGAGTTATTGTCAAATATCATTACTCCATGTTTTAGAACAACAAACCTGTACATTGTCAGAATGGAACACCACTTTAGTTGTATGTTATCACTAAATGGAGTTAGTGGAATATGTTAAGGATCTTCTTGGTCATCTTAATAGCCATCTCATGGGTTTGAAACATAATCACTACCCTTTGTGAAGAGTTCGCCTAAAGTCATCAAATTACATGTTGTTGCAAAGAAAATACAGTGAATCAACAAATAAGAATGTGGCATAGGTTGGTGTATGATCTGCATGCATGTTGGAATATTTTTTTCACTCATATGATGTTGAAGAATCTCTTGGAAGGATGGAATAGATAAGAGACTAAAGTTTGTGAGATAGTTATCTTATTCAGCAAGGAAGCCTTCATTATAACAATGGTGTGGAGGTTTGTGTAGCTCCTCAATAGTTAGAACTTCGAAAATCAAAAGTTTGTAAGATCTTGGTAAGGTAAAACTATAAACAAGTTCATTTATTATTTTTATTTGAAAGTTTAATGAGCTGGGAGTTAGAAGGTATATTTTAGGCCTATTTGTCTAGACTCAGGCCTACAAGTTATATGCTTTGTTGAACAGTTGGGAGTCTATATTTTTGGAATTTAGTCAAGCTTAGTATTGGGTATCTTCATCCATCATTGGTTTTGGTATTTTTTTGGAGAGATTTTGATTTCCTACCTTAAAAACCCAAAGGTAGGGCTATAAGAAAGAGCCTCTTTAGGTTTGTTAGTGAGAATTGAAGTTTTGAAACCCACTAAGGTGTATAGCACCTTATGAATGTTGAAACCACATAAATAGCAATGAGTTAAGCCTTTTGGAAGCTTATTGGGGTATGGTGTTTTGAAAGATCCTGGAGGGTGTAAGGTAGTGGAGGTGTTTGGTATTGTGAGGGGTATTTGGTTGAGTTTGTGAAGGGTTAGGTAAAGACATTTTGAATAGGTGAGGGTGGTATAAGGAAATTATGTTTTCTAATTTGAATTTCAAGCAATGGGAAGGAATTTTAAACCATGAAGTCTACTCTACACATTTTTGGGAATACCTGTAGTTTGTATAGTAAGTCTCCTATTATATCAGCCATAGATCTTTTAGGGGTCAATTTAGGCTGGGTTAATAGATAGATTGTGTGAAAAACTAGCACAACCCTTCTCTACCAAAGTCTTAGACACTAAATTTCTTATGGCCTCCAATTTCCCACAAGCCTACCCATGTTTGGAGTTTATTCAGGAATGCATTCAAAGATATGATATATCTAGTGGAAATATTTTAAGGAAAGATGAAAGCATACTATTGAATATCTCTAGGGAGAATGTGTCTAATTTGTTCCATCTTGAAGAGCAAGAATTTTCATATTTGACTCCTACTTTATTGTGGGCTAGATTTTTAGAAAAGGTAGATGTTTATAGAAATGTCATTGCGAAGAGCTAGAGTATAACCCTTTATAAAGGTGGCTCTAGGTTTCCCACGATTCTCAAGAAAGGTTAGCTGACTCCTTAGGTTTAGGATGTCATGGTCCTATTCCATCCAATTTGTGGTTCCCCAAATGTCTCTTCTTTTGAGGAATGGATGTATTTTTATATTCAAATTGTTTTGAAAGGATCTCAATTTTTAGACTAGGCTGAATTGTTTGCTAGTTCTCGAAAGAGTCAGCGGAGAGGAGCTTTAAGTATGAAGAAAGATTTTTAAATGTCTTCCTATTTGATATATATATGCTGGCCAGTATGCAATATTTGTGGTACTTACCTCATGAACCCTGGGCATAAAATATCATAATATATAACTATTACCCTATGTTGCACAAAGATAAAGTTATGGAAAGTTTTAGGAAATTTCATGACACTTTTTTAGGGAAGTTGTGCTTTGAAATGAAAAGCCCTCCTCACCATAGGTTTTCTTCTGAATCTCTAAAAAAATTTCAAAACTTTGGTAGCATTTATATCCAATTTTCCAAGTTTACCTACATGAGGGTGGTTCATTTTAATGAAGAACCTTTGAGACTCCCTAATTTTGCCCTAGATTGTTTCATATTGGCTAAAGTATCTTGACAACTTGTTTTAGTCATAAATAAATTTTCAACTAATGAAGCCTCTGATGTCATTTTTTTGCTCAAGCTAGGTAAGCTAACCTATAAGATTATGGAGGACACTATGTGCATAAGTTCATATTTAATCAATTTTTTTCTTGGCTCCTATCATGTTAGGAACAACTTTGATGGCAAAGGGATAACTCATAGCCTATTTGATTCTCATGTGAAGTTTTTGCATGATCATAATGTTGAAGACTATTGGGAAATTGTGTAGATGAGTTAGAAGTTTGGAGGAGAGAATATAGCAAATTCAACATTTCCCAGATTAAGCTTTTTCATTTAAATTTGGATATTGATGTCTTTGGTATAAAAGAAGATAAAGTAGATTTAACAAGCACTCAAATAACATAATCTTTAATTTCTAGCAAAGTAATTATTAATTGGGAGTCTAAAGAAGAGGATAACCTCCTTGAGAGAACAAAGACAGTGTTTGAGAGGACCAATTCTTGGTTAATAATGAAAAAGGCACAACGTGCTAAGAAATCAATCGATTCTTGTTCTGATGTTCATTTCAAACCTGCAGGTAGTAGAAGGTTAGCAAAGATTAAAAAGGTACAAATCAATAATCCTCCTCTAGTGAAAAAGGCTTGTTCTTAGAGAAGAAGCAATATGGAAACACCTGTTGGGTCAAGTGAAGCCATTCAGGTTGATAATAAACCTAACAAGGGTTCTAGTGGTGTCCTGATTGATAACCTTCATCATGTTTAGATGATAGTAGTAACTTCTCCACAAAGGATGGATAGCTTGGGCACTCTAGTTAAAGATAATGAACTTCAAACGGCTTCTGATTCCACACCCAATTGGCTAGTGGCCTCAATTAATAAGTAAAGGAGTTTGATTCCGGTGTGCTTCCCCATTGATAACATTGTGAGTCAATACACCACTAGAGCCCTGAAATCTAAAAGGACTAAAAGTTTAGCTAGGATAGTATTTGATCAAGTCACAGGTAACAACATAGTTGAGGTGACCACTTATATCCCAAAGGATGATACTAGTACATTAGACTTGAGTCACTTTGAGATTACTCATACCAATGAAATAAAGGAGCATTGGGTGGAATCATCCATAAAACAAATTATCCTGCAATTACAGAAGGATGGTGTTGAGAAAAAAAGACTAAAGGAAAAAATCCATATGATGGTAGAGTACATTAGATTGTTAAAAGGGAAAAATGATGTGATTGATGGTTCCTCTCAGCTCACATTTGACCCCAATACACCTAAAAATCAACAACTTATGGGTGATTTGAAGAAGGGGAAAGTTGTAATCTCTGTTATTCATAATTGGATTGATAAATATGCTTGCTAAGTGTGTATGGTACTTGCATAATGTATTTACTCTTGCTGAAGTAGTAATAGGTGAGGCTCATATCCAAATGATAATATGTGAAGAAAAATCTGAAAGGTTGTTCACTATGGTTACATAGCTTGCAGATGTGGATGAGTATGGCCCTGATAAATTCCTATAGGAGAACCTATTACAAATGGTTGATGTAGGTCTGATTTATATATTGTGAAAGAACATAGCCTAGAGGGTCTCCAATTATGGTTTGGCCATTTCCCACATTTAGTCTTTTGAGAAGGAATTCAAAATGATCCAAGATAGTGTAAAAAAAGACTTGTAGACCATCAGTTTGACTCCCTCGATGCCTTTCAAAGAACTAATTTTAGATATGGAAATGTTGGATAAGTAGTATGAAACTGCCATATGGAATTAAAAATGGAGCTGACTTGACTATGGAAAATCTTACCAAGCTTGCTAAAGTTGAGACTATAACTAGCAGCTTCCAAAATACCTGGACAGTGTTAGCAGAATGAAACAAGATAGGGACACGAGGAAGAACTACCTAGAGAACATAAAGAGCCTGAACAAGAATGCCATGGCAGAATTTATCGACGCATAGAGAGTCTAGAAACTGGCACATGGACCTCCTACTCAAGATGATGATGAAGAAGAAGAAGAGCCACTAAAGAAGCATGATGGTGATTCTCTCTAGGGAATCTTTACTTTATGCTCTTTTTATTTTCAAGTTTTAAATTAGTTACTTCAAGGGTTTGTGTACCCATTAAAGACTGGGTTTTCTTAATTGTTTTTAGATCTGTCCAAGAATCAGGTTTTCATGGAGATTTTTAGACATCTCTTTATTTAAACTGGAAACTTACTAGTGTTAGAGGGGTTGGCATTTTTTTATGTATATCATACTATGAACTTTAATCTAAGTTTTAATAGCTATGTAGATGTTTTAAGTTTTTAAGCATTGTACTTTAACAAGATTGTCTTTTTGAAATGGGAAAGATCTAATTATTTGAAGATTATATGCTTTGGATTGATTCATTGTTGATTTAGTATTTACTTAATATCAAACTATTGAAATCCCTTTGTAATCTTGGATGATATATGGTGTGCATGTTAAATAAGTTTTATGTTCTATTTGCCTTTCTAAGAAGTGATTGATAGAGAAACTATGTGTTCTCTTCGTGTTATTCTTTCTTCTTTGCTTATTTTTTGTTTACCCAATTATCCCTCTATCTAAGAATATATGGGAATCCTTACTACTTTCTGGTTAAAAGTAATCCTCATTTAGAAGGAAGTTTTTATTGAATATCTAATAAGGAAGCTTAACCTTACCAATGTTCATAGCGGAATTAAAGACCACAACTATTGGGAAATTATATTTGTCTTGCAAATTTGGTCTTATAAGTTCTTAGTTATTTCTCTCTATTAAAAGAAAAATCTGTATACCAACAGATTTTTGGCAACTCTATTGGGTAGTCAAATGAAGAAGATCTAGTATTTCACTATTTAAAAAGTTGATATTATGCTCTAATATGGTACTCCACATTATGATATCATTCATGTTCTTCAACCCAAACTTGGCTTTAATGACACCTAGGGAGATATCATATCTGATTTGAATGCAATGGCTTTGAGAGAAAGGACAAGCAACCAAAAATACTTACGAGTTGCTAGAACCTTGGAAAGAGAGGAGGAAATTGGAAAAAAAATAAGAGGAGTCCCTGTAGTTCAAGAAGATTCTGTAGTAAATAGATTGGCTCAAGGGCTAGTGAGAAGCTAAATAAGAAAGCTAGCTGAAAAGAGATTGACGAGAGCAACTAAAGAGAAAGGTTTTATTGATGATGACTTTAAAGCTTTAAGGTTGATTGATTTCAAACCCGGTTACACTCTTAAAATAAAGAAGAAAGCCTGGTCAGTTAGTAGGCCTATGTCACCACCACCAGCACAATATTCCCAAGTTCTACAAGCCCTTGATATCCTTGGTATTGTTACCTCCTTTGTTTTTAATATCCAACCTTTGAATATCATCCTTCTAGCTATGGCTTTTTGGGGCCGACAAAATGGACCTCTCCAACTTGGAGTGAACCTTGGAGCCATGCCCAAGGGCACTAAAGACTTCTTGCCCAAATTTAGTGGAGATGGAAAATTTCTAGCTAAAGATCATTTAATCTCCTTCAAGGTAGCTTGTAGAATTATAGATGTCCCTTCTGAAGATGTCGATACTTAACTCTTCATCCAAACCTTTACTGATGTTGTTGTTGATTAGTTTAATCACCTCCCTCATGCCTCTATAACCAGTTGGTATACCATGACCTGTGCATTTGAAGCATGTTTCAAAAACCCTAGTAATGGAAACTCTCTTCTTATCTAATTGTCATAGCTTAAGAAAGAAATGCACAAACCTATGAGAGTATTTGTGGCTAAATATAACAAACATTTAGAAAGAACTCCCACAGCTTCAAGACCCAATGCTAAGAATCAAAAAGGATTCTTCATGAGAGTGATGCCTCCTGATATTTATTTTCGTATGAGGAGGAATGTACCAATTGATTTGGATGCTACCCAAAGATTAGCCATTGAAATAGAGGATGACTTAATAATTCTAGGAAAATGGAGAAGGGATGTTCAAATTTTGAATCCTCAAGCCTCTACAAGTGTAGATCCTATAGTCTAAAGGTTATTTAATGATGTTATCACCCTGAAGAGGCAGTAGGGTAGACCTAGTATTTATTCAAATCAATATCAGAATCAACCTAGATGGAACTATTTCCCTACGTAGCAAGGAAGAGGTGCTTATCAACTACCTAGTCTGTAGAATAAATTGCAGATTGAAGCCCCTCTTGGTAAATAAGTGATGTGTTCTTTCCATCTTACTATAGATCATGATGGTAATACATGTACAAACTAGCTAAGGTATTTTTAGATGAAAGAAACTAAAGTTCAACATGGAATTGTTATTTAAGTAGAATTGGATCCACCTAAAATGAGTACCTCACACACATTCTTTCTAAAATACAAGTCTAATTCAGACCAGAGTGGAGATGTTCTATTAGCCACAAATGATCCCTCATGTTCTATATTAACAAGAGGTCAAAGGGCATCCAAATTTACTCCTAGGGAAAGCTTGAGTTCACAAGGTACGAAAGTGAAAGATTCATCTCAACCTATCAAGGATCCTCTTAAAGGTACTAAAAATGTTCCCCCTAGAAAGAGTTTTGTAAATTCAAGTTCTTCTACTTCCTTTGATATAGTTCAATTTTGTAAATCTTCTACTATTACTATATCTACTATTGATTACTTAAAATTGAATCTTAAGGAATTAGATAGGCTAGTGGAGTTTATAAAAGGTGAACCATGTAATAATTCACAACTCATTAGAGAAACTTCTGATTCTATTGAAACACTTGTCCCAACCAATGAACATATCCCAAAAAAAACTATAGATCTTGAGAGTCCTATGATCCTTTAGACAAATAATCAAGATAGAAAACCTAATCGTTTTTATAGCTCACTATTACTCAATGGAAGGAAACTTAGTAATTGCATCATTGATTCTAGTGCATCTGATAATATAATGCCCTCTTCTATTTCCAAAGCCTTAGGAATGACTCTTACCAAGAATTATGGGAAATGTTATTTTATGGATGGTAAATAGGTACCTCTAATAGGTCAAGTGAAAGATGCAAAAGTAATCTTGGTAGTATACCCTGACAAGAGGTTGAAACTATCTTAATGGATAAGATACCAGTGAGTTATAGGATGTTACTCAATTGAACATTTTATAGAGACATGGGTAGCGAGACAAAGATGGACTAGTCTAAAGTAGTTATTCTTGTTGGTAACAAGAAGGTCTAGTTAGCTCCTAAGGAGAAAAATTAATACACAATCTTTCCTTCTGATGATCCAAAATCTCACATTTTGTACCAAGAATGCTAGTTTGGTAATTACTTTATTTAGTTTGAAGAAGAGATAAATCACTTGGAGGAAGAAGAAATTTGGAACATGGAATTTAATGGAAGTTTCTCTAGCTCTGGATCAGTTTCTAGGGTTGTCCTAATTTCCCCTAAAGGAGACATGTCTGTTGGGTGATGTGATGCACTCCCCTTACCATAGGTGGTTAATTATGTGGTGTTTCATGTTCACTAATTGTCATGGCTTTTGGTGCAATGGAAAGTGGGCCCTACAATTGGTATCAGAGCCTAGTTTTGGCCTAGTCATGGGTTCAAATCTCCCCGGTGCCTTCCTGACCTGCATAAGCACCTGGTATGCGCATCGAGGGGGAGATTGTTGGGTGATGCGACATGCTCCCCTGCCCACAGGTGGTTAATTATGTGGTGTTCCATATTCACTAACAGTCATGGCTTTTGGTGCAACGAAAAATGGGCCCTACAATGTCAACTCTTTCAAGTTGGATTTTCCTAACACCAATAATACTTTAGATTATGAAGCACTTCTTTTGGGATTGCATGAAGCAAAGTTGAAAGGAATAAAATCACTCACTATGAAAAGAGATGTTGAACTAATTGTAAAACAAGTTTGAGGTCTTTATGCGATGAAGAATGATTGGTTAAAGTAGTATCGAAACCTAATATGGGACAATATTGAGTTCTTTGATGCATTCAATATCAAAACAATCCCTAGAAGCAAGAATTCTAGAGCAAATTCTCTAGTAGTATCAGCTTCATTGCTTCTTCCACATCCAGAATTTGATCAAAAATAATACATGATTGAGATGATTTACCATCCTAGTGTGCCTAATAATGTAAATCATTGGTAGGTCTTTGACAATGATAAGCAAATTGAATAGTTCATGGCCTGTGCAGGATGTTTTATTGGTTCCTATTTTGAAGGTTCTTCAAAAATACTAAGCAAAGATCACTAAAATCCCTTTAATGAATAGGAGATAGTTCAGTTAAAAGGAAATAGAATCCCTCATGGGTTAGTCTCTTTGGAAAATATGTTTTCATGGAAGAATGAAGGTTTTATACCAAAAAATGGGTTAGACCTTGCAGTAATTAGAGAATATGATAAGATCAACGTCAAAATTAGTGATGATCAGAAGTGGATTACTATTGGGAAAACATGTTCTTCAAAGGAAAAAGATAAACTCAAATCATTATTAACTGATTTTAAGGATGTTTTTGCTTGGAGTTATGATTATTTAAATTTTTTTAGGAATGGACAGTACAAACATTCTATTCCATTGAAACCAGAAGTTGTCCCCTTCAAGAAAAAGTTGAGAAGTTACAACCCTAAAGTTTCTGAATCTATTTTTAGGGAAGTAGAAAAGATGCCCAAAGTGTGAATCATTTATCGCATCCACCACTCTACCTGGGTAGCCAATATTATCCCAGTATGGAAGAAAAATGGAGAAATAAGGATCTGTGTAGATTTTTGCAACCTAAATGAGGCTAGCCTCAAAGATAACTATGTGCTTCCCATAATGGACCATTTTCTTCAGAAAGTTGTAGTAGTAGAGATGATGCCAATGCTTGATGGTTTTTCAAGTTACAACCAAATTAGTGTAGTAGAGGCAAATCAACACGTAACAACATTCATAACTCCCTAGGGCACATTTGCTACAATAGAATGTCTTTCAATCTCATCAATGTTGGTACCATGTTTCAGTGAGGCATGAATTCCTCTTTTAAAGACCTAAGAGACAAAATCATTTTGATCTATCTTGATGACCTGACTGTGTTCTCTAAGAAGAGAAAAGACCACTTTAAAGACTTGTTGATTGTGCTTCAAAGATGCAGGGAACATGGGATATCCTGAATCCCAAAAAATTAGTTTTCTTTTTTGAATAAAGGAAGTTTCTAGGACACATTGTGTCAAAGAAGAGAATTTAGATAGATCTTGAGAGGGTGAAGCCTATCTAGCAACTAAGTCTCCCAATGAATATGAAGTGGAGTCAAATCTTTTTTAGCCAAGTCAACTTTCTTCGAGCTTCCATGCCAATTTTTTTGAACTCACCAAGGACATAATAAAAATGATGAGTGAGAAAGGAGTATTTAGGTGGAACAACGAAGGGAATAAAGCATTTAAGGAGATTAAGAGGTCTATTGCTTTGGCTCCCACCTTGGTGACCCCCAATTTTAAAAAAGACTTCATCATTTATTGTTATGCATCTAAGCATATGTTGTCGGGTATCCTAACACAAAAAAATAGTCAAGGTATGGAATCCCCTATTGCATTCATGAGTGTACCTTTGAAAAATCATGAATTGAAGTATCCACTCATTGAAAAGAAAGCCTTTGTGGTAGTAAAGGCGGTTAAGTAGTTTAGGTATTACATTCTACATTCTCATTATGTTGTTTATGTTCTTGAAACTACTGTGAAAATTATTTTAACTCAATAGGATGTGGGACTAAATAAAAGGGCTACTTGGGTGGTTAAACTACAAGAATATGACATTGATATAAAGCCAAAAAAAATTGGTAAGAGGAAAAGGCTTGTGTAAGTTGATTGCTGAAAACATTGCTATTATAGATGAGAAAGAAGAATCACCATAAGTTTTGTTGGTAAGTCTTACTCACTCATGGTTTTCCAAAGTAGCATATTACTTGACATATGGAGATTGTCATGAAGGAATGACTCCCAAAGAGAGAAGATATTTGAGATAAGAATCCACAAAATATGTAATTGCTCAAGGCATTTTGTACAAAAGAGAGATAAATGGGACTTACCTGAGATGTGTTGATGAAGCTCAACAAAAGAAATTACTCAAGTCATTTCACAAAGAAGTGCGTGGAGGTCATTTCTCTTCTTTTTTTATAGCCTATAAAATTCTTAGGAATTTCTTTTATTGTCCTGAGATGTTCTGAGATGCTTATTTGTATGTCAAGGATTGTGAAAAATGCAAATTAATTATAGACAAGCCTCAATTATCAATACTACCTATTAGAACTATGGTTATTGATGAACCTTGTAAATAATGGGGCATCAATTTCATTGGACCTATAAATCTAATATCTAGTGCACGTCATATGTTTATCCTAATGGTGAGTGACTATTTAACTAAGTGGGTTGAGGCTATTCTAACTAAGAAAAAAACACCCAAGTAACTTGTGACTTTCTTATTAATCATTTCTAAAATGGTGGATAGAATCACAGAACATTAGATAAAGGTGTAAAAGACTTTTGATTGGAATGCAAGGCCAAGGAAGCTTATGCCTAGTGATGAAGTCCTCTTATGGGATAAGCAAAGTGATAAAAAAGGAAGTCATGAAAAATTTGACTCATTATGTAAAGGCACTTTCAAGGTGCATGAATGAATTGGACCCAATGTTGTGAAATTGTCATATCTAGATGGTGAGAGCCTACCATACACCTATAATGGGTAGGATTTGAAATTATTCAAGTATTGAAGTTGTTCTTTCTTTTTGTACATATTTAGCCTAGGTTCCTATTTTTTTTTTTTCATTTTTGCTTCTTCTTTTTCTTGCTTTAGGTCTGCCTTCCTAAGTTTCTCAGTTCTCTAGTTTTTAGTTGAAAACCAATCCCCAGACAGAGCCAATGTTAGTTCATGATGTTTCAGAGTCGTTAGTTCTATTCTTTATTTTTGGTTCACTCTTGTTTTTAAATGTTTATGTCAAACCATTATTTTTGTCAAGAGTCAAATGTAATTTGAGGTATGATAACATTTTCATTGATCGTTCACCAACCTCATCCTTTCAATCTATTATTCCCCCAAGCTAATTGTTGACCAAGTTCAATCCCTGGGTTTCTTTAATAAATAATTTGATTAAGGCAATTGTCATTGATCTACTTCTCTTTGATCTATCTTGAACGTCTTGTACCCCTTGTACCATTTGAATTGGGTTCAAAAGGTTCAATTGGTTTATCATTTTAAATCATTTTTTAGTCTTCATGCAATATGGTTGATAGGCCTTATCTTTTTCGTGCCACGGAGTCTGATTCTTAGAAAGAGTGTTATAGTTGGATGCCTTTTTGGGTTTGACATGGAGCATGTGTGACATCATCAATCATGGATGGTTAATAAATTGAAGTAAGGTAATTATCAAATATCATGACGAGAGTTATTTTTGAAGGTTGAAAGATAATTTTTCCATGTGCAGAGGCAACAAATCATTTATGTTACTCGCTTCACATTTATAGTTAGGCACCACCTTGTCACATCCTACTTTTCCTGTGGCATGTTTGATTAATAATGTCCTTCCCATGATTAATGACCTAATTTGGCTAGGATTTATATAAGAGTGAAATTTCCCTTCTTTGAAGACATACTTTTCTTTAGTTGATTGAGTGTTGACAGTAGGAGTCTGAAGAAGGGAACTTTCTTTTGTAGTCATAATAATCTATGCTATTATGGTAATTCTTGAACCCTTCAATTCTTTTCCTTTTCACGTATTAGCAAAATAAATTGTGGTTTCTACTTTGACTATCAAGCAACGGGAAGGAATTTTAAACCATGAAGTCTACTCTGCACATTTTTGGGAATACCCATAGTTTGTATACTAAGTCAACTATTATATCAAACATGGATTTTTTAGGGGTTGATTTAGGCAGGGTAACAAAAGATTGTGTGAAAAATTAGCACAACCCTTCTCTACCAAAATCTTAGACACTTTCTTATGGCCTCCAATTTCCCACAAGCCTACCCATGTCTAGAGTTTATTCAGGAATTCATTTAGGGATAAGATATACCTAGTGGAAATATTTTAAGGAAAGATAAAAGCATATTGTTGAATATCTCTAGGGAGACCGTGTCTAAGTTGTTCCATCTTGAAGAGCAAGAATTTATAGATTTGAATACTGCTTTATTATAGGCTAGATTTTTGAAACAGGCAAATGTTTATAGAAATACCATTGCGAGGAACTAGACTATAACCCCTTATAAAGGTGGCTCTAGGTTGCCCAAGATTATGAAGAAAGAAAGATGAATCCTTAGATTCATGATGTCATGGTCCTGTTGCATCGAATTTTTGGTTCCCCAAATGTGTCTTCTTTTGAGGAATGGATGTATTTTAATATTCAAATTATTTTGAAAGGATCTCAATTTTTAGACTAGGCTGAAATGATTGCCAATTCTCTAAAGAGTCAACTTAGGGGAGCTTTAAGTATGAAGAAATATTTCTAGATGTCTTCCTATTTGATATATATGCTAGCCAGAATGCAAGATTTGTGGTACTTACCTCATGAACCCTAGGCAGAAAACATCACAATATATAACTATTACCCTATGTTGCACAAAGATAAAGTCCTAGAAAGTTTCAAGAAAGTTCATGACACTTTTTCAAGGAAGTTGTGCTTTGAAATGAAAATTCCTCCTCACCGTAGGTTTTCTTTTGAATCTCTAAAATTTCTTCAAACCTTTGGTAGCATTTATATCCAATTTCAAAAGTTTACCTATGTGAGGTTGGGTGGTTTTGATGAAGAACATTTAAGACTGCCTAGGTTTGCCCTAGATTGTTTCATATTGGCTGAAATATCTTAGAAACTTGTCTCAGTCATAAATAAATTTTCTACCTATGAAGCCTCTGATGTCATTTTTCCACTCAAGCTAGGTAAGCTAACCTATAAGAATATGGAGGACGCTATGTGCATAAGTTTAGATTTAATCAATTTTTGTCTTGGCTCCTATCATGCTAGGAAGAACTTTGATAGAAAAGGGATAACTCATAGCCTATTTGATTCTCGTGTGAAGTTTTTGCGTGATCCTAATTTTGAAGACTATTGGAAAGATTGTGTAGATGAGCTAGAAGTTTGGAGGAGAGAATATAGTAGGTTCAACATTTCCCAGATTAAACTTTTCCATTTACATTTGGATATTGATGTCTCTGGTATAAAAGAAGATAAGGTAGATTTAACAAGCACTCGAATAACATAATCTATAATTTCTAGCAAAGCAATTATTAATTGGGAATCTAAAGAAGAGGATAACCTCCTTGAGAGAACAAAGATAGTGTTTGAGAGGACTAATTCTTGGTCAATAATGAAAAAGGCACAACATTCTAAGCAATCAATTGATTCATGTTCTAATTTTCATTTCAAACCTATAGGTAATAGAAGGTCAACAAGGATTAAAAAGGTACAAATCAATAATCCTCCTCTAGTGAAAAAGGCTTGTTCTTAGAGAAGAAGTAATACAACAATGCTCATCGGGTTAAGTGAAGCCATTTAAGTTAATAGTGAGCTTGACAAGGATTCTGGTGGTGTCCTAATTGGTAACCTTCATCATGTTTAGATGGCAGTAGGAACTTCTCCACAAAGGATGGATAGCTTGGGCACTCCAGTTAAAATTAAGGAACTTTAAAAGGCTTCTAATTTCACACCCAATTGGCTATGGCCTTGGTTAATAAGAAAAGGAGTTTGGTTTCAGTGTGCTTCCTCATTGATGACATCATGAATAAATACACCACTAGAGCCCCAAAATCTAAAAGGACTAAATGTTCAACTAGGATAGTATTTGATCAAGAAACAGGTAACAACATAGTTGAGGTGGCCACTTATAACTTGAGGGATGATATTGGTACATTAAAACTGAGTATATTTGAGATTACTTGTACCAATCAAGGGGTAATTAATAGAGAAACAAAGGAGCATTGGATGGAATCATCCACAAAAAAATTTTATCCTGCAATCACAGAAGGATGGTGTTGAGAAAAAGAGACTAAAGGCATAAATCCATACGATGGCGGAGTACATTAGATCATTAAAAGGGAAAAGTGTTGTGACTGATGGTTCCTCTTGGCTCACATTTGACCCCAGTGCACCTGAAAATCAACAACTTATGGATGATTTGAAGAAGAGGAAAGTCATAATCTCTATTATTCATAATTAAATTGATTATGTGATAAATATGCTTATTAAGTGCATATGAGACTTGCATAAGGTATTTACTCTTGCTAAAGTTGTAATAGGTGAGGCTCATATCTAGATGATAGTATGGAAAGCAAAATCTAAAAGGTTGTCCACTATGGTTACACAACTTGTAGAGGTAGATGAGTATGGCCCTAATAAATTCCTAGAGGAGAACTTGTTACAGATGGTCGATGCAGGGCTGATTTATATACTGTGGAAGAAAATAGCCTAGCGGGCCTCCAATTATGGTTCAGCCATTTCCTACATTCAGTATTTTGAGAAGGAATTCAAAATTATCCAAGATAGTGTAAACACGGACTTGAAGAGCATGATTTTGACACCCTTGGTGCCTTTCAAAGAAGGAAGTTTAGATATGGAAACATTGGTTATGCAATACGAAGAACTACTATATGGAATTAAAAATGGAGTTGACTTCACTATGGTAAAACTCACTAAGCTTGTTAAAGTTGAGACTATGATTAGCATGTGTAACCAGTAGCTTCTAGAATACCTGGACAATGTCACCAAAATGAAACAAGATAGGGATACGTGGAAGAACTACCTGCAGAACATAAAGAGCCCAAACAAGAATTCCATGGCAAAATTTATCGGTGCATACAGAATCTAGAAACTGGTGCATGGACCTCCTACTAAAGATGACAATGAAGAAGAAGAAGAGCCTGTAAAGAATCATGATGATGATTCTCTTTAGGGAATCTTTACTTTATTCTCTTTATATTTTCAAGTTTTAAATCAGTTACTTTAAGGGCATGTGTACCTGTTAAAGACTTGGTTTTCTTAACTATTTTTAAAACTGTTTGAGAATCAGGTTTTGATGGAGATTCTCAAATATCTCTTTATTCAAACTAGAAACCCAATAGTGTTAGAGGGGTTGGATATTTTTGATGGATATCATACTATGAACCTTAATCTAAGTTTTAATAGCTATACAAATATTTTAAGTTTTCCAGCATTGTACTTGAATAGGATTATTCTTTTTGAAATGGGAAAGACCTGATTATTCGAAGATTATATGCTTTGGATTGATTCGTTGTTGATTTAGTATTGAGTTAATATCAAACTGTTAAAATCCCTTTTTGATGTTGGATGATATATGGTGTGCATGTCAAATAAGTTTTTCTTCTGTCTGCATATCTCAGAAGTGATTTATAGAGAAATTATGCATTCTCTTCATGCTATTCTTTCTTCTTTGTTTATTTGTTGTTTATTCAATTATTTCTCTATCTAAGAATAGATGGGAAGCCTTACTAGTTTCTCATTAAAAGTAATCCTCATTTAGATGGAATTTTGATTGAATATCTAATAAGGAAGCTAAACCTTACCAAAATTTAGAGAGGGATTAAAGACGTTAAGATTCCTCAACTTTTGGAAAATTGTATTTGTCTTGCAAATTTGGGCATACAAGTTCTTAGTTATTTCTTTATTTTAAAAGAAAAAATTGTATAGAAACAAGATGGAAGATCTTAATTCACTCTTGGGATGTTGGAGAATCCATGAGAAGAGTTGGTAGTTTATATAATAGAAGTTTGAAGGATAGTTACCATATTCAACAGTAAAACATGTATCAATACAAGGATTTGAAAGTTTAATGATCTCCTCAACAACTAGGAGTCCACAAGTTGGAAAGCTTTTAGTAAGATAATGATGAATTCAAATTCATTTGGTATGGTTATTTGAGATTTTTGAGAGTTTATAGTTGAGTGTGTGTTTTAGGCCTATTAGCCTAGATTAGGGTCTATGAGTTATATGCCCTAATTGACAAGTTAGAACCTAAGATTTTGGAATTTGATAAAGTTCAGTAATTATTATCTGAATCTTCCTTTAGTATTGGTATATTTTTGGAAGAGTTTGATTTCTTACCTAAAGTCCAAGGTAGGGCTACAAGTAAGAGCCCTCATTAGGTCTATTTGTAAGAATTGATGTTTGAAGTCTACTAAGGTGTGTAGAGCCTATTGACTATTTGAAATCTCTTTATTGGTAATTATTTAAGTCTTTGGAAGCTATTTGGGGGTGTGGTGTTGTGAAATACCCTAAAGGGTGTAAGGTAGTGGAGGTGTTGTGTATTGTGAGAGTTAGTTGGTTGAGTTAGTGAAGGTTTAGGTAGAGATATTTGGAATAGGTGAATGTGGAATGAAGAATAGGCCAACCACCTGGTCTCTAGCCTTGGAAGATTCCTAAGGGATTGAAAGAAATTTGATTAGAAGGCTTGGAAGAAGCCTAGTTATAGGGTTTTGATAATAAGTTCAAAATTACCACCTCTTCCTTGCATCGTATTTGGTATCAGAGACAAATTACACAATTTTGGAGAGTATAGTTGTGCTAGTTGTAAAAGTTGATAGAAGTGGGCAAGATTTTGTTTCAGGTAGAAAGATAGTTTGTGCTTATTGATTTGGATTGGTAATTGTGATAGAAAGTTTTGTAGTTGCTTTTGGATAAGGATGACATCACAGTAGGAAGAAATATGGAAGGCATGGGTATGTTACAAAGATACCTTGAGGAGACAAAAGGAAGAAGAAAGGAAAAAGAGAAAATAGAGAGAAGAGGATGAAAACATGTTAGAGGAAATCAAAAGTTTTAAGGAGGCACTAGCAAAGAATGAAGAAAGAGGAAGGAAATTAGAGATATTATTGAGGCAGTAGACAAAGGATGAAGCTAAGTAGAAAATTGACAATACAAAGGATAAACAAATTGAGGAACTAGTTAAGAAAAAGGATTAGATAGATGGAGAAGGAATGGTCATTGAGTGGTGCCCAAGTTTTAGTTCATATCTTTTTTCTCTAGGCTTTTGAGCCAATTCAAGTGTCAATATCTTGATCTAAGTCTAGATTGCCCATAGGATGACCTTTCTTCTCATCATTCCTTTAAGCTAACCTAATGCAGGAAATCCTGTGAGCAATGCACTAGTTCAATGGCTAGGTGATTAGGTTTTGGAGGGTTTATTATGTGTTTCCCTAATGAGAAGAAGGTCGAGATATCTTAATGATCCATCTTTCTTTATTCTTAATCATGTTGAAGACAAAGAATTTTTCTATGTCGTAGTTTAATGAAAGACATTACAGATGTTCAAGATAGAATGTAAGAGATGCAAATAAATCATCATAAATGGTGAAAGAACTTGATCAAAGGTATCTATCTATAGGAAGAATACATTTAAAAGAGATCACAGGCATATTGAGAGCAAATAGTAGTGGAGAACATCGAAGACTAAGCCGGAAACAATATCAATTGAATCCAATGCAAAGTGAACACTAAAAGATGTAGAAATGGTGAAGAACACAGTCAAAAGTGGTGAGAACTAAGTTGGAATTGAATCAATGGTCCAAAAAACATCTGAACATCCATGTCATCGAGTTGAATAGTCAAATCACCTTGGAAATAAGACCTTTTCCATAGTCCTCATTTTCTAAAAAAAAATTTGCATGTCGTTATGTCTCTATAGAAAGTTGCACAAAGAATAACTAAAGCAACATAATGACAATTAGATGTGTGGAATAGATGGACCCATACTATTTAAGAAATTAGTGAGGTAAGATCTTTAAATTATAGCTATCAAATCAAAATAACATCCATGGTTGTCACTATATCATTATAAAAAGTTGCTTTATCAATAATCATGGTGACATAGTGATGAGTCGACACATGTTCATGGGACCCAACTGAGGGTAAGATTGCCAAAAGAACCATCACTGTAGATCAGACTTGAAATCAACGCTTGTCATTATATTGCTATGGAAAGTTGTTCGACTACTAGTTATAGTGACATAACAATAGTGTGGCACGTGGAATAGGTGGGACCTTCTTTGAGTCATATGCAGTAATCAAAGAACATAATGAAGATCATCAATCTTAGGAAAGATCTACGGCTATCATTATGTCACCATGTAAAGTTGCTTGATCGATAATCATGGAAACATAGCGACAAAGCAACACATGTCCTATTGGGCCCATCATATTCCACAAGACACAGTCAGAACCTAGTCACAAAGTGCCATGAAGCAAAAAAGGTCAATGTCAAATTCTCCAAGCAATGAACTTGTGCCACCTATTTGCCACAATGTGCATAGCTGGAAAGTGGACCTGCATCGCAAAGTAAACAAAGGGTTAAGATCTTTTATCATCACTATCAAATAAAAAATAGATCAACATTCATTGTTATATCACTATGGAAAATTGCCCAAATGTTAATCAAAGCAACATTATGATAGAATGACATGTGTACATTGAGGGACCTATGAAGGAAGTTATAAAGGAAAGTTGCTATGTTAGATCAATGGTCATAATTCAAACCTACTGTGACTATTATAATATGAAGTATACAGACTTGGTACCAAATAGAAAAATACGAAGAATTGAAGATTTCTATAGGATTTTCTAAAGTTGCAAGAATATAAGCAATCATCGTGTGTTTTTAGAAGTACCATGGATTCATAATCATCAATGGAAAAGATGCCACATGTTCATGTCATTGGATAATTTCATATTTTATTCTTTTTTTCTATTTTGTGACTATTTGTCATGACCCCAAATTTAAGGATATATGAATATTTGAATAACATATTATATAATGATAATAATTAAGAATAACAATAAATATTATAATTACATTATGAAACCAAAGAAGATTATAATATATTCACATTTGAATATATATAATATTAATAACTAATAATAATAATAATAAATTGATTAATAGACTAAACAATATGATATTATATTTATAACAACATATATTTGAATATGTTATTATAAACGTACAATGTTATATAACATATTTAATACTTATATCTTATAAAAAATATAAATGATATACTTATTAATATAGTTATATTAATTAATCAAAACTTATTAATATAAATATATAATTATATTATTATTATTGATATAATGGAAGGACTGACTCTTATAATAAAATTATATATATATATATATATATATTGAATCAACTTTGGAGAAGAATCGTGAGATAGGAAGATTATCAAAGTTGTACGGATGAAAATGGGAAAATATATAAATGTCCCAAAAAGGAGACATTACAATTGGTGTCAGAGCAGAAATCCTGCCAACCTATGAAGAATGGTTTATGTAAATCAATTAGAGGGAGCAAGAAAATGCCTATTACGTTCCTGCAATAGCGATAAACGATAAATTTCTTGTGATAAGTCATATTCACAATAGTGTAATAAATAATGAATCCTACAGATGGAACAGCATACAACTCAGTGAGTACATTCAATTTTGAAAGGCAAACTATAAAGAAGAGCAGATTATAATATCGCAAATCATGATAATATTCGATGGTTGCAGTGCATCATCGTTATTTTACATCACACAATATTAAAAAATATGTGTGAAACTAACAATAACTGATCCAGTCACAAAAGCGAATGTGGACAAGTCAGAAATGATTTAACGGCATGGAGTAAGATTGAGTGATGATATTTAAATTCAATAAGTTTTTGAGGAGCTGCATGCTATCATTCTATTGGGTGTCTGCTAGAATTTTCATTATTGCCGGAAATTTTTGGGGCGACACTACGAAGCAATATTGTTGGATGTTCAAGTTATAAAGAATCGAATCATGCAATTGAAAGAAAGATATATAATATACCTAGCAATAAGGTAGAGATATTCGGCAGTGTTCCAACATACCATCTTCGTATCATAGATCATCTTTCAGAAAAACGATACCAAGGAGAACTAAACTCTAATGCATATGAGAGTATAAATGGATACAAAGAGGGAGTATTTCAGTCTTGGAGCCACCGCTCAACCATAAATGATTAAGGGGGTCATGAGTCCAAATTGTGCAATTATGAATCAAGTAATCAACAACCTGTGTGTCATAGAAATTATCGTTATGCCTGCAGAAAAAATCCCAATCAATATGTAATATATAAGAAAAAAAAAGAAATACATCTTAAGAATAGCTAATATATTTTAAATCAAATGGACATGATTTTGTACGAGAATCTGCACAGCTTCAGCAAGCTGGTGCCAATTAATCTGATCTGTATCATTGGCTACACCAATCTTTAATATAGGGTTCATGGATGAGAAAATAAGATAGGCCAAGTAACGAAGGTATCAAGCTGAGGATCGAGCTCAATACGATATTAGTTCAGACAAGCATTCAACTCATCTGTGCAAAGTCCCCAGCTGCTTATCCAAAAGACAATGTCATCTACACTCCCAATGCTACTCAGTACTAGATTGGCGATGGGTCGCTAATTGGGCCGGATCCTCTCAGAATTGGACAGAGATGCACCAATTTCTTAGCTGACCGTTTTCTTATAGAACTTCTTCAGAAAGATCATGAGGGATTAATATCATGGAAAAGAGCCGACAAACTTTCCATAAGCTAGCAATGAATATATGTTAAGTAGCAATGATTCTGAAAACGAAGATTAATGCATCAAGAAGTTTGGTCAATGTACACCATGGAGCCACCGAAAGGAACAAAACATACAAAGGCAAAGGCAAATCAAACATATGGAAATAATTATCACATATACTTTACAAACTTTATCGGGTTTCCTGAGTTAGCACATGATGTGTCATTCTAGATCAGTATGGAGTTAGAAGTTCAAAGAGATGTTAAAGAAACTATGTGGCCAGCATAAATAATGAGAAACATATCGAAGATCTTAGATTGATTATCATTGACGGATTCATAATTGATTATCATTGAGCGATTAAGAATTAAAATTGGAAATGTTTATCTATGATTATCTTTGGAGGTTCTGACTGAATAGCGAGCAGCTGTATAGTATTGGTGATCGGGTAGCCAGATCACATACTAAATTGCTTAGAAAACTATAACACTCAAAGAAAACATTTCCGAGGACTCATTATAAGTCGGGTTTGAGGGACCCACCAAACTTAAGGATTATACAAAAGGAACACACCACACAACTTGCAAGGTTCATAAGCCTAATGAAGAAGTATAGTCATTGTGCATTTTAGGATCTAATCAAGGCTATGTATGATGTGTCTACATCATGTCTACTTCGTGTCTTCATGCATCAATGTGTATGCCTCATGTTTTCTTTGTGTCCTCATGCATTCATATGTATACTTCGCATTCAAATGCATACTACATGTGTGGCTCTTTACAGAATAGAATGAAGTAATCTTATAAGTAAAAAATTGAATAGGATCTAGTAGTCAATTTTGTTATATGAGGTGGAACAAATATGAAAAATGATTATTGCTTGAGGACAAGCAAATTCGAGAGGGGCGGACTTGTCATGACCCCAAATTTAAGGATATATGAATATTTGAATAACATATTATATAATGATAATAATTAAGAATAATAATAAATATTATAATTACATTATGAAACTAAAGAAGATTATAATATATTCACATTTGAATAAATAAAATATTAATAACTAATGATAATAATAATAAATTGATTAATAGACTAAACAATATGATATTATATTTATAACAACATATATTTGAATATGTTATTATAAACGTACAATGTTATATAACATATTTAACACTTATATCTTATAAAAAATATAAATGATATTAACATAGTTATATTAATTAATCAAAACTTATTAATATAAATATATAATTATATTATTATTATTGATATAATGGAAGGACGTGACTCTTATAATAAAATTATATATATATTGAATCAACTTTGGAGAAGAATCATGAGATAGGAAGATTATCAAAGTTGTACGGATGAAAATGGAAAAATATATAAATGTCCCAAAAAGGAGACATTACATTGTTGCTCTACTAAACTGAGAGATGATAGAAAATCATAAATTTAATCTTATTTGACAATACTAAGGTCAGCAAACTTGGTGGTGAATTGGTCTGTAATTCTATTTACGCTAGTTTCTTGTCATGTTTTATTTCCCATGAATAGATTAGTTTTTCATTAAGAGTTGAAAGACAATCATGTATGATTCTGTGAATAATCAAATGAATTCCATTTCACTTTGATGTGTGTAGTATAATTATTCCATTTACTTTCTTCATATATGGTTCAGTTTCTTCTCTTGTTAGTTTCATAACATGTTAGATAGTTTTACTAGGAAATGAAAGATAAATGTGTATGAATCTATTAGTTATTGATGGATTCTATTTCATTCAAGGCTGATAGTGAAAGCAATTCCATTTTCCCTCATGTGCATATCTTTATTCCTCTTCTGCATTTAGAATAGAAGAGTCAAAAATCTTAAGATAATCTACTACAGTCATTCCATTAAGTGTGATAGGTCATTCAAATCCGTCTAAATTTTTTGTGCCTACAAAAAAATTGGTTATCCTTTACTGCTCTTAGGTTCAGAGCTTATAATGTCAAAAAATTTGTTCTCATAAAAATATAAACTTCTAATCTCATAAAAATATATGCATTGCATATCATTGCAAATCATAGGGAGTTGTACTTAATATTTCAGAGGGTAGTGATAGAATACATACACTAACCCATTTTTTGCTAAACACCCTTTTGTCTCTCCAAACATGGGGTATCAAAGAGTCAAGTTATAAAATCTAATAGGAGGACAAACTATTAACCAACACTGAGTTAGACCAAATAAGAGAGCCAAAGGAAGAATAAGTGTCCAATGGTGAAGAGGAAATACAATGGGAGTTGGAACATGATGTGGGAATGAATCCCCTGCAGCATGAAGGAACAATGGGGCAGGCAATCAGCACTATGACTAAAAATGTTGACGACAATAGTAAAGAGGAAGACCATTTGAAGATTGGATCAGTAAAAGAGGTAGAAAAGATATCAAGTTATATAGAGAATAGGGACATAGCCCTTGGAGAGGCTAATTTTTATTATTATTGGCAAGCAAGTTTGGAATCAGATAGGAAGCAAACAAAGGAATGAAGTTGTGGAAATAACTAGGTTAAATTTGCTAATGAAGCCATCATTTTTGAAAAATGGCATGTTGAATAGTCAAAGTATTGTATTCATGTCACCAAGGCATGGAAAACCTTGGGTGAAGATGAAAATGATTGGTTGATGTGGAGCCAAGGTATCTCATGTAAAGAAGCCACTAGACATTGGCACAATACCGATCATTCCTTTAGTCCAAGATAGAGTTGAAGAATTGAAGATCACAATTAGGCCTCCAAGATAGATAGTAGAGATAAAAATCATTTAGAACAAGATGAAGGAGATAAAGGACAATGATTGGACAAGGTGGCAAGCAATTAAACAAGGAGGTTGTATCAACATCAGACAAAGTCCCAGCAACAAACTCAAGGGACTTGAGTTTTTTTCAACAAGGGGAGTATGGCACAGGAGCACCCTGATCATCTCCTTGGAATTTTTAGTCTTAGTTAGTATGTTTTTTAGTCTTGATAGATTAGAGAATTAGTTGTTTCAATTCATGTTATTAGGTGTTCAATTAAGGTCATGTTAACCAAGTTCATGTTTTAATCAATATGGGTCAAAGAGAGTCAAAATGTGGAAAATTCCATGGAAGGCCATAGATGGAATGTTGAAAGGTCATTATAAGATATTTAGGGTACCAAAAAATCATGTCAAGGCATAAAATACAAAATGTGCAAAAAATGTAAAATTGTCAAAAAGTTGTTGTCAGCATTTTTTGCAAAAATGACAAGTTTTGGAAGATGGAAAGTCATTCATCTTGGATGAGAACTTAAAGGAGGTGAAAGGTCATGTTTTTGTATAAAATAATTAATATCTTGTAGAAGATAGAGAAGAGGAGATGTGGTGAAGGAAGATGACAAGCAAGGTGTATGAGTTTGTATAATAAATCAATCATTTTTGTGGAATATTGTTGATACACTAATATTTGAATTGTAGACTTATTATCTTCTCCTTTGTCTTGAGGTTATGGTGATTCTTAAGTTTCTTTTTTGATTGAATGAAATATAGAATGAATTTTTATACACCTAGTATCATTGGGTTGTTGACAAAATACAAATGCTCCTTGTTTTAGACAGTAAATTTTGTACACTGTCAAAGTGCAATACCATTTTTGGTTGCATATTTCATTGTATGGAGTTAGGGAGGATGAAAGTGTTTTCTATGATGTTTTTTAATGCCATTCTATTGGTTCACGCTATAAAACTATTACCTATGGTAGAGTTGGTTGAGGATATATAAGGCATCTGATGTTGCATGTGTAATACAGTATTATAGTAGTCAAGAAACGTGATAGTGGTTTACATGGAGTCTACCTATGAGATGGAAGGTTTGAATTCACCCTTGGGATGTTGGAGAATCCATGAGAAGATTTGGTAGTCAATATAATGGAAGTTTGAAGGACACTTTTTAATGTCCTACCTAGAGATCCTTGGAAACGAGGATAAATATAAGTCAAGATAAAAAAAAAATTGAACAAGTATGAAAGAACAAGACAACCATCATATGTGGATCATGAAGATCGCAACAAAATACTAACCAAAAAACCAAACTCCAAAGATCTCCAAGCATCCCCATTGACCAAAACATAAACAAGAAAACAACAGAGACCAACCATGGTCTCATGCATGTCAAGGACACAAAGGAAGCACAACTCAACTACAGAATACCAAGTTGAAAGACAAAAGCTGACTCCTAAAAATTGGCTAAGTCTGAAATCTTAAAACCCTAAAATTTCCTAGAATATTTATCTTAGCTCATAGAGGTCTAGAACCTATCTCAAAAGACTCGTTGTATATATTAAAATATATCTTAAGTATAATAATGAATTAAACGTCAATTTATACTAACCCCATATGAAATTTGTTTTGAACTAGGAAGGTATAAAACCTAACAAGGTGTCCAAAACCAACTTCTAAACTTTTCTTAGACAAGCCTAGATACCCCGTTTTTTTCATGTGAGGCCAACAGACTAACAGATTCTTGAATGAGGAAGTGCAACATGCCACGCAAGAAATTGACAACCACACAAGGAAGTGCACCAAATGGCGTGAGAATGTACTTAGCCCAACAGTCAAGACACCTAAATTTGGTGTTGGTTTTGCCTGAGAAAGTGCTAGAAGCTACGCGAGAAGACCCAATACACCACAAGAGAACTTGCATTCTCGCACGAGAAACTACAATTTCACGTGAGAATCCAAAATAGCAAGCCAAAAAATATTAAGGGAAGAACACTAGAAAATGAATTCGTCTACACTAGGGAGTATAGGATCCACATATCAATGAAAAGAAACTTGAATGAATAACTAAAAGATGAAAGGTAAATCGAACCATCTAACATATAGTAAAGGGAAAATAACTAAAAGCAACATTGCAAAGTACAGAAGTAACATCGCAATGAACAAAAATAGCCCACTAAGTATGCAATTCCTCCCAGCTATAATAGCATCATAAGACCATCATGGGCCCTAGCCATCCCCCATGTGTAACATCCCAAACTATTGACTAGATCATCGATGTTATCTTATAAGGATGTCACTACTAAAATGTGCTACAACATAAGCATAAGGAAATCTAACATGCTAGAAGTAAAGCATAAGATAATCTTACAAATCAACTCATCATCTACATATGCTAAACATCATAATAAAGAAATGCATCAATACTAACATCATCTAAACATGATATACAAGCATTCCAATGAAATTATAAATCATAAGAAAGCATACTCTAGAACCTGAAGTACCAAGTGAAAATATCCAACAATGGTCACACTAGGATAGTAGATTATCTTTGTACACTGGTTCCCAGTAGTGGTATAGGTAGCTACGCCTCCCAACCATGTGGAACCTATAGGTCCACTCCCACCATGCTAATGGACATAATGATCCAACCACAAACACACCAAAGTAAACAACCATGGCTACCACTCACACTAGATAGCAATGATGACAGAATCCAAGACCATGCAATAATGCAAGTTTAGTAGGTCCTAATCTAACAATCTACGGGTAACTATGTAGGGACTTTGGTGGAGAGTTGGTAACTTAGAATTACCCAAGTTGTAGCACATAGACAACCGTTCCCCTTGGTACACCCTCGGGAGGCTAACATGCTGAAATAAATAACCATTCCCCTCAGCACCAACTTCTAAAGGCTGACCATAATTTCTTATCTTATTTAATTATCTATAAATTAATTATCACTTATTAGATACTTCTACACATACACCACATTAGGGACACTACATAGGTTACATGAGAAGCCCCTCTGCCACCTTACGGTACATACCTATGCTCATCACATGATGAGCACCCATAGGCATGCATATTCCCAACCCAACCCCACATGAACATTACTCCACCAAAATACAAATAGGAGGTTGGGGCTCGCAAGTCACCCAAAAAATGCATGTGCATATGTTCATGTGTGGCGCACAAACACAAGGGCTAGATGAGAACAAGTAGAAATAACACTCAACCAATTAACAACTTAGGAGGATAGATACAACACGCATCCCAATGCAACATAAAAGTACAAAAATGGTCTGATTGACATCCAAATAAATCATCCAGGTCAATGACCAACATCATGCCTACCAAGAAAAAATGAGAAAATAGGGTGGCACACAAAATGAGGTAAAAACTCCAAAAACTAGAAAACTTTGAAATTAAAACCCATTTGGTCTTTGGGTACAAAACCCTCAATAATCCAATAAAATTTGGGTTTGGAGATCCTATGCAAAAATAGCTAGCATTATGGCATGAAACCCTAAACCCCCATCCCAAAAATAGGAAAAATGTCCATACCCAACCAACTGGGTAGAACTAACAAATATAAATAGAGGGGAACACTAGTTCTTAGCCTCCTAACAAATAGCTACCAAAATAGAACTTGAAATGGAATTGAAACAAGAAAATGAGAGAGCTCTACCTGATAGCAAAAGGGGTAGAAACTAAAACCCACACAATAAAATAAAATGCTTGCTAAAACTACCGAAAATCATGGCAAAGCAAGGTCTACCCTAGCCAAATCCAATGAGACTGACCTCGCAAAGATCCCACACTGACAGCTCTCTAGAAAAAATAGAAACATGATCCTCTAGAATAGGATTCTCAAAAAAGTTCTCAAAATTGTATTTTCAAAAAGTGAGAAGTGAGGAATTAAATTCCTTTTTTAATACTTATTCACTTTTTGAGTGAATAATTGATTAGGATGAATAGCTAGTTAGACTAGCTAGACTCCAAAATGGCCCAACCAAAAATAGGTAATTCCTTGTAATAGGAATTCACCTAAGGCAAAGTTGCCAAAAATTAAATTCAATAACATTTAAAGCCCAAAAACCCAAAATCATAGAAAATCACTTAATAACTTTTGTAACAATGAGAACCTCTATATGCATAGACAAGCTCACTGGTCTAATCACATAATGCAAATGAGTTAGGATTTAATAATCACTAAAAGGTTTAATTTAAACAATTAATTAAGGATATGTTGACCATATAGGGACGACATTGGTAAAATATGAATAGTTGAATCACTACCTCCTTGTGCCACTTCCAAGGATATAAATCCTACATACTAAAACACATGATCAAGTGCAATTGCATATAATATCATAGCCAAAGCAATAAATGCTTTAAATAACTAACTTAACCATTTATTCAATTATACCTAAATAATCCATTTACATCACTCACATTCGCATAAAGCATAAAGAGACAAGACTGAAGTAAATATCCATACCTTAAAATCTATCACATAACCAAAATAGAGATATGTCCAAATACTAGATAATTAGATATCATCATAGACCTACTGTCATCTCAAAATGACATCAACATGCAAATATGATAAATTGAATAGCATAGTAGTAAAGCATCTGTGGCACTGAAATGAAAGTATAACATCCGACCCTCAGATCATCTCAAAGTACAAATAATAAGAGTATCAAGTATCTCTCGAATCAAAATAGACAAGGTACGGACTATAAACATGAGAGGCACTACATAGTTACCATATTCAGCAGTGAAACCCTCACCAATACAAGGGTTTGAAAGTTTAATGATCTCCTCAACAACTAGGAGTCCACAAGTTGGAAGTTGGAAAGCTTTTAGTAAGGTACTGATGAAATCAAGTTCATTTTGTAGGGTTATTTGAGTTATTTTTCAGAGTTTATTGTTGAGTATGTGTTCTAGGCCTATTAGCCTAGATTAGGGTCTATGAGCTATATGCCTTAATGAATAAGTTAGAAACTAAGGTTTTGGAATTTGATAGAGTTTAGTAATGAGTATCTAAATATTCCTTTAGTATTGGTAGATGTTTAGAAGAGCTTTATTTCTTACCTAAATCCCAAGGTAGGGCTACAAGGAAGAGCCCTCATTAGGTCTATTTGTAAGAATTGATGTTTGAAGCCCACTAAGGTGTTAAAACCTATTGAATGTTTGAAATCTCTTTATTGGTAATGAGTTAAGTCTTTGGAAGCTATTTGGGGGTATGGTGTTGTGAAAAATCCTGGAGGGTGTAAGGTAGTGGAGGTGTTGTGTGTTGTGAGAGTTGGTTGATTTAGTGAAGATTTAGGTAGAGATATTTGGAATAGGTGAGTGTGGCATGAAGAATAAGCCAACCACCTAGTCTCTAGCCTTGGAAGAGTCCTAAGGAACTAAAAGCAATTTGTTTGGAAGGCTTGGAAGAAGCCTAGTTATAGAGTTTTGGTAATAATTTCAAGATTACCACCTCCTCCTTACATCAATACATGCGCTCCATTGGTAGGAAATTTATTTTATAATTAGTGTGAAATTATGCTTGACAAGGTTTCATTTAAGTGTCCTTAAAAATTATTAGGTAAATGCAATCAACATGTGTACAACCAAAATCATTGTTGATATCCTACATAGTCACTCCAAGAATAAAAATTAGTTATGCTCCTTGTGCCCATGCCAAAAAGTAGAAAATTATAGAGGCCTATAGCAATATTAAATTCACATTTGATTCATCATTCAACTACATGCACCAAAATGGAGTTCATGTCAAAACATGTGTTGCAGAACATTTTTTTTTAAAATATTATAAACATTATGGTATAATTTGTGCACGGTATGGATAACCACCTTGTTATTACTCCAACCTTATTATCCAAATAACCATGATGTGAGCAAGTGGAGGAAGTGACAATGTCACCAAATTATTTGATAAAATACCCTTGAAGCATAACAAGAGGTGATATTTCTCATAGTTTGATAGGAAATGGAAATGAAAGTGAAAGAAGATGCACACAGTAGTCATATAGGATGCTCATGAAGTGTTTGACAAATTTCTCTAAGATTGTGAGAGACACTAAGCCCAACATTGGAAATACAAAGATATGGGATCATGGAACACGGTGAGTGTAAAACCAAAATACCAAAGAAGAAAGAAGCATGCATAATAGGCATCATCCATTCTTTCATTGGCTTAGTTCATTACAATCAACCATCATTGTGGAAGTTGGGTTGTGCATAGGACATCCAACACTATATATTGTAAAACAAAGAATCATGGTCCATGACTAAACATGCCTAACTAAAAATGCATGTGAAGTATAGAAGCACAGGGACTGTGTATGAAATTTATGGTTCAAATAGAGGGAAATGTGGGAGAATTTCATTACCAATGCATGAGGGAGTAGAGATTAGTGTGAGAAATAATTGACCAAATTTCCAAAAGGAAACATGATTTCATAATCATTATATGTAACTACCAACCAAGTCCATATAGATTAGTGCAAAGATATAGATAAAAGATACCTAAATGTGATCAATTTGGGGACATTCTTGTACAAGAAACATATAGGATATATAAAAATGAGAGATCTTTACAAAGATGGAGGATTGGATTGAGTTCATTAGATATGAACATGCCTATTAAAAGAAATGAAACTAGTTTATTTTGAACCAAACTCCAACATATTATGCAAATACCCTCTATAGTCATGCCACTTTCAAGAGTATATAATGATGTTAAAGATGTGTGTCCATTGAGCATGTGATATTGGTCAATGTGTGCTTTGCATTTTTCTAGTTTGGGTATCTAGATTGAGATGACAATGTAAGCTTTGTTATGGAAGTTTAACATACAAGGAATAACATCTCATCGAATGGGGTTAGCTTAAACATCACACACTAAACTTCATTCCAACACTAAATGTGTTAAATAGTCAAAGTAGACTTTTTTCCAAGCTTAATTTTCTCCTTAGTATGTGATGTTTAAGGGTGGCCCATGGAATGTGACCCACATTCTTAGATAAAAATTAATATATGAGAAGATATGTGTAACTTTAAAGATACAATTTGCAGATGTAAAATAATGATTCATAATCTACATTGACATCCTACTCTTTACACCCACATGAAAAAGACAATGAGTGATATATTTGATAGAATGCTTTGAAGCACGTCTTCTCATAGAATATATTTGTAAGGTGCTCAATCAATTTTATCCCTCACAATACCTTTTAGTAGCTTCATCATGGACTCATCTATGGTTTCACATGAATAGATTGAGGCTTTTGGAATGGCATAAATGTATATTTGCACTGATGTATATGGTTTGCAAAATATGGAAATCTATCCATGACGTATCATAGCTTTCAATGGATGTTTTCAAGATTTGTCGCCTCTTGGGATGCTATGGTTATAGTAATATATGTGCATGCAATAGATTCTTTTTAAAGGCTTTTGAAATTGTTAGAGTAATTAGATATTTTATAATTAATTATAATCTACTTAAGTTAAACTTTAGGCATCTACTAATTAATTATTATTATTATGCAACCTAGGTTCTACCGTTTAGGGTATTGGATCTCCTTTTATGAGGATTGATCTATCTTTGTAATTTAACACATTTATTCACTTTTTACTAATAGCAATTTATCTTTTTTCTTATCAAGAATGTCTCATCTGTGGATTTGGGAATTCTAGCCTCTGTAGCTTTTTCTTTTGTGACAAGTGTTTGCATGCAGGTGATTCTTGGGAGTTGTAGGGTTGATCTTTCATCAACTTCTTTAACATGGTATTAGAGCTTCAACTCTTCATGCTCATGTTCTGTTTATGAGAGGTTTGGCTTGAATTGTAGATCTGTGTTTTTCATTTAGAGGGTTTCAATTTTTCAAAGATTTTTTTTGTATTGGATCTGGGGGGACCTTTTTCTGGTCACTTTGAGCCCAACAGACATCACCATTGAGCTTAAAGAATCCAAAAACCCTCATTTCCATATAAAATATGTTTATTTTGGACATTGTTAAAATTTAAGGCAAATTTGTTTTGCATCCAGACCATCCAACTTGTACGTTTTACAAAGTGACGATATTGAATAAAAAATTTTGGGGTAAAATTTTTTTTGTTTCAAAAAAATTATCCTTTAGAAGGGACACATGCCATTGTTTGTAAAAAGCCTTTTTTTTTTAAAAAGAAGCTTTGGGTCTTTAGAAGGACACATGTCATTGTTTAATTTAAAAGTGCATTGATGCTCCTTTGATTTGACAAATTGATGTGTGTTCATATTGATATGATGTCCTCCTTAATTAGCACCCAACTACATGACCTACCCTCGCAATAGAGGCACATTGGCTATGGTGCAACATATTTGCACTCGGTCAATCCATGCCCATTTTTATGCCCATCATGCCATGCCATAAGGTGACATGACTGCTTTTGTGTGAGTAACTGACATACTATACGTGTGATGTCCAATTAGACTGTTTGAAAAAATAACAACGCTTTAAAGTTAAGTTAGATAAATTTATAATGTTTTATTTTTTTATTTTAATGAAATTTATTTATTGAAATGACATATTTTTACTTTTATGCTAAGACAATTTCCAAGTGTAGGCTTTCACATAACAGATTAAAATATTACTATTTTATTTTATATTTTTGCATTTCTTTTAAACATTTATACATATTCATATTCGATATATGCATAATGTGAAAATTAACGTTGTTGCAGTCACTAATTATTAATCTCCTATTGTAAACAATTATTAAACTACTAAAAATAAATTCACAACTAATATTGAAAAATAACACAACTACAACTTCACCAAAAAATATATGGAAAGAAATTCAGAACACAAAGAACACAATATTTTTGGACACATTGTCCCTAGAAAAAACCCCTAAGTGAAAACCAACTCTGTAGATGGAAAATATATTAACTTCATCAAATCAAGAGACACAAGATTCCTTGCCTCTTACTAGCAAAATTCAAACAACCTCCTAATTTCTCTTGCTGATATTCCCCACTGCTATCTCCAACGCTATCACTATGCCCTTGCTAACACTGCAAGGTTATTTGTTATCACTGCAAACTCATTTGCTAACACTACAAATTCTTTTACAAATCTTGTTGTACTTTGTATTGTTCTATTCTCCAAATGCCTCCCTTGAACCCCTTTTATACTAGTTAACCAAGAGGTTTCTAGTTGCTTCTTGATCAAGACAACTCAACCAAGAAGTTTCTAGTTGTTTCCTAACCAAGAAGTTTCTAGTTGCTTCTCAATTAAAACAACCTAACCAATAGGTTACTAGTGGATTCTAGAAGGAGTCAAATAATTATTTTTTGTAACTCTAACAATTATTTGCCAATTAATCACATGAGGATGAATAGTTGTCCAAGCTACCTAAAACTAACACTCCCTCTTATTGAGGAAGTTGTTCTGCATGACACCCAACTTATCTTTGAAGAAGATGAATTTTGCCTTCCCTAATGCCTTTGTCAAAATGTTTGCTACCTGCTCCGCTATAGCTATGTATTGTAGTTGAGCAACCCCCCATTGTACACAATCTTTGATGACATGATATCTAATGTCTATATGTTTAGACCTACTGGATTCTCAGACGACTTGATGCAACTCTAGTTGTCACAGTGTATTACAGTAATCTCAACCTTCTAACCAAACAAGGCTACTAAAAACTTCCAAATCCATATAGCTTCACATGTCACCATACTAGCCACTATGTATTTTACTTCTGCTAAACTCATAGCCACATAATTTTGCTTCTTGTTGAACCAAGATACAACTCCTAATCCCAAACTAAAACAACACCTTGAAGTGCTCTTTTTGTCCATTGTACTTCCTATCCAATTTGTATTAGTATAGCCCATCAACCTAATACCTTCACTTTGGACATATTTGATCCCATACTCAACAGTATCACACGAGTTATGCAATACATGCTTGGCCATTATCCAATGCATTCTCTTTGGTTCAACCATGAATTGACTAAGAGAGTTTACTGCAAATGCTATATCTAGCCTAGTGTTGACCAAATACATAAGCGAACTAATCAACTATCTATATAAGGTGGGATCTACATCCCTCTCCTTAGATATATCTACCTTCCTCCAATTTTTGATCATGGGTGTAGACATGGCTTTGCAATCCTCCATCCTAAATCTCTTCAAGATTTTAATGCAATATTTCCCTTGACCAAGGAAAATCTCTCCATCTATTTGTTACACCTCCATGCCTAGAAAGTAGTGCATAAGTCCTAAGTCCTTCATCTCAAACTCTTCTACAAGGTCCCTCTTGCAATCTTCTATGATCCCTAGTGAACCTATAAGAAACAAGTCATCCACATAAAGAATAAGAATGAGAATCTCACCACCAACCACTAAGTAGTAGAGGTTAGCATCCACTTCACTCTTCACAAAGCCCATTTCCTACAAGTACATATCAATGCACTCATACCAAGCTCTAGGAGCCTGCTTGAATCCATATAATGCTTTCTTCAATCTACACACATGGGTCTCTCTGTTGTATGCTACAAAGCCTTCTAGTTGCTCTATGTATACCTCCTCCTTTAAGTCACCATTAAGGAATGTTGTCTTGACATCCATTTGATGGATCTACCATCCCATCTATACTGCAAACAAGATCACATCTTGTATAGAAGTATACCTGGCCACTAGAGAAAATGTCTCCTCATACTCTATTCCCTCCTTCTGAGAGAGCCCCTTGGCCATGAACCTTTCCTTGTATCTCTCAATGCTACCATCTGCATCGTGCTTTATCTTATAGATCTAGTGTGATCCAACTACTACTCTATCTATTGGTCTAGGAACTACCTCCCACACATTATTTTGCATTATTGAGGAATACTCCTCAACCATAGCATCCCACCATACTTGGTGCTCTGTAGCCTCCTAATAGTTGAAAGGTTCACTATCTACCAATTGACTAACTAATACCACATAGTCATTGAACTTGGCTGGTTGTCTCTACTGTCTAGTACTCTTCCTAAGAGCTCCCACAAAGTCCTGAGTATCCCTTTGTGCCTCTTAAACCTCACAATTCCTACTACCAACTATAGAGGATGAGATATCAACCTCTAAGTATTCTAGATGCATTTCCTTTTGCACCTATTGCTCCATACTCTATGAATCTTCACCACCTAAGCCTACACTTGTATTGGTAATTGTACTTGTGCTATGTTTCCCTTGACTAGGCCTTGGAGCTTCTAGTGGTTGCTCACTCTAATCATCTACTGGCAAATCTCTAGACCTTCTGAATACTTTGTCCTCTATGAACTTAACTTCACATCTAACAATAATTCTTTTGGTCCTAGGGATAAAAATTCCTATATGCCTTTGAGGTGTCACAACATCCAACAAAGTACCCCCTCTTTGCAGTCTAATCTAACTTGGCATGTGTATCACCTAGAATATGAAAATATGCCAAACTCTCAAATGTTCTGAAATGGCTAACATCAAGCTTCTTACTAGTGAAAGCTTCCTCTGGTGTCATCCTCCCTAGTACCTTGTGTGAACTCTATTCTAAGTGTAGACTATTGTACTACACACTTCTACCCATAAGTAGCAGAGCATATCCTAGTCATGTAGCATGGCTCTTGTTGCCTCTGATATAGAATGGTTAATCCTCTCAGCAATTCAATTTTGCTATGGATTGTAAGGAATAGCCCACTATCTCTTGATTCCTTCCCTAGTATAGAACTCTTAGAAGTTATTTCCTTTGTACTCACCTCCATTGTCTAATCAAAGAACCTTTATCTTCCTTCCTATCGAATTCTCCACTAGAGCCTTGAACTCTTGGAACCAACTAAAATCTCATCCTTGGTCTTTAAGAAGTATATCCAAGTCTTCCTAGAGAAATCATCAATAAAAGTAACATTGTACTCATATCCTCTCCTAGACTTTGTCAACATCGATCCATATACATCTAAATGTACTAAATCAAGAAAACCTTCAAATTTTGTATCACTCCTTGGAAAAGATGTTTTCCCAAGCTTCCCCAACATACATCCCTTGCATACATCATCATGCTCTATGCTCACCTCTGGAACACCTATCATCATCTCATGAAGGAATTTGAGTGCTTCATGATGAATATGGCCCATCCTCCTATGTCATAGCTCTCTAAGATCTCTAGGATTATAGCTACTCATGAGTGCCTTAGGAGTGTCAAGTTGCAACCTATAAAGGCGACCACTCCTAACTCCAATAGTTATGGGTGATTTCCAATCCTTGTGCTTAATCAACACATGTGTCCCTCAAAAGAGTACATTATACCCCCTATCCTAAAGAACAAACACGGAAATCAAATTCATACCTAATCCATGCACATGCAATACATCATTAATTGGAATTATCTTTCCATTTTCCCTCTGAAACTGAATAGTCCCTTTCCTAACTAGGTTGATTTTGGACAAGTTTCCCATAGAAATTTGGATATTGGTGTTCTCCTCCTTATAATTAGAGAAGTACTCTCTAACTCTTATCATATGAAATGACACTCCACTATCTATATATTAGATAGTCTATGAGGTTAAGCTCACCATACAAGCTATAAGTGCAAACTCATCTTCCATTCTATTGGAGAGTTCATCTACACTTGCTGAAGCTACCACCTACTTCTTTTCCTTCTTCCTTTCTAGGCAATCACTGACATAGTGACCATACTCGTGACATCCAAAGCACTTGACCTTAGAAAGGTCCTTCTTCTTCTTCTCACTTTGTGAGTTTGATCCCTTCTTTGCTTTCCATTTCCTTGCTAGGGTAGTGTTCTCCTATTCCACCTCACTTTTCTGACTCTTGTTGGCCCAATTGACAAGACTTAGTCTAAACTCCTCCTAAGTGAAATCAATCCATAGTTGATCCCAACTCAGTAAGGTATCTTGTCCACTGAAAACTTGAACAAAGACACTCCATTGTTTGGAAAACCCATTCAGGGCTATTCTTACTAGCTCATCATCATTGGGACTATCTCCAATAGCTGTTAACTCATCCTTGACAAGTCTGTTAGGATTAAACCATGAACAGAAAATAAAAACTACATGCAAATATAACCAATAACAGAAAAATAATAGATCACACAGAAATGAACACAAGGCACCAAGATTTAACATGGTTCACCCAATCCCTGGGCTATGTCCACCAAACAGCAAGTCCAATCTTATTACAATCCAGTGATTACAACCTGATTATAATCTTTAATCCCTTATAGCTCAATATCGCCGCAAGAAGTAATTTCGCATGTCAACATAATGAAAAATACCTAACCCTAAACCCTTTTATAGAAGTATTTTATGTCATTTTAGGGTTACAACATGCCAGTCATATGTTGGCCATATGTCAGCTACAACATTGGC
Source organism: Cupressus sempervirens (assembly GCA_028749045.1). Lineage (NCBI taxonomy): Eukaryota > Viridiplantae > Streptophyta > Pinopsida > Cupressales > Cupressaceae > Cupressus > Cupressus sempervirens. Next base: position 811,363,526 of record CM053790.1, on the reverse strand, counting down.
GATGCCTCGAACCCCACTAATTATGGAGTATGTACAGTACTTTCCTGATCAGTCACCACAAACTAACAAAGTCTAAGCCTAGTAAGGTAACTTGTAATGTCTTCTCCCTTGTTCATCTAGGTATTCTTCAACTTCTCCTGAGAATCATCTTCCTGTTGGTGGTATCATTCTAGTACAGATTTAGAATGGCATCGCACATCTTCTTCATTGCATCTAGCTCCATGATATGTGGAACAATATGATCCTTGACACCATCAAGGATGATCCTCCTCACCTTGGCATCATCCTTTTTATATGTTACAAGTTGTGTCGCATCCATTGGTACAAGTACAACACTGGTACCATAATCCTTGATACCATTCTCTTCCAACAATAAAGAAATTTTGGCCTTCTAGACACCAAAATTTGAGGCACCATCCAATCTATCCTGATCTCTCAAACCAATTGAAACCATCTCAAGGGATTAACGCAAAAATAATTTTGAAGAGATCACAATTTCTTTCTTAGGGAAAAACTCTTCTACCCTCAACAATGCTCTGATACCATGTCATTGGTTGTTAATCTCCTATCGTAAATGATTATTAAACTATTGAAAATAAATTCACAGCTAATATCAAAAAATAACACAACTGTAACTTCACCAATAAAAATATGGAAAGAAATTCAAAACACAAAGAACACAATATTTTTGGACAAATCATCCATGGAAAAAACCCCTAAGGGAAAACCAATTCTGCAAATGGAAAATATTTTAACTTCAACAAATCAAGAGATACAAAATTTCTCGCCTCTCATTGGTAGAATTCAAACAACCTCCTAATTTCTCCTAGTGATATTCCCCACTGCTATCCCCAACGCTATCACTACACCTTTGCTAACACTGCAAGACTATTTGCAATCACTACAAACTCATTTGCTAATGCTGCAAATGCTTCTACAACTCTTGCTATTCTTTGTGTTGTTTTGTTCTCCAAATGCCTCTGTTGACCCCCTTTTATACTACTTAACCAAGAGGTTTCTAGTTGCTTCTTGATCAAGACAACTCAACTAAGAAGTTTCTAGTTGCTTCTTGATTAAAATAACCTAACCAACAGGCTTCTAGTGGCTTCTAGAAGGAGTCAATTAATTAAAAAATAATTATTTTCCGTAACTCTAAAAATTATTTGCCAATTAATCACATGAGGACGAACAGTTGTCCAAGCTACCTAAAACTAACATGAACAGCTATCCAAGCTACCTAAAACTAACATAATTTATTTGATTAAAAGATTAGTATTTTATTTTATGTATTTATATTTATTTTAAACATTTATACATATTCATATATTTGATATATGCATAATTTATTATTTTTTAATTCTATTCTAAAATAATTAATTATATCTTTGAAAAATCAATATATCTAATTATAAATATTTGAATGTATGGTTATTTATAAAAAAATTTAATTTAGTTTCCACTCGAGTACAATTATTTATCATTTTAATAACTAAACCATTCATATATTTATCTATACTTATGAATACATCTATAGGTCTATCAAACATTTCTAATCGAGTACATCTATTTATCATTTTAATAACTAAAGCATTCATATATTTATCTATAATTCTATCAAAAAAATATTTATTTGTAATTTATCCATAAAAATATGATATTAGATCAAACAATAGTTATTTAAATTTTGATATAGTTACACATCTTTTTATCATTTTAATAGTTAAATAATTTATATACCAAACAACTTCACTATATATCTAAGTCATTCATATATCAAACAACTACTTTCCTATATCTAAGTTATTCATATATAATTTTATATATATATAAAGTGACTTTTATATGATAAAAAACAATCCATTTAATTTTATATAAAAATAATAATTTTCATTTTATAAATCTGAATTTCTAGTAAAGTTAAATTTATCAATATATATATAAGTTAAAAAAATCAAATATAAACATGCACACATAATGATATATTGCCATCAAAATAGTAAAAAAAATATATATATAATTATAAAAATAAATAATATAATTCTAAATATATTGATATTGAGATAATTATTATTAGAATTGTTAAAAATATACTTTAAAAATTAAAATATAAAATAAATTAATAAATTATTTTTTTATCATTGATTTCTTAAAATAATGAACCTTTAAACAATTCTTACATAACATAAAAGAATTATTTTTTATTTTACTGTTTAAATTATCTAATAAAATAGGATTAAATTTAAAATATATAAAACAGAGAAAAAAAGACCATTTAAATAAATTATCTTTAAAGTTTACACTTTAAATTTTAAAATTATCATAAAATAAATTTAATTAAAAAAAAATATTTTTTCTTAAAAATAATGTATCAGTTTTGATTAGACGTGACAGTCATTTCAGTGCACAAAAAAAGTTAGGATGTCACATCATGGCGTCATGGCATGGAAGATAAGATGACCATAAAAAAAATCATGTTTGGCTCGGTGCAAATATGTTGAACCTTAGCCAGTGTCATCATCACTGGTGATTTGTATTGCCATTGGTTGGTGAATTTTGATTATTTTTAACCAATCAAAAATTGACACATGGAAACATCATAGCCATTGGCTTCTTTGACATTGACTACTCTTTTCTAGCAAATGTTTTTTGTTTCCAATGACTATATATATATATTATTCAGAAAAGGGGGTTTTTTTGGCATTTTATTCCATGACATTCAAATTTATGCCCACCATTCACTGACGTCAACATTGCATTGGTATTGCATCACCCGCCTATTTGCCATTTTGGCTCTATTTGAACCTACTGATGGTTTTTGCTCATATCTCAGGCATAGAAACTTCATTTTCCATAAACAAGATACTGTCAGAAAGTTGGTTCCAAGCTCGTCACAATAGTACATTTAATTTTTAGTTTTTATTTGATTTTAATAAAAAAAAAATTTTGTCAAATTGCACTCCAAGGGGCATATCTTGAGCATCCAATCTTTGATTTAAGAATTCTTTATATTGTTGGAAAGGTCTTTCAGAATTCTTTCGAGTGATGCTACTTGTTTTTCCAAATTCTACTTCAAGTACATTTTATTCAATTTTTTGCATTTTCATATTCTGGTAGATATCTTGGTTGTTTCAAGCTTAGGTATTAATTTTGTTGCTTAAGATTATTTTTCATGGGTTGTTCTATCTTTTATATTAGCTTAATGTCTCTTCTGGTCTTCGTAGACATCTATTGTATGCACTTTTGCAAATGCACTAAGATAAAGTATCATATTCTATCTATATTTTCATTTTATTTGTTTTGCCTTATTTTATCTTTTGATTTAAGTAGTGTCATCTAAGGATGTTCATACATATTACTATATTCTTGGGATTCACTATATCTTTTGCCTTATTATACATGCACTACTCTAATTAAAGTGTCATAGGGGGTTGATATTTTTGCCTTTCTTTTCCATCTTCCTTTATTAGTGAGTATCCCATCCATAGCATTAACCTCATGTCATGTATGAGATTAATCACCTTAGTACACACATATATATTCTTTTTTGCATCCCAATCGTGATCCCTTGACATGCAGTTCTTTTAACCCACTTTTCTAGTTGCATGTCACCTCATCCTTGTATGTATTAGGGGTGTTTTTCTATTGGTTATTGTGTTTCTTTTGTTCAATGGAGTGAGCTATGTATTAAGTATTTTTTCTATGTACTAAGAGGATACAATGGTTGGGTACCTATGCATTTCAGTGACATGGATCATTTACCATATAGATAGTTTTCTTTTTGTTCCTACTTTTGTTATAGCCTTCCATGTTTGATTGATCAACTCTTCAGGCTTTAGTAATTTTTGTTGATATATGATTGAAAAGATCATTTCAGTTAGAACATTGTTGTAAGTTGTGTTTTCAATCATTATTTTGTCACTGATGTCAAACCTACTATATGTTGGTAAGACAATTGCTTATATGTTTCAAGCACTATCACTTAGTTGATTGATGAAGAGGATTTGATCAACATGATGTAAGAAAAGTACCTAGAGGAAAGGTTGAGTTATGATTATGTATTGAAGTGAAAGAATCAATTAAGACAGTAATAACATAATGTATTGATGATCTACTTGGGGTTACAAAATGTTTGGCTACACTTAGAAAGTTTAGATGAAAAAGGTTGAACAAAGTTCATTTCCTAAGCTTAACCAAGTTGATAGAAGGTGTCGAGTAAAGATAGTGCAAGCTGAGCAAAAAGTCAGTTGGAGCCAAGCGAAAGCATTTTCTAGTGGATGTTGAGCAAACTAACATGTGCCAAGTAATTATAAGTATGTACTGAGCACCAGTAAAATCCAGTTGATGTTGAGTGATTTTATAATAGATGCCAAGTAACACAGTATGTGGCAAGCATTAGTAAATTGATAATGCGGAGTTGTTACATTATGAAAAAGATCAAAGATTCTCCAAATAAAAGTTGACAAGTTTATTTTCTTGGAACTTGTGAATTAGGAGGAAGATAAGATTAATGAGTTGGAGGAATAGAATCTTATGTAAAGCATTTTTGAGGTGAATACAAATGGATTCTAGGAGAAGTTTCTAGAGAAGATAAGATAGAGGGTAGATACATTGTATCCTACCTAATCCATCAAAATCCCTAATTGTTGAGATGGATAATGAGTGGGAAAAAGAGTTATAATTCCCTATATCTAGGGATGCATGGTCATGAGAGAGAGAGAGAGAGAGAGAGAGAGAGGTCAAAAAAAAATTATTTGGATGCGAAAATCTAACAAGGAGAAGGAAGAAGGGTTTGCTTCATCAAGTGATCTAAGTAAAGAAGTCTGCAATGGAAAACTAAGCAAGAAGGCTTAATGAAGATGAATGCTTGAAGGGTGAACAAGCTGTTAGAACTAAAAAGATTGGAAGCCAAGAAGAATTGAGGACTAAATAGTGATTTGTAATCTGCAAGTAAGGTTGTAAGTTCTATCAGATCAAACTCTACTGTTACTCTCTAATAATTGTATCAGATTAGGGTAAATCCTTTGGTAAAAGGTTGACTTAACAGTCATTGAAAAATCCTTTAATAGGGTGGCATTCCAAGTGAATGGCCTAAAGTCCTCTAACAAGGCTCACTTTTAACAGGGTGATTGAAATCCCTTAACTGTGTCACATTTAATAGTGTGTGTTGTAACCTTTAACAAGGTTGGCCTTTTAACAGGGCATTACTTCAGAAGAGTGAGAAAGGAGTAGCATGTTATTGGTGGTTTTTCCCAAATTGGGTTTCCACGTTAAATCATTGTGTCATGTGTACTGATGAATGTGTTATGCTTTACATTTCTACATGATAGTTTAGTAGTAACATATCAATTTTGGTTAACACACAATGATTGCATGCATGGCTAAGAAATTTTTATGGGTTCACTAAATTATAAAAGTTTTATTTGGACATCTAGACCTTGAATAACTAATTCACCCCCTCTCTCAGTTATTCTAAAGAATTCCAACAATTTTTACCATATATATCTTCAAGTTTGGTTGTTTTCCTTTGTGTACCTCATGATTAGAGTAGTGTCTTCTAAGAGCACTCATATAGATTATAGTCTTCTCTACTTGGTTAGGTTCTATTTCAGTGGAGGTTCTTTAGATCAATAATTACATTTTATAGAGTTTTGCATCTTCTACATGTTTCAGTGGTGTTCTACATGATAATCCTTTTATTCCTATCTTCTGAGACATTCCCTAGTTTGGAAGCTTCTTCAATATTTCACTAGTTCTTTCAACATTGTTTCCATCTCTTCTTGGAGTAGGTTTTTTCCCATGTGGTTTTCTCTATTTCTCTTCTTTATAGAGATTTGGTTATGCTTGGGTACCTCATCAATCTTTGTTGTCGAGACCCAACTCTACTTTTAGTAGTAGTTTTTTATCTACTCCCTAAGTCCCTAAGTTTATCTTAAGGTGGGGGGGGGGGGGGGAGGGGATGTTAGAGTAATTATATATTTTCTAATTAATTATATTCTACTTAAGCTAAACTTTAGACATCTAATAATTAATTATTTTATTAATTATTATTATTATGCAACCTAGGTTTTTCCTTTTAGGGTTCTGGATCTCCTTTTATAAAGATTGATCTCTCTTTGTAATTTAACACATTCATTCAAATTTGATTAATAGTAATTTATCTTTTTTGCTCATAGAGAATGTCTCATCTATGGATCTAGGAATTCTAGCCTCCATATCTTTTGCTTCTCTCTTTCTATGATAGGTGTTTGCATGTATGTGATTCTTGGGAGTTGTGGGGTTGATCTTTCATCGACTTCAATATAAACCTTACAAGATGATCCAATATAAAAGTTTCAAAGAAATATCCTCTATTGGAGCATGGTAAGCATAGGAGTTGCCAAGTATGCATGAATGTTGAAGCTAGCTTGGGCATCGGCATAGTCAAATTATGGAGATTTCTCAAAAGGTGACAATGAGCCTATTAGACAAATGACGAGCATGAGATTACTACTAGAACACTCATGTGAATTTTTCGATAGATACATGTTCTCCATTGCTAGAAAAGTTCTTTTTATAATTATTGTGAAAAAATTTAAGTATCCTTTAAAAAAATCAAGTAAATGTAATCAGTATGTGTACAACCAAAATCATTGTTGATATCCAACATGGTCACTCCAAGAATGAGAGCTTTGCAATATAGGTTTCATCATTTTTCAAAACATGTTGGCAAGGAGTTTTTGTTAGATGTTTGGAGCTATCTCATATAGATCTGCTATGAAAATGAAAATCACATAATGCTTAATAGAGAAATTTAATTCCTCAATCTTTGTAACTCCTTGCATGTCCATGAGAATTATGGGAGCTTTCAAACTATAAGAGTCTAAGATTGTATATTAATTCTAATGGAAAGATATAAGGTATACATTTTCAACTATGTGATGGCGAGGGTATTGCAAGCATCATGGAAAAATAGATTAAGATGAGGAATCACTCCAATAAGATGGTGACTTAATCAAATTAAATGGATATGTCATTGAGAAACACTTAGTTCAACAAATGTGAGCTACTAGTCAAATTATTTCTTCAAAGATGTTGAGAACAACATTATCATTTTCTTTGTTGTAGTTATAAGGGAAGCCAATGTTTCTATGTGAACCATTTGTTAAAGAAGACCTTATCACTTTTGGTCAAGGTTAAAAAGTTGACCATCTTTGCACAAAATCTTGAGGTTAATTATTCTCTTTCAAAATGCACAAAAGAGAGTTAGTTTTTGATAAGATAAATAGGTTTTAAGGGATCCTGAAACCCATTAGTTTTACAAAAACAAGGTTGATAATAAGTAAAAGAAGCCCAACCAAAACAGAGGTCCAACAGCTGAAAAAAAAAGCCCAAAGCCCTAGCCCAAAACAAAGGCCCACAGAAAGGAAAGAAAACAAACAAACTAAAATAGACTACAGAAGGCCTATCCAAAAGCCAAACGCCAAGAAGACAAAAAGACAAAAGACAAGAAAACTAGTCTTCAATTATCTTCTCCATTTCCTGCATAGTCTGAGCTGCCTCGACTATCTTTTGTTGCTCCTTTTCCATTTGATCCTGGACCTTCTCCATGCCCTGATCCATACTGGTGAACATACTGATTGTGGCCTTGTCATCATCTAGCCTAGCCTTATCCTTGTTCTATCCTCCCTCCTCCACCGGCAAGCCCCTGTCCTTAAGTTTACCAGCAAGGGATTGGATGTTGTCATTCATTGAACTCAAGAGAGAAATCATCTGACTTGTCAGGTTGTGGTTGTAGCTTTCAAGATTTCTAAATCTCCTTTCATTTAAGCTTTCTCTGTTATCTTGGTCCTCCTGGTTGTCATTACCTGTCTTATTCTTAATACTTTCCAACTGGGATACCCTTTCTCTAACTTCCTCCAGCTCATGGAAGAGCCATTTGATTGATCTGAAGTTGTCAATCATACTACTGCGGGCATTATTTAGAAGGTTCATTCTAGTCTCCCTTGTGTTGTCTGAAATGGCCAGGATAGTTGGGTCTATGAGCTCATTGAGCCTAGGCTGCTCCAGGTTGTCCACCAGGATTTGAGGGTTCATAACTTCCCTAAAAATCCCCATAGTAGCAGTCCTCACATTGAAATTTTTCCAGGCCTTTCTTCTATTTTTGACCTGCACTTCCCCCTCATTCTCACCAGTGATGACATTCACTTTTTCCTCCAAAGGAGGCTGAGACTGGATAGGGGAGAGGGGAAGAGGAATAGCATCCATCCTCTAATTTCTAGTCTCCTCAACTCTCACTACCTCCCTCTTCCATTTTTTCCCAGGTTTCTCCTCTTCCAACTCCGCCTCCGACACTTTGTTGGAATCTTCCGTATCCATTTCCTCCTCCTCCTCAGCATAACCCTCTTTTGCTTGAGCTTGGCCATGATCCCTAAGGCTTTTCCTACTGGGAGTTGTAGTTGTGGATTGTTTCCTGTCTTGATCTTTTTTCTTCTTTCCTAAGGAAACATTCTCCTCTTCCGAGCTAATGCTCTCAATGTCATCAGAGTCTGAAGAAAAGCTGGAGCTTCCTTTGTTAACATCCTCAACTTGAGGAGGGTTATTGCATATAGACTAAGCTTTGAAATGCTCATGGATGAGGAGCAATAATCCCTCATGCAAAGCAGGGTTAACAGTGGCTTTCTTCTTGAAACTAGAGATTGCCTTGTTCATAGAAGTGAGAAGGTAAAAGGGAATGGAAATTCTACTCTTATGAGGAAAATGATTTAAAATGACAAAATGGTGAGTTCTGACCTGATCAAACCTAGGGTCTAGGGTAACATAATCAATGAGGACATATAAAACATACCTCCAAAACTTCTTTATAGTCTCCGTCACATAGAAAGACTCTTTCTTTACCAACTTGTTCATATCTGCAAAAATTTTCATGAACTCCTTGACTGCATTGGATGAAAGTTTCTTGTCCTTGTAGAATTTGAAACCCTCTATAGGGATACTAGTGACCTCTGCAACCACCTCCTCTGTGATTTGGAAAGAAACCTCGTTCAGCTTGACCTTTCCATTGTTCCACGAGTTCACCATGTTGTTGGTGACCTCAGGGTCAAAACCATGGAGTTTCTTGAAAAAATTCGCAACCCTGCCCTTTTCCAGTTTTTTCCAGACTTTTCCCATATTCTTCCACTTCTCCACTTCACCTGCCAGCGCCTTTCTGCTCCAAACTCTAGTCATGACATCCATTTTTTCTTCAACTATTCTCATGAGCCCCAATCTCTGCAAATTTTTTCCAGCCAAGATTTTGGCTCTGTTTCTATTATTGGGTTTGTGATCATTCGCCTCTCTGATACAATAGCAAGTGAAAATGATAACAATCCTCTAAACGTGTCGAAATGATGGAAAAAATCCCATGAGATTATGAAAACCAAGAAACTTATTATGGCTCGTGCCAACATCCAATCTTTCTTTATTAAACATGATAACAATTAGATTGACCCATACTTTCGTGGATTTTCTCCAACTCGATTAGTGACTTAGCCTCCATTGAAAAATCTTTTTCGGAATGTCAGATCATCTCTTTTTCTGCTCCCACCCCTTTGTTAGCAAACCAGTCAGCAACTGGGTTTGCCTCTCTAAACACATGAGTGACATAGACCTTCTCAAATTTTGCGAGGGCGGCACGTGTCTCATTAATTATATTTGCAATCAACCACAAGGGGGGGGAGATTCCATTAATATTGTTAATTATGTTTTTGGAGTCCCCTTCAAGCCAAAGTTTGGAAATGCCAGCTTCAAAAGCCAGCTTTACCACACTGCACGCGGCTTTGGCTTCGGCCAAATGGTTGGTCTGGGTTCCAAGCAGGAGAGCAAAGGCCGCAATCCCCTCCCCAAAACTGTTTCTTATAATTCCACCACTTCTAGAGGTGCCAGGGTTGCCCTTAGAAGCACCATCGAAGTTGGCTTTTGACCATCCTTTTGGGGGTAGAATCCATCTGGCATCCTGTCTTTTGGGATTCCTGTCTTTTTCTTTAACTGTCTTCCTGTCCCCTATATCAACTTCCCCCTCCTTCATCACTTGAAGGTTTTCTTTTATGTTTTTCAAAATCTTCCTTCCCAGAATTATTGTTGGCTCCTCTCTGTCCCTAAAAAAATTTTTGTTCCTTCCCTTCCAGATGCTCCAGCAGAAGTGAGGCAAAAACCAAGCATAATTATCCTGTCGGCCTACGATTTTACAAAGGCTTTTCCAATGACTAAAAAAGTTGATAAGGTTATCCGACCAACACTAGAGAATCTCCATTTCCTTATTAAGAGAAATCCACACCTCCCTAGCAAACTCACATTGAATAAAGATATGATTTCCCGACTCAGACTAGTTTTTACAAAGCGAGCATCTGCTGGGAATAACATGGCCTCTCTTCATGAGATTATCTTGTGTTAGGATTTTGTTCTGAAGGGCCAGCTAATAAAATATGTTGATCTTTGGAGTGAGGCCTGTGAGCCAGGCATCTGCCCAAGGGGGTTTCTCCTTTAAACCCTAGAGAGAGTTGTAGCCAGAAGCAACATAATAACTTCCATTGGGATTATCCTTCCAGACCAGCTCATCCTTATTATTACTAGGGATCAAAGAGTTAAGCATAGTCATTATTGGTTTCAAATCCTAAAAAATGAGGGAAAGGTCTCTCCATTCCTGACCAACCCTATAATTGCTTATTTTAAACCCATATAGCTCTGTGCATTCTTGCACCCATCTCTCAAATACTAGGTTGTTAGAAAGTGGGCTTTGACATAACCACCTGTCAGACCAAAACTGAATATCCTCCCCATTGCCTAGTTTCAAAGAGACCCTCACCTTAGCCAAGTCCCTGGCCTTCAGGATACCATTCCAAATAGTCGACCCTTTAGGGATGTCCTCATTGAATAAAGTAAAATGAAGATAGGGTCTTCTGAGGTATTTATTTACCAGAATGTCTCTCCATTCACCAGTGTTATTGAAGATTTGCCAGATTTGTTTTGCAAGAAGCGCCTTATTGAGATGAGTAAGCTTTCTAATGCCTAGACCACCATACCTCTTGGGGAGGCAGACCTTCTCCCAAGCAACAAGAGGGTACCTTTTTTTTCCTTCAAGTCCGGTCCATAGAAAGTCTCTTTGGATTTTCTCCATTTTCTCTACAAATTTCACAAGAATTCCAAAAAGGCTCAGAGCATAAATGGGAAGGTTCTGAAGAGTGGATTTGACCAGTAAACATTTCCTAGCCTGGCTGAGAGAGGCACCTTTCCATCCAACCATCTTCTTGTTGAATCTGTCCAGAATACCATTCTAGAAAGAGTCAGGGGGAGAGGAGCCCAAGGGGAGCCCTAGATAGGATGAAGGGAGAGAGCCCACCCCACAACCAAGGATTCTGGCAATTTTCCTTTGTCTGAATTCAGGGGTGTTAACAAAGAAGGTCGAGCTTTTGTTCTAGTTAATCAGTTGTCCAGTCCCTCTGGAGTAAGTATTAAGAACCTCTTTCAAAGTCTTAGCTTCTTTCACAAAAGATTCCCCCCCATTATAATGTTGTCCACAAATTGTTGGTGAGTGAAGGGGACATTTCTTGAAGAAGGCTTAATCCCTTTAAGACTTCCTTCAGACTTTTTACATTCAATAAGCCTCCCAATGCATTCAGCTAAAATAATGAAGAGGATAGGAGAGAGGGGGTCTCCCTTCCTGAGACCTCTAGAAGGTTTAAAGAAATCAGAGGGGGCTCCATTAATCAGAACAGCAATAGAGAAGGTAGACACCAATTGAGAAATGAGTTTACACACTTTATTGTCAAAACCAAAGGCCTGAAGGACCTTCCCAAGAAAGGACCAGTCCACCCGATCATAGGCTTTTGAAAGATCTAGTTTGAGCAACATACCTTCCTGCTTGGAAGCTTCTAAAGAATGAATAACCTCATGAACCATCAACACCAAGTCCAAGATTTGTCTCCCAGGAACAAAGCCAGATTGTTGCTACGATATGATCAAATGCAGGATTTTAAGCATTCTGGAAGTGAGAACTTTAGAGATGATCTTGTAGAAAAAGTTGCACAAACTGATAGGCCTGAACTTTTCGAAAGAGTCAGCCCCTGGGGATTTAGGGATGAGAACCAAGAAGGTAGAATTTATCTCCTTAAGAATACTTCTAGCTCCAAAGAACTCCTAAAATGCCTTAATCACATCCCCCATGACCACCGGCCAGTACATTTGGAAGAAAAAGGTGGGAAACCTATCCGGACCAGGTGATTTGTCACCAAGTAGGGAGAAAAGGGCCTCTCTAACTTCCATAGCATTAGTAATAGCATAGAGAATTTTATTTTGGTGGGGTTGAATAATCTGAGGAATACAAGAGATGATATCCTCTTGGTCCACCTTGGAAAGCAAGGGGTCCTTAGAGAGAAGAGAAGAGAAGAAGGAGACCGCTTCAGCCGAGATATCTGGATCTTCAGACAATAACACCTACCCCTTCCTGATTCCAGAGATCCTGTTGTTAGCCCTATGTTTTAGGGTGGAGAGATGAAATAACTTCGTGTTTTGATCTCCATCCTTAAGCCATGTGATTCAAGATTTTTTCCTCTAGAACTTTTCCTCCTTTTTGATGATGTTATAAAGATCTGACAGGATCAACAGCTCAACCTCCCTGTTACTCTCATTATATCCTTCCTTCTGTATACTATCTTGGATAACAGATAGATTGTTTGACAACTCCTCCTTGTCATGGAAAATATGGCCAAAATCAGACTTGTTCCAAATTTTTACCATCCTCTTCACATTGTTGAGCTTTCTGGTGACTCTGAACATGGCTAAGCCATCAACACCAATCCCCACCATCTTTTGACATTATCCAATAGGTCAAGGTGAGTAGTCCACATTTTCTCGAACCTAAAAGGGAAATTTCTCCTGGGCTCAAGAGGGGACACCAAAAGAGAAATGGGGGAGTGGTCAAAACCAACTCTAGGAAGTAGAGATAATCTACAGCTAAAAGAGTGCAACCAATTCAAGGAGATTAAAGCTCTGTCCAATCTGACCTGAATGCAGTCCTGACCAGCTCTCTTGTTAGACCAGGTAAAGGTACCCCCCGAGAGCTCCAAATCTATTAGAGTCAGGTCATTGATGAAATTGGAAAGATCCTACTTACTTTCCCAATCCGGGGGCAATCCTCCCATCTTCTCCTTGTCCTCCAGCGAAGAGTTGAAGTCTCCTAGGATTATGCCTTTCTTAATGTCACTGGCTTGCACCAACTTTCCAACTTTGACCCAGTAATTTTTTCTATCTCTCTTGTTGTTGGGAGCATAAATGTTCACTAAAAACTAGCAATCATTAGTTTGCAAATGTTGAACTCTACAGAAGAGGATGTTATCCTTGTCATACTCGGCCACAATATTGAAATGTTTGTTATTGAATAATATCAGCAGCCCTCCAGATGCTCCTTCTGAGTTTGAGGCAATTCCATTCATGTTGCTGTTGAATCTAATATTTTCCAAATTTTCTTTCTTCATTTTCGTTTCCTGAATAAGAAATATATCAGGCCTTTGATCCCTTATCATATTCCTTACAACTTCTTACTTGTGGATTCCATTGAGTCCACGAATATTCCATGAGAGGATCTTCATGCTTTAATTGATGAGCAAGCTTCCTAGATGGTGCGCTGCATTCCATCCATGATGTTTCTTCTTGCTTCCTACTTTCTGATTTCATTCTTGTTTTTCCTTCCCACCGGATTGGTTTTATGACCAAGATCTGCCTTGGCCTTGCTTCTAGTTGAAGCAAGAGAGAGAGGGGTCCCGGCTATTCTTCTTCTTTCTTCTTCTAACTTCTGTCCAGGGTGGCTCTTCTTCTTCTTTACATAAATCAAACAAAGCATCTAACCTGGCCAGTTGTTCTGATGTTGAAGCAGACAGCCGTTCTAAGATTCTATTCACTATTACAGGGGGTTCCCTACTAACTGGGTTTGTGGAGTTTTGAGACATTGGTTCCCCTTCCTTTTGTTCCTCCATAGGGTCCAAGATAGAGGAAAGGTTTGGATCAACCTCCTTAGAACTCTCAAGGATTTGAGACTCCATAATACTTGCCTCTTCGAGATTATCCTTGGTTTCCTTCATTTGGGAAGGGTTGGTTTTTTCCTAAGTTGTCTCTTTCCCTTCTCCTTCCAATGCTTCCACTACAACCTGGAGGCCCCGGGGTTCATCTTGGAGATCAGGAACATAATCATTAGTTTTTCCTTCAGCCTCTCCATTTTTCTTGACTTGCATTTCTTTCTTCTTCCAAATATTTTTGGGAACATGAGCAGCTTTCTTCCCACCTTGAGGGTGGGCCTTTCCTCCCATTCTCTTTCCTTTGAATAGTGGGTAGAATCCAGCCTTGTGTTCTGCCTTCTTACAATGGAAGCACGCAAAAGGCACACTTTCATAGTCAATCTTTTGGATTCTACTTCCCAATCGAGATTGAAATTCTATAACTTGAGGCATATCTTGTCCTTCGGTCACTCCTACACATATCCTTGCATAGGTAAGTCTCCTTTTAGCTGTCGTTATAGGATCAATGGAAAGAAGCTCTCCAAAAGACCTGACAATGCCATCAAAGACGTCCTCATGCTAGTATTCCATGGGCAATTCTGGGAGTCTAATCCAAACTGGAGCCTGGGATAGGAAATCATTATTCAAGTCTAGATTGGAAGACCATTTCTGCAAGATTAAAGTAGATCTCCCCAAAGACCAATTCCCTACTCACAGAATTCTAGAAAAGTCTTTCGAGCAAGAAAACTCAAAAGTCATGAAACCTTTAGCCATTGTTGTCACCTCTACATGCCCCTTTAAATCCCATTTGTTTCTGGTAAAAACCCTCACAACATCAATGTTGGGCCTTGGCCCTATATATTTTCCCACTAGAGTATTCACCATACTAAGGATATTGCGGTCTATAATTTCCCGAGGAACTTCCAGAGCAAAGATATCCTTCTCCTTGTCTGATTTATCAATGACTTTCAGGAATGTCAACTTACCTAATGGTTTGACTCCAAATAGGTTTGACCAGTGCCCCCAGGCCCCAAGCGGCCCACCACCCGAGTGAAGGTGAGGAATCTTCTCACCTAGGTGAGGCAGCAACTTTCGTGGGTCCCCATCCTTTGAGGTGTCCACATCGTTCACCTCTGATTCATGCCTTGTAGCTGCAGATTGCTCCCCAACGCCCGTGTTCTCCCGATTCTCGCCTAGCTGCTGATTCAAAATCCCATTCCCGCCTAGCTGTTGATTCAAAATCCCATTCTCGCTCGCTCTGCACGCTCCACTCTAGGCACAAAAGAGAGTTAGTTACTAACCTAGAGAGGAGTTAGTTATGTGAAAATGCCTATAAATATGAGGCACTTCATAATAGAAAAGGGGGGAGAACTTTGCAAAGGGGAATCTTGGCTAAAATACAAAGGAACCTTTCAATAAATTATGTTTTCATATTTTGTAAAGGTTTTTGGGTTGGTAGTTTCTCATAAATAATAAGGAATGCATTTGTTTGTATGTCCAAATGTCTTCATGAGTTATGATTGCTAATTTATCGTATGTTAAATTAGTATCTCATTTATACATTTATCTAGGTTATGTAATTGATGCAAAGAAAAAAAGTCATCTCTTGATATCTTGATGTTAATGCACTGTGATAGTTCATCTTTTCATATGTTAGGGTGTAATATATGATCTTTGTCATCACTACATGTTGTGCTCAAAACCCCTTGTAGATAGTTATCTTTTAGGAATCTCATTTGGTATTTGTATGCATATCTAACAAGTTTTTGTCATTCATCCCACTTAGTTTCATGTTCTATACTTTTATACTTTCAAGTGAAAATTATGCAAAAAATCACAAATATGCCCATCTTATGAGGGAGTTTCCCCTCTCAAATGCAAAGGAAGGTTGCAACCTAATAGCAATCGATTGTTGTCTCTCCAAATGTTGGCACAATTGTCACTATTCATAGGGCAAATAGGGTCACTTCCAAAGATAATTTCACTGTGACAAATTTTTTTACCAACATGATGCAATTTCTAACTTGTTTCTCTCAGGGAAATTCAAACCACCTTTAATCTTTTAGAGTTTTCAAATTTATGTGTGCTACCCAACATAGGGAAACCACCCCATGAATCCTCCCAAAACATGCCCTATCCACCATTTCCTAGGTCCCAAGTTAACTTCTCTTATATGAATTCCCTACATTCTAAGATGAAGATTCCAATTTGAGAACATTTTTGTGGGGAGGTAGTCCTAAATATGGCTCAAGTGTAATTGCCTAGTTGATATTTGTGTCTAAGAATATTTTCCCACTTTATGTTAGGGTATTTGAACATCCTCTACACAAGTTTTTTCCCCATAGAACAACTCTATTCTTTCAAGGTTTTTATCCCTAGTCCTCCTTTATCCTTAGGTTTGCAAACATTATCCCGTACTATTAAGGATATCATATTATCCTCCAAACCCTACTAAAAGAAGGTTCTTAGACTTCTATGTATTTCCTCTATTTTATATTGGTTTACATGTTTATGCATTATAACCAATATAATGGTAGAGCTCAGAGGATTTCTTTTAATATAATGACCTTACCTGCTAATGATAACCACTTGCCTCTCCAACATTCAGTTTTATCCTTAATTTTATTGGTAATATGATTGCAAGTTTCCATAATAGATCAAGATAATCACACTACTATTCCTCTAACAAGGGTACTATATATGTTTTGAGAACTATCTATTCCATTATGAAAATACATTTGAATTGTCAACCCAGGGATGTAGGACTTGAAATGGGTCAACACAGTATGTGCACCAAGTTCCTTGAAGAGTCTTAACACCTATTTTTCAGAAAGTAAAATGCATGAAAGGAATCTATACTACTGATATAGAATAATAAACACACTCAGATTATCAATAGAGAACTGTAGAAACTACAAAAAAAGGAATTCTAAACTAGTAAACAGTTCAAGCATCCACTATGATCATTTTCCACAAGTGTTGCAGGAACTTTCATAGTAACTATGTTGCAGGACTAATACAATAAATCTATCTTAAATAAGAAATTGCAAGAAATGAATCTACTCTACCTAAATATATTCCACCTCCCAAGTGCACCCCCTTGGTTGGCTTCAACTAACTAAGAACACAATAACTAATCCAAAATCACTTTCTCATTAGAATTCTTCCTTTGTTACATGACTAAACAATTCATAGAGAACAAAGAAAACAACTTCAGAATCCTCCTAACTCTAACTCTCCATATATATAGAGGATTGGAACTTATTACAAACATAAGATAAAAACTTGTGAGCAAACATCATTAGTAGAAAAAGGGCGAGATGTCAACCATGACTTTTAGAACATTGATTGAGCAATAGAATAATGGTCCATAGATAATGTAACAAGTCAGGATTCCTGAAATAAATCCTCTCGCAGATGTGGCTTATCACCCAAAACTAACCTACGCTTCTCATGCTATCATCGGTCTTCATTACTCCTTCTTTAATATGATCCTCACCACTCTTCGTGCCACTTCTCCATTTCTTGAAATTTAGAAACATTCAAACACATACAACAACATTTCTACTCTCATTTAAATATGAAAACATAGCTTAAAATATTTATATGAAATACTGCACTTTCTATATAATATTAAGCAAGGTATGTCATATCCACTATCCATATGTTTAATAGGTTCTAGTTGCATTCACAAGAAGTTCACAAGACATTTAAAATTGATATTTTGGAACTGTTTTTCACATGGCTCAAAGAGTAAGTTTAGGCTATATAAAAACTATATCAAATTTGAGACATTAATATGCCTCATCGTCTGCCCCCCACTATGCAAATGCTTGTCCTCAGGCATTGTACTTCTTCGCCATTACTCTAAAATATCCCACCATTGTCTTCCCTTGTTTCCCACTTATGAAGGTGTAGAAATATCCTTTGGATCATCTCCAATGCTCACCTAAGTGTTCTTCAACTAATGGATCTAACCTGGTAGCATTGCTTTCATACAAGGGCTAGAGAAGGGTAGGAGGCTAGAAAGTTAGTGGCATTTATAACTCTTTCCTAATTTTCCTTCCCAATTGTATGTATTTAGCCACTATATTCACTACTACCTCTAAATTAATAGGGTTGTGTGGTTCAACCTTCCTAAAAGATTCTAGTAGTTGACTCCACCTATTTCTAAGCCTTGTAATTGCTCTTTGTTGTGTAAAATTAGGAAGTGTCTCATACTCTTTATAAACATTTTTCCTTTCTTCAAATACTTGCTCTTTGATTTCCAATTTTGGCCTTCCACAAGTTAATTTGAACCAATCTCTCAAGAGGTCATAAGGCTTATGGGATTTAGCCTGGAGTGGTTGTGGTTCAGATTTTTCAAGGTCTCTATAAGTATCCAACTATCTATCATAATTTTTTTCATTGTGCATCCATTACATTAGAGCTCTTAAGTGAAAATCCCCTATGTAAAGCAAGGGATTCCACTCTATTTCTTGTGGAATTATGAAATTATGCAAATAGAGCTCACACAACAAGTTATTTTGCCATGAGGGCAAAGTTTGATATACATTATAAAAATCTTGAGCATTCTTAAATTCATAATCAATATTTATCATTGTCATCATCAACTAGAATAACAAAAATTGTTCTTTCAAACACATAGCATACACCCTTAGCGGTGCCATAGCCTAATCAGCTAGCTTCAAAGCCTTATTCATTTGTTGTTTATGCTTTTCTAGTTGCTCCTTTAATGATTCAATTTCCTCATCTCTATCAAATATTGTCATTTGCATTTGGTGTCTCTCTTACTTCCACAACGCTTTCTAAAAAATAAAATGATTGTATAGACCAAACAATATTGATTGAATTATTGATGACGAAAATTCTCAAGTTTCAAATTTCATCTTTTGTTCTCTGGCAACTTGTTGGAAATGTTGGGTGTACCAGGAAGATTTATAAGGTATAAGGGAGACATTGGAATATTTAGGGATTGATGGCATGGTAGGTTGCTCATTGCTAGGTACTTTTTCTAGAACAGTAGTAGGATTTGATTTGCACATTTCCTGATTATCTTGTGGTGTCTCCTTGACAGACTCAGTTTCATGTGTTTCTACATTTTGGGGCTCTAATTGCATAGGAGAATCATCTCGAACATTTTCAACTACTGATTCTATTTGAACTTTGAGATTGGGGCATTTGGTTTTTCAATAGAAGTTAGGGATACTCAACCTCGCATACGAGGGCTTCTATGTATAGGAACTTCTTCAGCTTTGACTACTTTTCAGGTCTATTTTGGTTTAGGCGTGACTGGAGTAGATGTTGTAGGATTAGTTACTTCAGGAACAAACCTCTTTCTTTTTGTTACCTTAACAGAGGGATTTTGCACTTCCTTTTCAAGGTTAGGGCTAACCTTTGCCTTTACCCCTAGAAGACCTTGGCATATCATCCTCTAAATTAGGCTTAACAGACTTATTGGGAGAGGGTTTTTTTCCTTCTCAGCTAGATTTTGAATTAGCTCTGTGGTTTCTTCCTTATTTCCTAAGTTTTGAGGAATAGGGTTGGCTTGTAGCTATAAGGTCTCGGATTCAAAAAATTTTGCCCATGAAATAGGAAGAACCCCTAAGAGATCTTTCAACTAGAAGTTTAATGAAAGCATGATGGGAAACAAAAATTTTCTTTCCTTTTTGAGTTTCCTCGGCACTGATACACAACATATTGTAAAGAAAGTTGGGAATATTAACTTGCATGTTATGCCTTATGCAACTAAGCAATTTAAAATGATGAGCATGTAAGTTTGAAAACCTACCTTCATAGGTTAAATATTTGATAATGAGGGTTGCTAGCTCTTGATATGGAGGTGGAAGAGAAAGTCTCTTACATCCTTGTTTTGTAATGTCTAGTTGAGGGTCACCTTGTTGAGTGAACTGTGCCCTTGAAGATATGGCATCATGTTCATTTGGATAATGTTCCCCAATTGCTGGTAATCATGTGACCTCTTCTATCCTTTCCTTGGTAGCAACCACAAATGTTGTCATGAACTCCATTGCCACTTCTTCATTGAATTTTTTTAATTGTAAGAAATAATCAAGCCATCCACAAGCATGAAATTGTTGAACTGCTTCAATATCCACGAGTAAAATATTATGAATGACTGGCTCATACCTCTTTAGCTATCCTCTGATCTTCAAAATGTTTGGCTTCCATTCCTGCTACTACAATAAATTTTTGCCCCTCTTACCTCTACAAATTTTCTTTTTCTTTGAACTTAAAAACTAATCTTAAAAATGTCATATGTTGTTATCACTTCTAGTAATCAAGACCCCTTTCTTTCTGGCATGTAGAATAATGATATATTAATGATGGAGGACATTGAGGCTTTAACTATAGATGTTCCCATAATAGTTGTTAGTCCTTTCAATCATGACAAGTACAAGAGATCTTTTCCCAAAAATTACAATAAAAGGTATGATAAATAAAGAAATTATTTTAATATTAATGAAATGAAAGCTATTAGACTACTACCAAAGTACATCCTTTAATGCAGACATGACTAGGGTAATGTGGAGGTGACATTTGGAAATTACTATGCTTTCCTAGCCCCCCACTAAAATTTGACAAGTATCCTCACTTTAAAAATTTTGGCATGTGAAGGAGAAACTGGCTTAAGTCTTGTATGATATATATAATGCAGTAATAGATATAAATATCGAAACCTCTATTCTAAAAATGAATAAAGAGTAAAAGAAATTTTTATACCTACAAATTTGAGATTGTACATCTGCATGCAAGTTGATGAGGTGGTGAAGGCTGATGATCGTAGAAAGTGTTGACAGTTTTGTTTATTGAAAGCAAGAAAAATAGAGTGTGGGTGACGTGGAATGTGGGTGGATGGTAGATAAAGAAATGAGATGGGTTGATATGAAGAAAGAGAAAAGTGAATGGAAGAATGGGACCTCAAATTTAAATAAGGTTTTATTATGAAGGTTCCTAAAATTTTATCATTGTATAGTTGTAGGAAGAAGATTTTCATCTTCTGCTATAGGAATTGTGTTTAGAAGAGTCCGTGCACAAGTTGGTTGGAATTGCTATAGGAACTATGCTTTAGTTTGTGGCTTATGATAGAGACGTAGCCTATGGCCATTTACAAGTAATTTAAACTTAACAAGATCAATGGTTGTTAGTTGCATTGCACCATTGTCAAATACATGTTGAATTTCATAAGGCCTTAACCATTGAGTTTACAATTTCCCTAGATTCTCTTTGAAGTGAGAATCATAAAGGAGGGCCTAATCTCCTACTTGGAATTTTGTATTCCTGATATGTGCATCATGTCACTACTTTCACTGCTGTTGAATAATTTCTATTCTTTCTAAAGCTCTCTTTCGTATTTCATCCAACAAATTCAAGTGGAGGAGTCTCTCTTGTTGTGCTACAAGAAGATTGATGTTCAACTCTAAAGTAGTGTGTAGTATCTTGAGTTCAAATTCAATGGGCAAAATTACTGCTTTACCATAGACAAGCTCAAATGGAGTGAATCTAGTTGTTGTCTTCCATGTGGTCTAGTATGCCCAAACAACTTCAATTAATCTGCTTGTCCACTCTTTCTTATGTATGTGTACTATTTTTGTCAAAATGGCTTCAAGTTCTCTATTGGTAACCTCTGCTTTCCCATTTTCTTGAGGGTGATAAGGACTATATTTATGGTGCCTTATGTTGTGCTCCTTTATAACCTCAATGATCAAATTTGATGTAAACTGAGCTCCTTGATCTATGACAAGTTCTCTAGGCACTCCATAATGGGTGAATATTTCTTCATAGAAGAACTTAGCTACTTTCTCATCTTTGGCATTTTTCATTGCTCTAACTTCCACCCATTTAGTTACATAATCCATACATACTAAGATGTAGGATTTTCCACTTGATGGTGGGTCAATTGGACCTATGAAGTCCATGCCCCACTTATCAAAAGGTGTGGCCACAAACTATGGAGTGAGTGGCATCTCATCAGTTTTGGTTGGTCAACCCATCCTTT
Source organism: Cupressus sempervirens (assembly GCA_028749045.1). Taxonomy (NCBI): domain Eukaryota; kingdom Viridiplantae; phylum Streptophyta; class Pinopsida; order Cupressales; family Cupressaceae; genus Cupressus; species Cupressus sempervirens. Next base: position 811,341,506 of record CM053790.1, on the reverse strand, counting down.
GGCATTTGTCACAATTAGTTGTTTATGTCATTGCATCCTTATGTAGGGTTGGCCAATAGTATCCTATTGTAAGTATCTTCAGTGTTGTTCTTTTCCCTACAAAATGGCCTCCACATGGTTCGTCATGACAAGCATGTTGTATATCATATATCTCATCTTCCCTGACACACCTCCTCATGACTTGATCTAGTCCTACATAGAAGAGATTGTTATCTATCCAAGAACATTGAAATCTTTTCTCTAGTAGCTTTCTCTTTTCTTTATAAGAGAAGTGTGGGGGTAGTCTATTTGTAGCAAGATAATTTGCAATGTCTACATAACATGGTGTATGGGTTGCTATATGGAACAAGTACTCATCTGGAAGGGTATCTTCAATTAGAGTTGGATCTTCATCAACAATGGTCAATCTAGACAAATAATCTACAACTATGTTGAATTTTCATGGGTTATCAATAATAGTAATGTCAAATTCTTGTAACAACAAGAGCCATCTTGCCAATCTACTAGTGACAATTGGTTCGTTCATTAAATACCTTATAGCTGAGTGATTAGTATGAACAAAAATAGGATATCCAATCACATAATGTCTAAATTTGTTCAATGCATAGACTACAACTAAAAGTTCTTTTTCTGTTACTATGTAATTTAGCTCAGGTCCATGAAGGCTTTTACTAATATAATAGATGGCATTCTCAAGATTAGTAGGCTTCTATCCTAATAAAGCTCATATGGCATAGTCTGATGCATCAGTATGAATATGAAATGGGATTAACCAATCTGGTCCTTGTAAAACTGGTGTCATGGTGAGAAGTTTCTTAAGTTGTAGGAAGGCTTCATTACATTTGGGTGTCCAAATAAATTCAGCTTTCGTAGTCAACAATGTGTACAAAGGACTAGCTATTTTGCTAAAATCTTTTATGAAAGACCTATAATATCTAGCATGACCTAAAAAAGATCCTACGTCTTTTGGTTTTTTAGGTATGGACAGTGTTAGAATTACCTCTATCTTAGTTGGATCCACTTGTATTCCTATAGCTGATGTGAAATGACCAAGTACCACTCCTTCCTACATGAGCATGAAACATTTTTCACTATTAACTGCTAGATTATGTTCTTTACATTTGATAAGAACCTTTTTAATATTCATCATGGCTTCTTCTAAGGTGACCCCAAATTTTGTGAAATCATCCATATATATTTCCATGCAATCATGTGATATATCAACAAAAATGTTGATTACAGCTCGTTGGAATGTTGCACAAGCATTACACAGGCCAAATGCAAAATAGAATATGCAAAAGTACCCCATGAGCATTTAAATGTGATTTTTTCTTGGTCTTCAAGAGCAATACTTATTTGATTATAACCATTGTACCCATCTAGAAAAGAAAAATACTTCTTTCCAGCTAGAGTGTCCAGAACTTGATTTATGAATGGTAAAGGAAAGTGATCCTTTTTGGTTGCCTTGTTCAATTCTCTATAATCTACACAAATCCACCATTTCCCTCCCTTTTTAGGCACTATGACTAGGGGTGACACCCATCTACTATCAAATATAGGATTAATAAAACCAGCATCAAGCAATTTTTGCAATTCAATTTTAACTATTTCTCTAGGGTTGGATTAATCCTTCTCTAGGGTTGACGGAGTAGTAGGCACCCTTCATTGATGTATATTCTATGAGTAAATAATTTAGGAATCAACCCTTTCATATCCCCATAGTCCCATGCAAAAGTCTTTTCATGTTTTTGAAGTAGCTTTGTTAACTGTTTCATTTGTGTGGAAGATAATTTGGTATTGATGTGAAGATTGTGACCTTTTAACAGCTCAATAGTAGTGATAGACTTAATTATAGAAGCTTCAACTATTGGACTTGTATATAATTCACATGGTAAGAGTTGATGAATAAGGTTTGGTTCTTTGAGCAGAATACATTTCTCATTACATTCCTCATATGTGGTTAATTCTAATGCGGAACTATCAGATACATCTTTTTCTACCACACAAGCGTTAGTAAGAATACTCTGAATTACTGAATCCTCTTCCTGCATCTTTAGGAAAGATTGTCTATGTAACATCATAAGTTGTTCTATAGAGTTTAACTCTTCTTCTCCATCCCCTAAATCTAGCCAAAAAGATGTGCTTAAATCTGGTTGTGGTTGTGTTGGAGGATATAAATCAAATTTCTTTGTTGCTTGACCATTAGATATGGTCATATTCCTTGACCTAAAACTTATATTTGCATTAGTTGTAGCTAACCATGGTTGTCCTAGAATGACAGGGTAACTAGATAAATTGACTTTAGGAGACAGAATTATGAAATTTGCAAGGTACTTTAGAGAGTCTAGGGTTACAACTATGTTTTCTATCATCCCATCAGGAGTGACAATAGAACTATCTACAAGTTGTAGAATTGTTGGAGTAGCCCTTAATCCTTCTATTTTCAACTTCTCCATAGTATCTTTGGTCATGACATTTATAACAGCACCAAGATCAATTAAAGCATTTTTAACAGACTGACCATTTATAATCACATTCACAACTAGACTACCCAGATCAAAATATTTAGGAATGATTAATTTTCATAACATATTGTCAACCAATTGTCCTACAACATGGATTGTAGTTGGGTCCTTTTTCTTCCTTCCAGGCTTCTTCAAGTAGGCTTCTCTAATGGCTTTGCAATAGATAGGAACATCTTTAATAGCTTGGAATAGAGGTATTTGGACATGCATGTTCTTTAACTGATCAATAATATCAAAAGATTGTTCCTCTATTTGTACAAGTTTACTTTATACGAGCTTCTCTAGAAAAGGAGGTTCAACTGTTGGCTGGGTTTGAGTTGAAATAGTGATGTATTAGTTGGGTCAACCTCTTTAGAAATTGGGGGTTCTAATGTTGTAGAAGTATCTAGTATTTTAGTTATAAGAGGCAATTTAGGTGTTGGTATTGTTGTACCAGATCTCAAATGTATATTTGCAACATTCAGAGCATAAGCAGGATATTGTTGAGCATCAACAAAGTACATGGGTTGTTGTGATTGCTAGTTATTTGGATTTGGTTGAGGTTGTGTAGGTAACTAGGTCTACTTTTGAGGTCTAGGACTCACAGGTGGTGGCATTAGGGTAGGTTGTTGGACTAGAGGTGGTAATTGTGGATTACCAATATTTTGGTTAGGCCACTATTAAGGTCCTCTCCATTGATTTGTAAACTGCCAATTCCACTAGGGTGATTACCATTGGCTCTATTGGTTTTTCCATTGATTATTTTGTTGGTTTGGCCAAGAAGGTTGGGAATTTTGAGGCCATTAAGGCTATTATGGATTATTTTTCCAAGCATTATTCCAATTAAGTTGACTATATTGTGGAGGACCTTGGGTATTACAGTTTTGCTATTGATTACCATATAGATTTGAATTGAGAAAAGGGTCTTGAGGCATACCTTGATGTTGGGCCCATGGTCAGCATTGAGCAACAAAGAATACTTTCTCATCATCTCCATATATCTTGATGTACTTAGTTAGAAGATGTTGGTTTTCCACACTAGCGACCAATTTGCATTGGCAATCTTTCTTTTGTTTTCGGTAATGTGGATAGTACTCATCTAATTGTACCTTAGCTTCTACATGTTTCTTCTTTGCAATCATTGTATCAAGATGTGTAGCAACATCATTTATAATGTGTTGCTTGAAATTTGAGAGTAGATTAGATATCTCGAGCTTTGAAATACCCTGAGTGATTCCTTTAGTACATGTAGTTCAATGTCCTTTTCCTTTCTTCATGGTTGATCTTGAGTAATTAAGACAAATTTTCTTGAGGTTATCCCAAGAAGATTGATACACATCTCCTCCAACCATCAAGTCTAATGCTTCTAGACAACTATCATTCACACCTCTCAAAAATACTAGTTTTTGTGAATCCTCGAACAACACATGCTAAGGATTCTTCTGCAGTGTATACAAGAAACATGAAACATAGTCTTCCAATGTTTCTTCTTCCTTTTTTGATATTCTAGATATATCATCTCCTCTTGAATCATTTGCTTTGCAATACTCTTTGTATTTGTCCAAAAATAGAGTTTGCATTTCATCCCAAGTACTTGTTGCATTGGCTCCTAAAATCATGAACCATCATAAAGCTGACTCTTTTAGTGTTGTTGGAAATAATTTGAGCTTATTAGCATCAGTGTTGTAGTCAAAGCTATGACAGAGTATGTGAAACTCAAACAAGAAAGTATCAGGATCTTCAGTAGTGAGGCCATAAAACTTTGTAAGAGCATTTCGAGGTATATTTTTGAGATTAGCATTGGTTGCAAGGCTTGGGAGAGGAAATGGAAAACTAGGTTGTGCCATTACTAGAGGTATTTGATTATGAGGTTGCTACTAAAAAGTGATATCAGGCACTGGATTGTTAACAACAGGTGGATTTGGAGCAGTACTATCAAGAAAACTGGCTAAATTTCAGCAAAAGGTTGAAGACCACTTGTATCCAAAGGTTCTGCCCTTGAGGATGATTCTGTAGGAAAAATAGGGCTTGCATCTAAAAAAAGGCAATTCAGCTTCTTCTTCAATTTCTTCATTCAAATTAATAGGCTCTTGTGGAAGAAATCTCCCATACTCATCTTGTGATCTTCCTCTTTGATGCATGTAATTGAATTGGTGACTTGTGAATCAAGCACTCAATCTTGTGGTTTCTAACTAACACACTAATCTAGATACAAAGGACTCATGAAGGTTCCTAGTTTGACACCATCCCTAGAAACAATGCAAAAAATTTAGGTTTCCATAATAGATCAAGATAATCACACTATTATTCCTCTAACAAGGGTACTATATCTATTTTGAGAAATATCTATTCCATTATGAAATACATTTGAATTTTCAACCCAGGGATGTAGGACTTGAAATGGGTTAGCACAGTATGTGCACCAAGTTCCTTTAAGTCTAAACACCTATGCTATAGGAAAGTAAAATGCATGAAAGGAATATATACTACTGATACATAATAATAAACACACTTAGATTATCAACAAAGAACTGTAGAAACTATAGAAAAGGGAATTCTAAATTAGTTAATAGTTCAAACATCCACCATGATCATTTTCCACAAGTGTTGTAGGAACTTTCACAGTAACTATGATGCAGGACTAATACAGTAAATCTATCTTAAATAGGAAATTGCAAGAAATGAATCTACTCTACCTAAATTTATTCCACCTCCCAAGTGGGCCCCCTTGGTTGGCTTCAACTAACTGAGAACGCAACAAGTAATCCAAAATCACTTTCTCATTAGGATTCTTCTTTTGTTACATGACTGAACAATTCATAGAGAATAGAGAAAACAACTTCAAAATCCCCCTAACTAACTCTAACTCTCCATATTAGAGGATTGGAACTTATTACAAACATAACGTAAAAACTCATGAGCAAACATCATCAGTAGAAAAAGAGTGGGATGTCAACCATGACTTTTAGAACATTGATTGAGCAATAGAATAATAGTCTGTAGATAATGTAACAAGTCGGGCTTCCTAAAATAACTCCTCTCGTAAATGTGGCTTATCACCTAGAACTGACCTGCGCTTCTCATGCTATGACCTAGAACAAGAAATTTAAAATAGATACTTTGGAAATGTTCTTCAAATGGCTCAAAGAGTAAGTTCAGACTATATAAAAACTATATCAAATTTGAGACATTAATATGCCTCATCAATGATCCCATATTTTACTTGATTTGCTTCCCTTATTTGCAAGGTAAATTTCCTTTTTTGAAATTCAAAATGTTATAAATATCCTCTTCTATATTCATATTTGTATTAAAGAAAAATACTTCAAACTTTTCTCCATTAATTTCTTGTCCAAATGCTTTTGAGTATGAATTGAGGATATTCTTGTTTGCCAACACTTCTTATCTCTACTATTCTCTATAAAGCAATGTGTTATCAACAAACTATTGATGAGTTGTTGGCTCTAAATCAGATGTTATTTTAATGCCTTTTTATCAACTTGTTTCTAAATTTCCTTTGATACGATTTATCTAATGTTTCTTCTATTATGATGAATAGAAACAAGAAATGGCATCCCCCTTTCTTAATCCTCTAGATATGTTAACAGAACCTTCTAGTGATCCATTAATTAATGTTGATATTCTAGAAGTGGAGATACATTCAAATATTAAATTGATCCATTACTTTGAGAAGCCAATGGCGTCAAATCATTTACATAAGGAGAACCAATATATTTTATCATAAGATTTGATTATGTAGAGATTTATTAGCATGCTAAGATTAAGGTTTTGTTGGACCAAGTGAATGGATCCTTGGGAAATTATTATTCCATAGTAAATGGACTTATTTTGAACAAAACCAATTGTATCTTCACTAACAAGTTTGGAGGATAATCTTTTGGATTTTGTTGGAAAGGGCTTTTGTAAGGATTTTATAAAGGGTGTTGTTGAGTGATATAGGCCTAAAGTCATCAAAATGCTTAGTTTTCTCCTTCTTAGGAATAAAAGTTAGGAAGGTGTTGTTAATTTCTTCAATAAATTTCCATAATTTCTACTCCTCTCTATAGCTTATACAAAATCCTCCCTAATAAAATGCCAATAACTTTGTTAGTTTTATTCAATAGAAGGTTGGAAATCCATCTGGGCCCAAGGCTTTATTTAGTTGCATTTGCATAAAAATATTTTCTACCTCTTCCTTGGTAAAATTTGCATTTAATGTTCTATTTTGTTATATAGAAATAATCATGGGTAAGTTTGCTAAAATATTCTTTTGATGTCTTAAATTATAATCTTCCCACTTATTTAAACTATTCTCAAAATGGTTAACAACCTCCTTAAAAAACCCTAGGGTTCCTTTGCAATGGCTCCATTATTTCTTTTTATCTTGGTTTTCTTATTAATGTCCTTATGTTTCTTAATACTATTATGATTTTTTTTTGTATTTTTATTTCTTGCCTCGAGCTACATCTATTTGGAATTTTTGCACCATATCTCTTTGTTAGACAACATGTCTTCATATTCTTAAGAAACTTATTTTCCAAGTGGTAAAGGTCCTCATTCATCCCTTCCATTTCCAACTTCTCGATCCTTCATTTCTCTCAAGACATTCCTAAATTTTTTTAAATTCCATTATAGTAATCTTATTTTAATATCTTCTATTTCAATACTAGACAATATGGTTTTGATTCAAATATTGTTGCCTCTTTGTATCATACCTCCTATAGTGCCTGCCCCTAGTTCGCATTTCTGTTATCATTGTCTAATTCCTTAGGCTGATTTTATGCTTTGATTAGTTTTAGAGATACTAGATTGTAATATTATGATATTATTTCATGACTTTGATTACAAATGTATCAGTTATTATTGCTTAGTTGATTTCATTCATGTGTTGTTAATGATATTTTAATGATCCTAGTTAGTAAATGTGGTTTCTTTTATAAAAATGTTAACATGATGTCTTTAATGATGATTATGTTGTATTGATAGAGATGCATTATTATATGTACGCATTTGATATTAGACTTGTGATTTTTATGATACTTACCCCATACTTGCATGTGTATGGTGCGCGTGTTTATTTTATCTTTTTGTTTGACGTGTTGGATGTGGTTAAGGGAGGGAGTCATAGTCACCTGCTAGTCGAGATCTACACGATGAACCACTCCCCGCCATTGTCTGTTTAGTTTAGATATATTATATACATGTACATGCTCATCTTTTATGCAGGATGCAGGTACCGGGCATCGACTTCCCTGAATTGCCAGGATGAGCATGCCCTATTACAAATACTCAAATGGTGAGAATGGGAAGATAATGATCAGGTCCAATCCTAGCCATAACCTATAATACTTGTCCTGCAAGGAGGACTCGTAACAGATTGTCTATCCTTTTTAAAACTCGTGAGTATTTTGTGCGTATGTTGTTTTGTGAGTCTTTGATGAATTTTTCTGTTAATTAAGTCTAATTAAAAGATTAAATTAATGATTTAATTTAATGGAAAATTGTTATGACATCTTAATATTTAATTATATTTAAATTAATTGAGAAATTAATTAAATAAATAAAAAACAATTGAATTCGAAGATAAGAGTTATAAGAATAAAATTTAGAATGTGATAATATTAATTTAATTTAAATAATAATATATTTAGAGTTAATTTTTAAATAAATGCTAAATATTATTGTTATTTAAGTTAGTAAATATTTATCAAATTAAACGTTCAAAAATAAATTAAAAAGTGAAAAGATATTAAATTATGAAAAAGATTTTAGTTCACATGATATGTGCATGAGATTAAAATAATAGAAATTAATTAAAAGATAAAGTATGTGAATTCAATAAAGATATTTAATCGCATTAAGTGCATGCATGTGATTAAAGTAATAAAATAATTTAAAATAGAAGTCAAGAGAAAATTAAATAAAGATATTTAATCATTCACTTAACGTGCATGAAAATATGAAAGATAAGATAAATAAAAGTTAATTTTAGAGTTAACTTAGTTGAGCTAAGAGTCCTCTCAAGAAAACGCACAATTAGTGCCCCGATTGTAGGGAGAGAACTCCTTATCATAATTTGAGGGTTCATTTTTCAAGAAAAAAAGTTTGGAAGGAACACAATTTTGGAGAGCAATGCAGAGGATTTGGAAAAGAAGGAATTTTTCATAGCTTGAAGGATTTTGCTTGTAGCAAGAATTCTCATCTAGCTGTCAAAGTTTAGCATCAGTATAAGGTAGGGTTTGAGATCCCGTGAATGCATTTTCAATTGAAAAATATCTGTTTGCTCCGTGCTTGTTTGGATGGTTGAAATTTTGTTTATCATTTTGATTGTTTTCCAGATCTGATTGATTGAAATTAGTCTCTCATTATTTATATTTATAAAAGAAAATCATTGAGGAAATTAATTAAATCGCGTAGGGTTTGAATGAAAAGAAAATTTAAAATTAGAAATTTGATTGGTTTGTTGTGTCTTCCCTACCAGACTATATTTGCAAATGGTATTTAAAAATAATTAAAATATATATATATATATATATATATATATATATATATATATATATATATATATATATATATATATATATATATATATATATATATATATATATATATATATATATATATATATATTATCATGCATTTGTAAAGGAGTTTTGTTTATAGGAGGGTGTTAAATAAAACATAATTTCAAAACAAATTATTATAATAATTAGAGAAGAAGAAAAAGTTTATACAAAAAAAATATATTATTAAAAATATATATATATATATACAAAACGTACCCCTTACCTATTATTGGTCGGCGGTCAGCACGGATCCCTGCACTGCATTAATTGCAGTACACAGGGGGGGCGTGTTTAATGAGCCGCACAGCTTGTTTATTTGCTGCGGTGTATTTAAAATAGCCCTTCTTTAAATAAAGTGGCCTCCTTTTTAAGTATATGTGCTAGCTTTTAAAATGGTATGTATACTTCTTTTTATAAAGTTTGTTTTTATTATTATTAAAGCTTATTTATATTTATTAATACTTAATAATAATTTTACATAAACTTAGTTATTATTTATAATTTTATTAATGAATTCTAATATGTTAATTTTATTAATATTTTATAAACAAGTTTTATTATTATTTAGTAAATTGATTAATAAATGTTATTATTTAAATGAAATATTTATTATTTTAATAAATATTTAATAAAGGAGTAAGATTATTTTTAATTTTATTTCTACATTATTAAATAGCTTAAATAAATGAAATTTACTTAAGTTTAATTTATATATATATATATATGAGAACATTTGGAATTATTTTTAAAATGATGATATTGGCTTAATAAAATTGGAATATATCGGATTAATGATAACTATCAATTAAATAATGTTAATTATATTATGTAAAAATTTGAATATTTATGGAATTGGGAGTATTCTCTTTTAATAATTAATTATTGTTACTTTAATAAATGATTATTATTACTTTTAAGTCATGTTATGATTCTAATTATAAGAACAAGAATGAGTTTAATTGTAAGAGTAAAACTATAGTTCGTATTTATTCGAAAACTTGTACGGTAACGAAATTGGAATCTTACTGTAAACTTGAACCTTTCATTAACTCAAATATATATTGTAAATTAAACCCAAACTATGAAACTGTGTTGTTGCTTGTACTTTCTATGCTTTGGATTTTGGTGTTGATTAGATGTCGACCAGTCTAGTGAGTACACTAGAGGTTTTTGTAAGATTTTTTTTATACTATTTATGTGGTTGGATGTCATGATGTGTTTTGCGATTCATAGTAGAGATTATGTTTATGAGATTTGTTCTTGTGGAGCATTTATGTGTATTGGATGGGAGAACCATCTTATTATTAGGTTGTCTGTTAAGGAACCGAGTTTGATCTTTATGGGTGTTGTGGTATGGGACACAACTGTGGATTTTTGTGCTTAGGAGAGGTTGTCTAGGTACATGACTTTGGGAGTGGCTTGCATAGGGGTCCGGGACCCAAAGTGGTTAGTGACAGGGTAACCTAATGCAAGTTATGTAATAAGTGATAATCTAGTAAGTAAAATTTATGGGGGGAAAATACACTAAAAAGATAAGTTAGAGATATTTGACCCAACCATGCCTTGAGTGCTTGTATAGACTAAGGATGGGAATGGGATGAGTGCCTCGTCTTCTTGAGAGGGTTTTCTAGTTCTACATGTGTGATGTTGAGGGTCCGGGGTTCAGAGTAACCAGTCCAGGGTAACTCAATGCTTGAGGGTCTGGGGTCTATTAAGAGATCAGTCCAAGGTAACTCAAGCAGCCATGTGATGACACTCCCTAGTATGTAGCCTGAGTCTCCTCTATAGATTTTGTGTACCTCTGGTGGTGTACTTATTGATTGTGTTTATTGTGGTTATTACTTTCATTGAGGATGATTGGTGATTCATGGATGATGTACTCTTGATATGTGGTTTTTTGACTTGAGATGATTATCTTTCGTTGAGTTTATCTAATGATCTTAGTATTTGGTTTATACTTGGTTCGTGTATGATGTTAGTTATGTGGAGTCGGTATTGGATTGAGTGACCTTTCTTTTTGGATTATCTTATCTTCTTTAGTAGCATGTGTTACCTTTGAGATAGTTGTGGCCTTTAGGAGTTCCATGCCTAGGAATGTTTTATGTTTGATAGCCGTATGTGGATCATTCATTATCTTCCTTGCACGGTGGGAGTGGAAGCCTGACTAGGTAACCACGCGGTCAGGAGGTAGTGCCTTCTTACCATTTGGGTTCCCGAGCGAGGCATTACACCTCCATTATCCTCAACATGTTCTCATCTCTTAACCACATATTTTCTAATCTAAATGGAAGTTATTTGTGTTGTAAACCCTCCATGATATTTAAAGGAATAGAGAAATAATCAGATCCTAACTCAGGGAGGATTATTGTCGAAAGGATGAAACAAAATCTGCTAAGCATCCTTTAAGGAAGAACCTATTAAGTTTTTCAACACATAACTAAAACACAATTGCCCATTATTCCATGTGAATGCTTCATTTACCATTTTAATTTCTAGTAGATTATTTTTGTTTACCCACTCTCTAAAATCAATTTTTGATTGGGTCTCTCTAGCAATACCTCCCCACTTTTCTCTTTGATCAAAAATTAAATTAAAATATCCTCCTATAATGTTACTATGATCATATACGTTTCCAAGAGCCCTTTTATCTGCTTTCAAACCAAAATCTTATATTTATTCTTGGTCAACCCATGAATATTAATTACTCCAAATTAAAGGTTTATCTTAATGTTGCTAACCAACCTACTCATCTAGTTCTATCAGCCCTTCGATTTGGAGAAGGATATAACCCTATGATTCAAAATAATTTTCATTCCTACAAGAGACGCATGAGTAGGGACTCCTAGAATGTTAAAAACTCCTTTTTTTTTAAAATTAAACCTAAGTATTTCACCTTGGGTAAATTTAGTTTCATGTAATAATATAATTTCTACCTTGGTCTCATATATGTAACATGTTATAATATGTTTCTTTTTAAGAGCATCCATGCCCCTAAATTTCCATGCAATAGATCACATATCTCTATGGGAAGGACCCTCTAGCCCTTCTCAACCTTATTTAGAGTGTTGTTTTGGTATGATCATTTGCATTACCAACCTTGTCCTTTAATTTTGAAAGTGACTTTCTACTCCATTTTGTATTAATTTTATCACAATCTAGGGTTACCTTCTTACAAATTACTACTTCTAAGTGTGTTTCCTTCCCTTTCTCTTATCTCCTTCATATTTCAATGGTATATTCTAGAATATCCTCATATTTTCCTTCCTCCTCCAACTCCATGGTCCTCGTAATGAACTTTTCCTTTTCCTTGTAAATATCATCTTTATTGATAAAGATATTAATTATCCTACTCATAAGGTTTTCTACACCCTCATCACATAAGTATTCCAATCCCAGTTCAAAATATTCCCCTCGTACATCTTCCATTGTGGTTTCTACATTATCTTCTTCCTTTCCATAGTGTGGGTTCTCCTCTACATTTAATCTAATATTCTCACCAAATTTATTATTCAGTAAACCACTATTATCAAGTTCTAGGGGAGTTTCTTTACCAATCTCAAAAATACCATTTTTTCCTTAGCCCCCATTCCCCCTATTATTTCCATCATAAGGGTATCCATTATCCTTGCTTCTACTATCTCACCCTCCTCAACTTATATTTTCTGTAACGGTGATCCTTGTCTTAAGGACTACATCTGGCTATGCATCTTGTTTTAGATTATTATTCTCTCCTCCATAAATAAAATATTCCCTTTCCTCCTCTTTTGTTTTCAATTCTTAGTTTTGTGACTCTTGATCTTTGTTAGCCCTTATTTTCTCTATATTTTCTTTATACTCTAAATCAACCATACTAATCTTGAATTAACTCCTATTGAGGTAATAAAATATCATGTTGACTACATTTCTTGGGAAAGATAATGGACTAACATTCTTCCATTACAAAGTACAAACCCTCATTTCTTTACACAAATTGTATATTAACTTTCTTTGCATGTTTAGGACTAATATCCTTACTTTTCTTTCTTTCTTAATATTACGTATTGTTTTCACCTACATAAGGATCATTTGTAATTTTGTTAATTACTAGATTTTGTGTACTTCCTTGATAGATCATTGGATTTATGATATATGTAGTATGTTTCATGATTATTTCTATTTGTTCAAGACATTCCACATTAATCTCTATGTCCACTAAGATTTTAATATTATAATAAGATAAGGAATTTCCTTCAAACCCTACAATGTTTCCCAATTGATTTTCTATTTCCATTATACTTTCACTATAAATCAATTCAACTAGGAGATTAGGCAAGATCTTCCATTTAGTTACTTTAAAAGATTGAAATTTTCTAGGATCAAAACTGAGGTACTAGTTAAAGCATTTGAAATCAAGTCCATCATAAGATACATTTTTTAGCTCCAACTGATAATGTTGTTAATGTATGTGAAAGAGTCATATCATTTGTTATGTTATCATTAATGTCAAGCCATAATTGGTTAGACATTATGCTAGTTCAACAGAGTGTTGTATCATTTAATTGATGAAGAGGATATGGAGAAAGTATAATGATGATATAAGTGTTGATAAGTGTATGGTATTCAATGGGAACTTGAATGAGTTAGACTCTAACAATATAATGTTAGTTTGATTATCTTGCATGATTTGATTAAGTCTTAAGATCATTTATAAGAAAGATAGTTTGGTTGGTGAATGAAGAACCACAATATTAACCAAGCTATTAAAGTTGTCATTGAACACTTGATGAAGAAGTGAAAGATGTGTAGTGTCAACTGAGTAATTATAGTGTTAACCTAGTTTGGTTTTGATTGAACATGAAAAGGAAGAACAATTTATAAAAGATTTAATTTTAGGGTGACATGTGATGAAAATAAATATTGTTCTAGAATTCTTAAAGATAAGGATGAAGTTAGTTATGAGATCAACAACTAGAGAAATTCTAGGAAGATCTAATGAAGGAGATTTGATAATTGACTTGGAGCACAAAGTTCAAGGTGGAAGTGTATTTCTCAAGCATTTAAATTCAATGAATCTAAACTTGATGAAGATCTAATGATTGTGATTAAGTGAAAAAACTTGGAAGATTCTAGAGGAACAACACAAGTTTTTTATTGAAGGGATGAACCCAATGTTCATTACTTCTGATGAAGTTGAAAAAGTGATAGCTAGAAGGATAAATGATCAAAACTACATTGTGAGGATCAAGCACGAGAAGTTCTAAGTTAATGTGTGAGTGAGTGGCTCAACTAGAAGGGATCAAAGGATTGAAAGAGGAAAGAGATTGAATGACATAGACATAGAGATACGAAAATTTCAAAAGTGTGGGGGCAATGATTCACAAAAAATAATTTCAAAGGGAGTTTTCAAAAAGTGATATTTCAATCATCTAGACTCCTTTTTTGGAGCAATTTTTTTTTTTTTGTGGTAGAATTTCATGATTGACATAGTGGTCTAGGTATTTCTGGATCTTTGTTTTTGAGTTTTGCTAAAAACTATAAATCCTATTTTTTTGCAACTTCCAATACCTCATTGGGCTCAAATGAACTCCTTTTTAGGTGCAATTTTATTTGAAAGTCCATAATCTGTTCTATATTTTTTAGATCTAGTATCTTATTTCTATGACTGTGATTAAAAAATTTGTACTTTCAAATTTGGTTTAGTTTTGTAATTGTAATTCATAGTTCCTACTTTTGTCCTCTGCATAGTGATCTAATTCTACTATAGCTTGATTATGGGGTATAACCATTTGTAATCTCAAATTGTGATGTAAAAAATGTATCATTGTTGTAATAATGTGATATGGTAAAAATCAAACTATAATATATTTGACTAGGGATAATTATGATTCATGGGCAAAAGGATTTATAGATGGATTAATCTCTTGCCTCATCTTTGTGGACTGATACCCAAGCCAAAGAAAAAGTGGAAGAAAATAGTTTGGGAAGATAAAAATGGTCATATTAAAGGAGTGATTGTTATGAGTCTATTTTCATTTTTATACTGTTCAATTCAATTCAAAATCAAAGATAATTATTGCGGGTGCACAATTGGACAATTATTTAGGAGCATTTTGAATATCCACATGTTCCTTCATTTCCAAATGATCATGTTGCAAATTGTATCATTCCACTTAAGAATGTAGATAATATTCCATATGATGATGATACATTAGATGGGATTTATTATAATGCATATATTGAGAGAAAAGATGATCCAATGACTCCTCTTGTAGCTTCTACTTCTCACATTGAGATCATTCATTCATCTCTTGTTGATGATTCCAAAGAGTCGTTATAAGAGATATTTATTATCTTCATAATTGGAATTCCTACTTGCCACATATTGGTTCATTATTTGTGGAGTCTCACGTTTCAGATTTGGTAGACATACTTGAGGGTTTTCTCAACTCTTTGATGACTTTATCATAGATGGAGATATCTCTTCACCTTCTTTGGAGATTGGACTTCCTAACACTTCACTTCACTAGGTTTGTTTTATCTCATAGGTCAACTAAGAATTCTTACATTTGTACTTGGTTTATCTTCTTCGCAAGGGAAGAAATGTTATTTGTAGACATTAGATAATATTTTTCCTTCAAACACTTACCATTCTTGCAGGGAGCTTCTTCATTGTGGGGGGAAATCATGTCTACTATCATCCTTCCTATGGGGGCTAATTATTTGTATATATATTATGTATGTAGTTCTTGGGGGTTCTTGAGTACTCCATCCATCCATGCATCTTATGTGTTTTCATCTCTCTTTTTTGGGGATGATTTTGCCTACAAGGTTTTCTCTCTTTCTCCACCTTATGAGAGATTTTATTTCATGCATTTCATTGCATATTGTACATGGTTACCTAACAAGGTCCAATAGTTGGGAAACATCTTACATTGTGAGTTTAGGTGCATTCCGCAAGTTTCACTTAGGTAGGGGGTTGTTGGTGTAATTAAATATTCACTAATTAAACTTACTTTTGCTTACTTTGGATAACACATTGCATGGTAGTTTTACATTAATACACCTAGGAATTTGTGCCTCAATTAATAACATAAAGGTGATAGTTGTTATCTCAATCCATCTTTACTACACATATCACATTATCATTATCTTCATTTTGCATGCTTCATTTCATAATGGAAGATGATCCACCTATGATGGACATGTGATTACATGTTGTGTGGGTGATAGCTTATCTTCCCCTTATCCTTGTCTCTTATTGCCTTGCCCATGTAAGAAGGCTTATTATGTACATTTCAACAATGTCTAGGAATGTTCATGTAATCTATTGATGTTCATTATCAATAATGTCATTCTTTCATCTTAATACAATTGTCTTGTGAAAGTTATCTCGATCTTTCATTTGATCTTGGGGGTGTGTAGAGTCACATAAAACTCTAACACTTATAATCTACCAATTTTTGTTATAGCCATTATATTCTCCATTTATTCCTCTATGAAATCCAATTTTATGGTTTATCTACCACCTCTCATGCCCATGAGCTCTAACAATAGAAGTGGAGATACTTATTGACTCATCCAAGTGTGGATCTAGAAAAGGAAAAAAGTTTTTAGTCTCAAAATCTCTCAAATTTAGGATCATTTCAAAGAGCTCATAAATTAGACCTAACCCAATTTGAATGGGGTCAAAAGGAGCTCATATGAAAAATTTATGCTCAGTCAAATGCCTGATCAAACTGGCAAACTAGAGGTTGACAAAAAAAAGTTAAAAAATAAATCATCCAAAATCCAAGAAAAAATGACACCAAATTGATGTGCTTATCGCACAAATTTTGGAACTATCTTTGATTTCAAAAATGAAGTCCATATGCAAAAGTTGACTGGTTAAAGGTACCTAGGAAAAGGCTTGACTAGATGACATTAGACACATAATTAACATCTATGTCCAATCAAATGATGACACTTAGTAGATGAATTGGAAGCACATGTGACATGATGACAAGACAAGTTAAGGTGATGTGGCAATGCACAACTCAATCCAATTAGGTGATAACACATGTTCACCCATGGTTCAATAAATTATTGCCATGTGACACTTAGATGAAAGTTTTGTTAGACAATCAAAATTAAAATGTAGAGGTTTGAACTCTAATCCTTTTTAATAATAATTTGTGGCTTCACCAATAACCCATACATCTAACTTTACTTTAAATGGGAAATACCTATTTAAATAAGACTAAAGCGTAAAAAGCTAAAACAAGGAACACCTATCATATCCCTAAAAAAATGATCATTCCATTGTTAGTCTTTTTGAAGTAACTTAGAAAATTAGTAAAAGGCCAAATTTTTATTGTGTTGTTATGGGGCTTTGAATGGTTTTGGCATTTTGTTATTTGAAGATTCTTAAGATGATATTAATAAGGATTTGTTGTTGTAAATAGGAGTTATGAGGGGATTTTGGAATGTTTTTACAATGTAAGGGAGATTATGAAAGCTTTGTAAAATATTATGGTTTCTATCATAATAGGCAAATGTAATATTATAAAAGGGGTGAGTTTGGGCATTGGTAGCTAAGTGAGACTTGAAGAAATAATTCAAGTAACACTAGAGCTCGGAGTTAGTTGGTCTTGGAGAATTTTGGTGAAAGGAAAAGATATTGGAAGAATTTGCTTCAAAAAGACTATTTTTCTTAGTTACTTCAAAATGACTAAGCATGGAATGAGTGGAGTTTTAGGGATATGACCAAAAAATTTCAAAGTTGTTATGGGGATTTGAATGGTGTTGGCATTTTTTTATTTGAAGATTCTTAAGCTGGTATTAATAAGGATTTATTTTTGTAAATAAGAGATATGAGGGGATTTTGGAATATTTCTACTATGTCAGGGAGATTATGAAAGATTTATAAAATATTATTGTTTCTATGGTAATAAAAAAATGTAATATTATAAAAGGCGTGAGTTTGGGCATTGGTAGCTAAGTGGGACTTGAAGAAATAATTCAAGTAAGACTAGAGCTTGAAGACAAGTTGTCTTGGAGGATTTTGGTGAAGAAAAAGATTTTGGAAGAATTTTTCTTGGAGAGAATTTTTGTAAAGGGAGAGATAATTTTTCTCTTGTGAGAGATTTTGTAATCACGAAGACTTTTTGAAGTGTCGTTAAGTGAGATAAAAGAGACTCTGATTGCTTGGAGCTTAGAGCTTGGAATTTGTAACAAAGCAATTTCAGTTGGAAAATTTAATGAAGTGGTCCCCATATTGAGAAGGGGGCCCGAAGATGTAGTTCTAATAGGGCGAACTCCATTATCAAATGTTTGCATCATTTCCAACTCTTACTTATTCTCTAATTTCTTCCAAATTATTTATTCTTTCTATGATATAATTTAAAATAGTTAAATTGTCATGTTTAAAGCATAATCCTTATAATTTCAATGGTTAAAAATACATTGCCATGCAATTATTGCCTAGATTGGGGAATTAAATCTATAGTTTGGATTAATATTATAAGCTTGTAAATCTTAGTTTATGGATCATTGACCTATTTAATAAATGATTCAAATCTCTCCAAGAAATTGGCAGAGAATCGCCTATAGCCCTGAATTGATTCGAGTTTGTAGAAGACACTTGGTAGTACAATGCAAAATCGAATGCAATATTGTTGGCCCACTTTCCATGCACTAATTTTTTGCATAAGCAAAGCCATATTTTTATAAATATATTGTTATTTTGTATTATGTGCATTATTTCCAATCATTTCTTAATTTTTACACATATTGTCAAACAAATCTAATATATTACAATTTTAATTTATATTTTCTTATTATTAATTAATTAAAAAAATCTTTATATTATAGATATACATCCATCAAAATAAAAATTATTTTTGATCTTATCTTATTTTAAAAATCTCAAATAAAAGAAAATTTGACTTCTACACTTTATAAATGTCAAATTTGAAATTTATATGAAGATTATCAAAAACTGTCGCAAATTTTATGATTACCCAATTACCCTTTTGATACGAAAATTTACAATAGTTTGGTCATTTCAATACCTTCAAAAATAAATTGCTTGTTGTTAGTAACTAATTTTTTAAAAATATATACAATTTAACAAACCCTTGTGTTGGTGACTAAAATATGGAGCACAAACAATGCTCTAGTAGAGGCTTCATTCAACATGGTGCTCAGTATTACAAAGGTTCATCAAGGCATCAATAGCCTTTCAACACTCATGATACCCATGAGAAAGGGTGGAAACCCTCAAACTCTTTTAGACAAACAAGCCCCAAGAAAGGCTAGCCTCTTAGAGGTAGAGAGAATTTCTTTGCTTCGACGCAGGAGACCCAATTTTTTATGGATAACCCTCACGAGGACCAACAATTTAATTGGTGGGGCTATGCCAACATGCATATGCAAAAACCCTTCAACTTGGAAATGGTGGATGATAAGGTTTGGCATCCAAAAATCCATTTGCATAGAAAAGCAAAGATGTAAACAAATCTTTGCAGATATTCATTCTTCAGTAGTCAAAGTATTGATTGTAAATAAAAAATGAAATGTATTTGTGAATGACCTAAGGCATAGAGGTTTCTTTATGAAATTAAATCATAACTGGTCAACCCTTAAAAATACTAGAGACTGGTGTGATACTCAATGGGATACGGGCAAAAGTATCAAAACTATACCTAATGGTTTTTACCTAGTGGTTTCTAATGATAATAAAGAAAAAACTTTAATCTTGGACAATGGACTCTACATGATCAATAGGAAAGGATTCCACATGACAGATTAGACCCCAAACTTCAACGTGAAAATGGATACTATGAATGAATTCCCTATTTGGGGAAGACTATACAACTTTTCACATGAAAACCATAATGAAAACACCCTTTGAGTCATTGGCAACAAACTAGTGACATCTATAAAGATGGAACAACTGGTGGAAATATAAGACTTCAGTATGTACACTAGAATATGCATTCTTTGGTTGGTCACTCATCTTTTTCCCAAAATGTTGGAACTTATTATAGGGGATGATATCTAGAGACAACTCATAGATGTCAAGGAATTATTACAATCATGTCACTACTATAATATGAGATACATTGCCTTGGGGAATGCCCTCTAATGACAAAGAGTAGAGGAATCCCATGTGATTTGAGTAGTCTGATGTGATTTTCTCTGATACTTAATAATTGAAGAAGAATCCACAAATTTTAGTGAGGATCATAATTTCTTACAACACATTTCAAATCTAAATACTCTTATTCAGAAGATCTTGATGGAGAATCAATTTACTTGTGTGGAAGATTTAAAATTAGTTGGAAACTGACCATCTCCCTAGAATATGACCAAATTAATTAAGGATTTTCTTTGAAATATAAAGGAATTATTTCCATTCTATGGCCCTCTCCCTCTCATGTAGTGTTGCACCCACCATTTGATGGTGGTGTGATCTTCTCAACTTTGGGCTCTACCTACTCTCAGGACCCATGGATCCTTGGCTCTTGTATGAGATTCTCATAATCATTAGAATCACATCCAAAGTCTCCTTATCCTCGTTTATATTTGGCCTTTCCTCAAGCTCTACAACCCCCCTTTTATGTCTCTTTCTCTACTAATGAACTTTGTCAATTCAAGGCTAGACCTTCTTCAAGGACAAATTTACTATTTATGGATAGTCCATTGATACTTCTACCTCAAGCTATCAATGAGTATCTAGAATATTCCATTATCTTCAATGACATTCCTATTTCACCATATCACAACTTGTATAAGGCCTTTGCAGAGACCTAAACAAGGATAAAAGCATTAGTGATGAAACTAAGTACACAATAGATAAAGACTAGGGTGGTGAAGAACTTCCAGGCCTATAAGCTTTGTTGGGTATCCCTAGAAAGAGAACCATCTATTAATCTACCTTAAATAAATGAAGATATGAAGGGGGAGAAAAAAATACACAGAATAAATTTAGTTACAACTCAATTGGAAATAGTTAAATGTACTTTGGGTCAAACTAAATTGAGATGAGGAAAGGGGCACCCCCTTCTCCCAGAGGCATTAAAGATTATTTTTTAGATTCTTAGGGGTTGCAATGCCCCAAAAAAAGTGTTTTTGATCAAACATTGTCTTAATCAAACACATCTAGAAATTATTATTTCATAAGATTTAAAGTTAAGTGGGCAACAACTAGTGGTTTTTTCAAGGCAATTTCAAAATTGGTAATGTTCTCTTATTGAGGCTTAGGGAGCTTTTGGGAGAATTGGTATGTTATGGAACTTTGAGGTTATAGACATTAATATAGTGGCTTTAGATAAATCATGGTAGTGTGTTTGTGTTGTTTCTAAGCAACTTAATGATGGTTTTTGTCTAATCAATGTTTATGGGGAAACCTCCACAATTAGCTAGTTCAATCTCTGGTGTAGTATTTTAGACATCCTATGATAGAAGAAGGATTCTTATTTTGTTTTAGGTGGATACTTTAACTCTATTCTAAGGCCAACAGACAAAAAAAAGGTAGTTTAGACTGGACAATGCTAAAAAAAGAAATTTGAATCACTTTTTTATGAGTAATGATTTTTCCAAGGTGGTTTTTCATTCAAGGAATTCACCTAGACAAAAAAAAGAAAGGATTTGTATAACATTGTAGAAATATTGGATTGATTTGTGACTATAGGCAATTGGACTACTTTATTATAGGACATATGTGTTGACATTCTCCAAAAGCACTAGTTCATATGACTTCCTAATTAGCTTACGTGTCATGTAAGGCCTAACTTCACAAAGGTGACCCTTTAAGTTTGAAACAATGTGGATGCACAAAAAATGCTTCAATCATTTTTAAGAAAATATAATTTTTAAAAGAGTAATTAAAATAGTGGAATAGAGTAGTCTCTTCAAAAATATGTTTGCAATGAAACTAAGAATTGAAGATGAGTTGAAATTCTTAAATGAAAAAGTAATCCTAGAAGGGATGAATGATCTGGACTTTAAAGAAGAAGAAATTTTTAATGAAGAATACTCATAAGCTTTACATAAAGAGGAAAATTTTTGGAAACAAAAATCTAGAGAAGCTTGGTTGTAGGAGGGTGACACAAATATGGAATTCTTCCATAACTTAGTCAAGGATAAAAGTTTTGGTCCCTATCAGTACTAAGAGGGAGGTGAATTAGTACCACTCACAAAACTAGTTATTCTTCTTATTATTCCAACTAATATTAATACAACCCACTTTACACTTAAACATAAGATAAAAACAAAAAAGATAAAACAAGTTAACACACACACACAAAAGCATTCATTTGATTGACACGAATATTTAATACATGGAATACCTTGATATGATGATGAAAACCATGGTAGGGATAATACACTCTCTAGCCCTTATAATTCATGTAAAGGGGTTCCCTATTAAGAGCTGCAAGTGCTTCTTCTACAAGTGCATCTTGTTAAGGATGTCTATAGCCTATTAGGGTCACTGAACCTTTGTTACAGCTACTTGGTTAGAGAATTTTCAAATATCCTTCTAAGAGACACCTTGTTAGAAAATTTTATAATAGGCTTCCAAATAAAGTTGGCCTTATTAGGAGCTTATGAATAGATTCAATGATAAGAAATCATACTAAGTGTTTGACATGAATACGACACTAATTTGGCATGTGGATCATTTCTCTGTCTCCTTTGAGATGCTCTGATCTTTCTACTTTCTTGATGAGTACTCTATCCTCACCTCTCCCTCACTTTCCCACAACAATTCTTTACTACTATTCTTTCGCTCTACTATTCTTACTGCATTTAGATTATTGATTTTCTATTCTTTGTATTCTTATGTCTTTTCCCCCTTCACTAGGTTCTCTCATGTCAACATCTCTCCTCGCTATTCTCTAAAACTTCTTTAAAAACTTTCACATTTCGTTGCATATACCCTTTTTCTGATGTCAAGGCACACTTACACATTACCATATTGTCCCACTCATTTTGAATTCCATGTCTGCTCTATTCATGAAAGACCTATGAACCCTACGCCTAGGGTCTAGATTGGTATATTTGTTAGTCCTAGTTGTATGCCAATGGTAGCTTGTTGACCTTGCCTTCTTGTGCCATTTTTACTTCTCCTTTATGTTACATTGGTGGTGACTCATTGTGTTGGTGACTCAGATCAACTAATATACACTTTTGACTCCTTGCTAGAAGATGTGCCAAAGTGTATGCCAATGTGCCTCTCACTTGATTACTCTAGACTTCTTCCTCCTGTTATTTCCTATTGACTGGTTGTCACACATTTTGTCAAAAAAAAAATCTTGCCATCAATGACAACATCCAATGCTTTTCTTCTCTTCATGCCACATATGCATGTGGGGACAATAATCTCCCCCTTTGGCATTGATGGAAAAATACTATTTTTTGCCATGCTCCCCATTCTTCTTTGAGATGTCCCTTTCCCATGCTTTTGCTTGTACCAATGAAGGGTGTCGATAGATGGACTTGGACAAAATGTGTTAGATGCTCTATTTTCTATGTACATGTCTCTCTTTGTGTCACTTTTATTTCTGGTGCCATTCTTTGGTGATTCTATACTCCTTTGATGTTCTCCATAATTGATATTTTCTTCCTCCTTCATATATTCTCCCCCTTTGGGTAATATGTGATATTCTCCCTTTGTTGTCACATATATATTATCCCCCTTTTTCTCATCAATGAAAAATATTTTTGTGGGGTGACTATAGGTTGTTGAACACATCTTGATATTGTCCCTGGTGGTAAGATGGGTCTCCCATGATGCTTTCAAATTTGTTAGAGAAACGGTCTCACTTTTCATCTCTAACAAAAGTGTTTCCAGCTCGATCATGTTGTTGCCTAGGAATTGGGTGATGACAAATTTGTTAGAGTAAAGGGTTAATTTCATTTCATTTATTAAATTACATTTACTCCTTTCTTAAGGTTTCCCTTTATGTACTTGTATTTCTATTTAATAATTAAATAGTAATTATTAAATGTCATTTACCTCTTAGGGTTTCCCTTTTAGGTTTTTTGATCTCCTTCTATAAGGATTGATCAATTGTAAATTTCATTCATCTTTTAAGTTTGATAATATATTTTTTAGATTTTTTAGATCAAAACCCTTGCCTCTTCTTTGTCTTTTCTTCTCTATGACAGTTTCTTGCATGTAGATGTTCTTTGGGTTTTGTGGATTTGTATTACTCAAATCCTTCATGGTATCAAAGCGTGACTTGTAGCATGTTCTTATTTGGAGAAAAAGAAGAATGAGGTTTTGACAAAAACATATTTGGATATTTTTACGTATTTTCTGTGAAAATAGTGGTCTCTGGTTTTCAGAGAACTTTGAGGCCAAACAAACCTTGCAGTTGGCTTCAGAAGACATCAAAACCCCTATTTTCATATAAAATCTGTCAAATTTGGACACTGGGAAAATCTAAGGCAACTATTTTTTGCCTATAGGGTTGTATGACCCTTGGCACACATTTTGAGGCCAAAAAATTAATTTTTTTAAAAAAATCATCAAATTGCATTTTTTTAAAACACATCATCAAGTAGCCACCTTCGTGCCACCGCACCAACATGCTACTCCTGCATTGCCATCTCGCCACCTATGCCTCACTCGACCTCCATCACCCAACCTATAGTCACATTGGGGGGGGGCAAGGGCTAAAGTTTTAAGCCCCGTTTCAATTTTTTGGGGGGTTTTGGAATTTTCTTTTGCTATATGGAGGCCCTATCGGTTTTTTGGCTCTAACTTGAGCATACAGAGGCATTGTTTGGATCTAAAAGAATCATTGGAAAGCTAATTTCAAGATGGACATGATGGTAAAGATATTTTTTGGATTTTTTTTTGGTACCTTTTTTTTTGCTCAAAGTTAGATGATGCATTCTATCTTTCGGGCAACATAACTTGATCATTTTAGCTCTGTTTTCCGATCCGAAAGAACTATCGGAAAGCTTGTCTCAAGCACTATATAGATTCTTTTTTATTTTAGTCAATAAACCTCAAAGGTACATGTTATTCTCAAACTTAATCTTTTTTTTCTTTTCTTATTTACACATTCCTTATAGTAGTTGGGGTTTGATTTTTGCATTGTGGGGGGTGTTTTGTATTATTGATTATGTTATTTACATTAGTAAACTAGAACTTTTTTAGAAAATAATTCAACACCTTCTAAAACAATAGCCAAGACCTCTTCTTGTCTAGAATTTCTAACCCCTCATAACTATCACATATGGAAGTCCCTAATGATATGACTTCTCCAGTCAAAAGGGTTGTGGTCTTGTTTAGATGCAGTGCAACAAATTTTATAGAGGAATTTTGAGGTCATGAAACATAGGAGCAAGATGGATGAGGCAATGGGGTCAATTTCTTTACAGGTATTTGACAGTCTACAGTTTCATCTTGATGGGTGCATTACCCCTCTAGCTATGTGGACCAATCTTGATGACTTGTTTGGTACAGTGTATGAGTTCAGGGCACTTCAAATTGAGGTAGAGCTTACCTCTCTTGTACTAGATTTTTTTCCTTCCATTGAGGACTTCTTGATGAAGTTCAAACAACAGAGATCTTTATTGCAGGGTTGTGGGAAAACCAAGACTGACACTGAGTGCATTTACCTAATTCTTTCTAAGCTTCATGGAAACTTTCATATTTTTTCTTGTAGCTTCCATTCCATCAAGGATGCTTTGGTTACTAGATTTAAGATGCCATCCTTTGAGTTTTTTTGTGATCGTTTGACTCGAGAGAAAGCTAATATATCTTAGTTGGATTCTCTCACAGGCTCATAGACTCATGCATGGTAGCTCAAACATCTTTTGGAAAGAAGGAGAAGAAACCAAAATCACATCCTACAGAGTCTCAGATTGATTCTAGCCCTCAAATCATATCAGGCCCACCTATTCCTAAGGGGGATAAACCAAAGCCAGATAAACCAAAGTGTGCTTATTGTAATAAGCCCAATCATGATGAGTTACATTGCTATGAGAATAAGTTAGATGGCTATGCCAAAGAGGTTTCATATTTGACAACTATCCTTCAAAAGAGCAACATTGATATTCCTACTTCTCAAAGATCTTCTTAATCATCATTTCAGTTAGATGATACAAACATAGGAAAGGGTCATGCATTATATGTAACTACTACTCCATATTCATCTAGATGGTTACTAGATTTAGGTGCTTCACACCATATGACATCTTCTCAAGATTTGTTCTCTTCTTTTGAGGCTTCTCCTACTCCACACATTTTGATGGGGAACAACATTGTTATGTCTGTATGTGCAAAAGGTTATATTGACATTGATGATGGTAAATTTCATGATGTACTATATGTTCCATCTTTATCCTCTAAGCTTCTCTCTATTTATCAGATTACACATAGTGGGTTAAGGAAGATAGTTGAGTTTGCACAAGATTTAGTGCACATCAGAGATAGGGAGACATGCAATATTGTTACTATAGGGATTGTTGATCATTCTTCCCACCTATACTCTTTCTCTCATTTTGGTCCATCATCTCCACTATCAAAGACTCACTCTCCTTCTTCACGAGAGACTACTGAGGTGAAGTCGAGCCACTTTAACTTATGTGTTGTTCTTGAGACTAGTGTTGTAACTTCTACACCTCCACCTCATGTTCAGATTCCAACCATTGCATAGGATTACTCTTCAACATTTTCTACCATTGCAGCTCTAGTCATCGAGTCACATAACATAGTTGTTGAGGATATATCAGAGGACACACATCTCCTCTCAGATGATGGATTCAACACACCTATTATCCCACCTCCATTGGAGATTCTATTTTAGGATTCTCATGCATTCTCCTTTGAGCATTAGCTAGGACTTCTAGCTTCACCTTAAATTTAGGGGTTTCATCCTCCTTGTCCACTCTATTTTTTTCTTTCAAATCAGAGCTACATTGATCTATTCATTGACACAGGAGTTTAGCCATTCTGGGGGAGCTATGGAGTCTCAAGCCTCAATCATGAGGGGTTTCATTATACTTATGGTTTTGAGAGAGTCTCTTGATATTTTTTCTTTCTATCTCTTTTTGAAGTAGGGTTTTTCCCATGTGCTTTTCTCTATTTCTCTATTTCATAGAGATTTGGTTGCGATTGGGTACCTCACTAGGACTTTTTGCAAGACCCAAGTTTGTTTTCAACATTGTAGTTTCCTTGTTTTTTCATGCATTGTTTGTAGTTGCATTATTGCTCATCTTAAGGGGGCGTGTTAGAGTAAAGTGTTAATTTAATTTAATTTATTAAATTACCTTTATTCCCTTCTTAAGATTTCCCTTTATGCACTTGCATTTCCATTTAATAATTAAATACTAATTATTAAATGTCATTTACCTCTTAGGGTTTCCCTTTTAGTTTTTTCAATCTCCTTCTATAAGGATTGATCAATTGTAAATTTCATTCATATTTTTAGTCTAATAATCTATTTTTCATATTCTTAGAACAAAAACCTTGCCTCTTCTTTGTCTTTTCTTCTCTATGATAGGTTCTTGCATGCAGGTGTTCTTCGTGTTTTTTGGATTTGTATTGCTCAAATCTTTCAGACTTTTGAACTTGCAATTTGTTCATGGATGATGCATGTCATGGGAGATATTTTTCATTCTGCTTCCATGATCCTAAGGGCTCACTTCTCTTGTTCATCCTTTATCTCATGTATGAGATGTAATGTGCCTTGTGTTTTGGACAAATAGTTAGTTACAAAGTTAGTGACTACATTGTAGTTGTCTTTTAGATTTTGTAGCTCTTGTTAAGCTTATTGAAGTTTCTGCTCTAGATCTAGTTAAAGGGTGTGTGGGTCAGATGACTTCTTCAAGACCAATGCTGAGGCTTGCAAAGTTTCTTTTAGCTTTTCCTTGATTTCCTATGGGGTGGTCTAGTTCTTTTCTACTTTTTCTTGTGGTATACTTATCCATTTGGTTCCAAGCTTCTTCTTGACTAGTGCTTCTACGCTTCCTTGATCGTCTTTGACTTTGTCAACTAGTATAAAGAATTGGTTGATGAGATCTGTATTAGGATCATATTGGACATCAAAAGCTAGTTTTGTAATAATATTTCTGGTAATTATTGGTGTGTTATCTCATTGCTCCTTCTTGAGTTATGCTTGTCTTTTTAGGTGCTTCTTGTATTCATTGATCTCTTCTAGATCCATGTTCAAAATCTTATCTTCCTTTTCAGCTATAAGTGCATCCTGAACACTTGAAAGTGTCCCACTCTAAACCCTTCTATCCAAATGATTCCATGAGTTCGGAATGCTTGGATGCCGGCTTAGAGCTCCCTATCCACGGAGTGCAAGAGAGTGTATTTCAAGTTCAAGGGCTCTCAAATGAGCCTTAGAGATACTCTTCTTGCTAGTAAACCATGCAATGGGAGGTTCCAAAGACAAGATGCAAGAATGCAAATGTCCCAAGGAGTTCCTCAAGAATGCAATGCAACTAAAGATTAAACTAGAATGAATATGAAAAGTGCATCTATTCTAAGCATGAATGAGAATGTTACAATCCAACTATTAAGCTATCTGAGATTAAGCTACATGTAAAAATGAAATCTAAGCTAAAATGCTATGGTATGAGAGAATGTAGACAAGAAATAGAAGTTCTCCACAAAGCTCCAAAGAAACCTATTAGAAAATCTGCAGCATAACAATATTCAAATGATGGATGGATTGAGGGGGAAAGCTCTCTCCCTTTTAAAGTTGTACGGATGGTAGAGATCAAGATGAAGATGGTGGAATTTGAAAAGAGGAGTGATCCATGTGCACACACAAGTCAACCAATAGGATATAAGTTGACTTGTCATATAAGACAAAAGTCACAAAGCCTTTTCTTTTAATTGCAAAATAGAAAAAGGACTTTATGTGTGCACTTTAAGTGGGTTAGAAGAATGGGGTCTTTTATTTAATTAAAAGGGGACATGTTCTTTTAATCAAATAATGAAATTAGGATAGCATAGTCAAACTATAAGTTATAATCAAATAAATTGATTATTAGCAATTTAGTCTAGGTAAATGATTGAATTAATTTAGCCAAAATTTTGAAAAGGGGGCTAATAGTTTAGATGACCATTTTTAGGTGATTACACATCCTACTCCTCCTTTTGGTCTATTGGTCCAACATCCTTCTCATAAAATTCTCCTTCATCTCTTGAGCTATAAGGTGATGAAAATGATGAGGATGATGATGTCATCATGTATCTAGCTAGCTTTCTCATTTTTTTTCTTGTTCTCCACCTATTGTTCTAGACAGGCTTGGTGCTCTTATTTTACTTTCTTGTCTATGTCTCTTACTCTCAAACACCTTTGATTGTGATAGCATTAGTCTAACTATGGCACCTTGTTTGTGTTTCATTTTCCCTTTCTCCTATCTTGGATAGGGATTCCACATCCTCTTCCATATTTGGGGACTTTTCTTTTTGAGGTTCTTCCTCTAGTATTTGTACTATGGCAAGTGATTCATTCCTTTCATCTTCTTCCTTTTCAAGTGATGAATCAATAGAGATGGTCATTATTTTGATCATTTCTTCAATCCTTTGTTGAGTCATGTCTTTAGGTGACCTCACTATCTCCTTCATTGTTTGCTTATCCACTTGTGTGACCAGTAAAGTATCTACCGGTTGTTCATCTTTCTCTAATCCAATCGCAAACTTGTCTAACTCAGTTTCCTTGGGCATTGCTTCCTTCTCTTGAGTTACCTTGGTCAGTTCTTATTCCTCTCCTTCTAATGCATATTCCTCTCTTTGAGTGGGTCTCTATACCTTCTTTCTTGGGAATGTGTGTTCATTCCCATACTCATTCCACTACCCGGTAGTTGATTGGCTTTTAGGTAGTCATCAATGTATGGAGTTACCTCTTTTAGATGTCGACTAATTGTTGTTCTTGTCTAGTTTCTATGACCTTTTATGAGGTCAATTATATCCCTTGTATTATTGAATTTTCCTCTATATACCCTTATTGTACAGTATTTTGAGACTCGCTCATTTTGGGTCTCATCTTCGTTAGGGAATCTTCCACCATCTTCTCATAATATTTTATTCCAATGCTCCATTTGTCATTTAATAATTTTCTTAATTATTTGGGAAATTCTAACCCAACATCATATGGCTTCTTGTCTCTTATTCTTAGGCTAGATAATACAACACTTAAAATTTTTGCTTTGTTTTCCTTCACGAACCTTGTAAATTTATTCTTAAGAATAGTGTAATCATGATTCCTTACAATTAAGTTTATAATCTCACTTATAGGAATTGGTTTAGACTTTTTCTTGCATTTATTAGGCACAGGTGACACTTCCTCTTTAGTAGCTTTAGTGGCCATACCTTCTCTGAGCGGATCATCTTCTGATTTAGTTTCTTTAGCTTATGGTACTTTAGGGGATGATTCACCAGTTGGTGAATTCATGTGAGATGGACTGGTCTCTAACTCTTCCATCTTCTTTGAGCTCACAATATTGGATGGCATAGATGTAAAGGGCTTAGGTGCTTGAATCCTTATCATTCTTGGTGGGGTGGACTTTTGTGTTGCCTTCTATTCCAGTAAGAGCATGTTTCTAATTTTTGTGTAGGTGCCAAACCTTGGCAGAAGTATACTTTCATCTAAGGCTAGAAGCTTTTCTATGTGGTGTTTGGCTTCTTCATCTTTCACCTCATAGCCAAAAAGTGTTAGTCATAGAACTTTAGGTTTTGTTGAGCACACAATGCACTTATATGTGCTTGCCGGAAAGAAAATCTTGTCCTTGTAGCTTTCTATTAGAGTTGTGGTTATCCTTTCTCTTTGATTCACTTCCTTTTGGAAATTCTTGAAATAATACCACATCATGGCATTTCCTTTTTCTTCCAACCTTCTATATAACTCTCTTATCTAATTCATGACCATTTGGTCTTTACTCCATTTGATTTTTGGGGATCTGAGGAATTATCCCCTCAGGTAGAAGAAAATACATATCAGTATGGATCCATATCTTAGAGTTTGATTGTAATGGTCATTCATTATTTTCCAATTTTTTTAGTATCTTCCTATGAATATATCCACACATATCAACCTTTGATTTGTTGTGTACAATTTGAATTGCTCTGTAAGCTATGTTGCTTGGAACATAGTCACTTGCACTAGTGTGGCACAATTTTTAACCCAACACCATGGTCACAAACTTTAGTCTAGGGCTTGGGATGTCACATATGGTGCACCCCATTCCATCTTGTGTTGTCCTTCCTCCAGTAAATGAGGTTGCTTGCCTTGTCGAGACAACATTCATGGAAAAATCAATACTAGATGGATTAAACCTAGTTACCCTTTTGATTAGGTCTTTGGTAATCTCATATGGTTTGTACAACCACATATACTATTCATGAATTAACCAGAGAACAAACCTCACCCATTCATCATGAAAGAAATTTGGTATTTTCACCACTCTGAATATCATGGAATGGACTAGATCCTTGTGTTCTTCTTTCAGGGTTCCTTCTTAATAGAATGTGAATGTTCCATACAAATCTCTTATCTCTTTGTCATTGATCTCTTATATCTTAACTTATAGGTATGCACTCACATCTTATCTGAGAAGGACATCATCATGCATAGATGATAATGCAATTTTGTCTTCAAAATCTCTTCCTCTTGATATGATTCCTTGATACTTTGGGTGACTACTTTACCTATTGTAAATCAAGTTTACCTTGTTGATCTATTATGCCATCTTGTTTCTTGATTTGAAATTCCTTACTATGCAGATCCATAATAATTTCTTCCTATGGATGACACTTTCACAATATCTTGCTTTTGAGTTCTTAAGGTTTTGCAACAAGAAAGTACAAGTGTTTATCACAATGCAAAGTATCAAATGACTCTCCATCCTTGTATTAATGTCACAATGTTTACACCATTAGGGTCATAATGGTCAACAAATACCTTACCTACAAAAGGACATATATCATTAATGTGTTGAGTCGTTTGTGTAAGAATTTGGTATATCTCTAATACCATGTAAGAATTTGCCTTAGGGCAAAATTCACCCAAGACCAAGGAACTCAAGCACAAGTACAATAGTATACCAAAAGAGTATGATTAGAATAACGATATGATATTCAATTCAATATGTAATTTATATGATAGTCACTAGAGGTGCCTGTATATAAAGGCCTCTATGATGCATCTAAAATGTCTAGGAGTTAGCAACATGATAAGTCATACAACTAGGCACATGTCCACTAGGTGTGGGTTATCATTCATTAAGCACAAGAGTAAGTGCAATGATGACAGGATAAGCCTACAAAGGTGTAGCACGCAAAATTATGTTGTAGACACCATGTGCTTAATTAAGAGTGCTAATAACTGTGTTGTCTACATGACAACTTAGTTAATTATGCAAACTCCAGTGTTGTAGACACCATGTGTTGAATTAGAGTTGCTTACTCCAATGTTGTCAACATGACAACTCATAAGAGTATGTAAACTCCTAAGTGTCTCACTTAATAAATAATAAAATAATGCATAATAATAATAAAATAATGTGTTGACCCAAGTAAACTTAAGTAAGTGTAAATAGTAAATACTTATTTCCACCAATAGTTTGAAATGGTTACTTTTTCAAAGCCTTGATCGATAGGTTATGCCTTGTGTCTCCATTCATTCTTTTCATTGCTATCGGTTTTGTATCAAGGGGCCAATTTCTGATTGTTCCCCTAGTCTTCTAACCCCTCTAAGTTGTGCAAGCTTAGTTAGTTTTTATGATCTTTCCAATGATTGGTGAGTTTTCCACCTCATCTGGCTTGGTCTCAGTTTCTTCAATCTTCTTTGTCCACTATTTGGAAAAGTCTTTCCCTAGTTGTTCCATGGTCACATTCTTCTCTTTTCTTACTGGAGACTTACTACCTCACCTTCTACTGCATCTACAATCTCTTGCAAGATGTCCAAATTTGTGGCAAATATAATAGGTCATTTTGATACCTTTCCATGGTCTAGTGTTATTCCTTAGATTTGTCCACAACTTGCATTGAGATATTGGGTGTCCTTCATTTCCACAAATCATACAGACTAGTGTGGGAAACCTATCTCTTCCAATTGGACTCATTTCCTTAGGAGACCTTTGATTGTCTCGAGCTTTGGTTCAAAAATCTTATCCTTTATGCCTATACTTATTGTAGTAGCAGCAATGTCTATCTATTCTTTTCTCATTAAAATGATATATAAATTGTTAGGTAGTGTAGCCATAGGGATGGCAATTGTTGTAGGACCCTTAGTAGGTACATTGTTAAACAAGTGTTATCTACTTAAACCAACACACACCATACGTGTTCCCTACCTTACCACAAAAAATACAAGTGGGTTTAACAATACCCTTACCTTTTTGAGACTTACTTGTAGATATTCCACTATTCACATTCTTTGTTCGAAAGCTCTCTCCTTCTTCAGTCTTTCTATCACCTTGGTAACCAAGACTAGTTGTTCTTTTGTTTTTCCCTTAAGCCTTTAGTGTCTCATTAATCTTCTCAGAGCTCTCGTTGAATCTCCTCAATTTCTCATTCTGTTCATTTGTGCTTCTCAACTCTTTAGTAAGCTTGAGCACTTTCTCAATCAGTTCCATGAATTGTTCCATATTGGGGTGACTACACTCTTCAGTCTTTAGTTCACCCACTCTCTTTGCCACTACAATGGCTTCATCCCTTGGCAACATCTCATTCAACTTGAGCTTTGGCAACTTTTTTGATTAGCTCATCTCTCTCCTTGCTAAATGAGTGGAAGTTCCCTTTGGCTATTGTATTTCAACCATTAAATTAGAGATGGCTATATCTGACACCTTAGAGTCACTATGTTGTTGTTAAATGACCTCTTGACTTTTGCTAAGTTTCAACATCAACTTCTTCCTCATAGCTAAGGATTTTCTTAGCTTTTCTTTCAAGTCCTCAATTGTGTCCAAGGCTTCTTCCAACTGTCTTCATAGTGATTATGTTTGTCTTCCCTCAATTTGTTAGACTTGTTGCAACCAAGATTTGTGCTCTGATACCAAGTGTTGACTCCTTCTGATATTAAGAGTGGGGGTGGGGGGTGATTCAGTACCACTTGCAAAATTGTTTATTATCTGATTCTTCCAACTAATATTAATACAACCTACTTTACACTTAAACATAAGATAAAAGCATCAAGATAAAACAAGTTAAGTCACATGCATAAAATAATTCATCTAGTTGATAGAGGGATGAGTTACCTTTGGAGTATTTTGAGATTCTTGAGTAATTGCTAGTGGAAGACAGGAGTATGTAATGTTTTCTTGGGCCTTTGGCTTATGCTTTGTATCTTGGTTTTGATTGAATAAATTTTTACCCCTCTTTTTTCAAAAAATAATTCATCTAGTTGACACAAGTATTTTGTATGTGGAAACCTTCAATATGAGGACAAAAACTATCGGGGGGATAATATACCCACTAGCCCTTATAATGCATGTAAAGAGGTTCCTTGTTAAGAGCTACACGTGCCTCTTCTAGAAGTGCATCTTGTTGAGGATGCTTGCAACCTATTAGGGTTACTGAAGATTTGTTATAACTACCTAGTTAGAGGATTTGCAAATCTCCTTCTGAGAGACACCTTGTTAGAGGATTTTACAATAGGCTTCCAAAAGAAGCTTTCCCAGTTAGGAGATTACAAATAGATGCGATGGTAAGAAAATATACCAAGTGTTTGACTTGAATGTGGCACTGATTTGTCATGGGGATTATTTCTCTATCTCCTTTAAGGATGCTTTGATATTTTTGCTTGCTTGATGAGTATTCTATCTTCACCTCTCCCTTGATTTCCTACAACAATTATTTACTACTATTATTTCACTCTACTATGCTTATTGCATCTAGATTCTTCCTTCTCTATTCTTCATATTCTTAGTATGTTCTCTCTTGTTAATAACTCTCTTCACTATTCTCTACTACCTCTTCAACAACTTTCAAACTTTGTTGCATATACCCTTTTGCCGATTTTAGGGCACAATTATTGATAATTGAATTTTCTTACTTATTTTGAATTCAATTTTTGAAAGACCTGTGAACCCTATGCCTAGGGTCTAGGCTAGTAGCTTTGCTAGCCCTACCTGCACACCAATGGTAGCCTGTCATCCTTGCCTTCTTGCACAATTTTGGCTTCTCCTTTCTGTCACATCGATGGTGACTCATTCTGATGATGACTCAAATCAACTGATATCCACTTTTAAATCCTTGCTAGTGAATGTGCCAAAGTGTATGTTGGCATTGCCTCTTGATCAAAAACTGCAGACTTCCTCCTCTTGTTGTTTCCTCTTGACCGATTGTCACACATTTTTCCAAACATATATTCTTGGTCATCAATGGCAACATCTAATGCTTATCTTAATCTTTATGCCACAAATGCGGGTGAGGCCAACAAGAACTATGACTTGCATCTATATCATATTCAATGAGAAGGTTTTATATTTTTCAATGAAGGTTTTTAACAAAAGTTATGACAAGGAAATGACTCTAATGTTGTTTTGAATAACATCCCCACCTACATTAGCAAGACACAAAACATGATGCTTTTAAGACCCGTGTTAATGACAGAAGTAACAAAGGCTCTCTTTTAGATAGGTATTGATAAGGCTCCTAGTCTTGATGGGTCTCTAGAAGGTTTATTTTAAAAATTATGGGACATATTTTCTCATGAAACTTGGGAAACAGTACAGGAATCTAGATTGGGTAGCTTCATCCAATAATACCTTTATTGCCTTGATTCCAAGTAAAAAGAACATGTAAACCATTAAAGATTATAAACCAATTGCTTTATGTAATTTACAAGATTTTATCAATAGACATTAGAAATAGGTTGAAGTTTGTTTTATACTCATTCATTTTTCTAGAACAAAATGTGGTTTCGCTCCAAACAAATATATCTGTGAAGGAGTTATTGTGGCTCATGAGATGGTGCATATTGTTTGACAAACATAGACATAGAGAATGAAGTTAGGCTAGACATAAAAAGAGACAATGATAGGTAAACAAAAATTATTTGTTATATGTCCTTAGACAAATGAGATTTGACAACAAATGGACTAGTTGGATTGAGTTTTTTATAAACACTCCTCAGTTCATAAATGATAGTCCTCAAGGATTTTTTAGGAGAACTAAAGGTACTCACTATGGTGATCCTATTTCTCCTTTTTATTCATAATTACAAGTGAACTCATAAAGATTGATCTCCAGTAAAAAAAAAAGATCTTGGAAGGGCATCAAGGTGGCCTTGGATGTTGACAATGTCTCACATCTCCAATTTGCTAATGACACCTTATTTTTTTGTGTCTCCTTATTTAGAGAGATAATAATAATGTGCAAGACCCTTAACACCTATAACAAGGCCACGAGACAAAAATTAGTTAGCATAAATATGCCATATTTTTCTTCTACACCCTAACAACAAAACAACAAGAGATCAACAAAATTTTGGGATTCACAATGGGCTCACTTCCATGAAAATACTTGGGTCTACCACTTTTTGGTGGAGAGAATAAATCTAATTTATAAAAAAATTTGGTTGATGATTTCTTTGAGAAAATTGATGGTTGGAAAAGTAGATGGATCTCTTTAGCTAAAAGAATCATTAGGTTCATCTTTGCCATCGCAATTTATTCAATGATGTTCCTTGAACTCCCTAAGAATCCTATCACACAAATTGAACCAAAAATTAGGAAATTTTTTAAGAATAGAATCACTAACCAAGACAAACTCCCTTTTTTGGATTGAGATAAGGTATGCATAAACAAAGGTGTTAGTGGATTAGGATTGAGGAGTTGACACACACTAAATGAGGTTGTAGGTGCAAAGATGGTTTGGAATTTGTACACCCAACCATATCAGCTTTGGGTGTGAATTCTCAAATCCAAATATTTAGACTCAAGAGAAATGGACAAATCCTCAAAATAAAAATCCTCCTCAAGGCTCTGCAATCTAGAACTTTCTCATTTCTTGTAAGAAAGTGTTATAGTTCACATCACTTGGCATGTTGGTAATGGTGAAAATGATAAATTTTGGGAGGACTCATGTAATGGTTGTGAGAACTTAAATGCCAACAAAGAGATGACCTTAGTAAAAAATTGGTTTAAAATGCATTGCAGAGACAAGGTTCAATTACATAGAAATGGTAAATGATTCCTTGGGAGACATGAGAGGCTGAAAATGTATTGAATACATAGATCTTCTGACAATCTAAAAAGCACATCTATAAGCTATCTTTAATTATAGATCGATAACTTGGACTTATACTTGACAAAAAGAGCTATATGGTGTGGTGTAAAAGATGGTAAGTATTTAGTTAAATTAGGTTATAACCTATTGGATAGAGCTCAAGAAGATGAAAGGTAGTTGATTGACCTTTTTTGGGGAAAGGAATGTCTACCCAAGGTGGGGACCTTTACATGGCAAGCAAAGAGGCTAAATTCTCACAAGAGAGAGAAGAAAAAGACCAGGTTTCTAAGGACCTACTAGATGTGTGTCATGTAATGATGTAGAAGGACACGTTGATCATTTATTGGTTTAATGTGAAATCACTCAAGAGTGTTGGAAAAGGTTTCAAGGAAAATTGCATTGGCAAGGCCTTTGTAGAATGAAATCAAACATGTCTTCCAAGATTGGCCAACATATCTCCAAATATACTCTTTTGAGTGTTTGGACTCTATGTTCATCCCTCTTGATTTCAAATGTATCGAAGGAGAGAAACAAATAGATTTTACAAGATAACGAGGAATCACTGGAAAGGTTACATCTGAGAATCAACAATGCAATTCAAGAAGCAACAAGAGCAACAACTTCTAGATTCTCCAATCCCACAATTCCCTTTACTTTGGGGGATTGACTTATTCAAAAAGAGTGGTTGGTTATTAAACTCAAATCCATGAATAATTTTATCCCTCTCCTCCCCTTCTTAATGCGATTATTTGGGAAAAACCTAAAGAAGGGTGATGGAAATGTAATTTTGATGGAGCCTCAAAGGGGAACCCAGACCCTTCTCGCATAGTATTTATAGTATGAGATTCAAAAGGTGATCTTATCACATGTGAAGGAAATTGTCTAGTGGATGGAACAAATAATGTAGTGGAAGTTGAAGCTTCTCTCTTGGAAATCAAAGCAACCAAGAAGTTAGGGGCTAGGAAACTGCATGTGGAAGGTGACTCACAATTTTTTATAAATGTCATCATCAAAGGTGGCATGGAAGCTTGAGACCTACAAAACCACATAGCCCAAATAAATGACGAATTGAGATCTCTTGTAGATTTCAATTCACCACACATAAGAAAACATGAGAATAAAGAGGTTAACATCATATCCAAAAGAGCATTAAGCCTAAACATGTTTGAATTTGTTATTGGGATTTCCAGGATGTCAGATTTGAGGAATGAAATATCATTTAATTCCAACATCATCCTCAAATGCATTGTGGTTGCCACCATTCCTCCTCATAAATACAACATACAGTTAATGACCCTGATGTGATGGTTTTCATGTGAGTACATAGTTGGATGTGACATGTCTTTATTTGCATTCCCATTGACAATCATGTTAAAAGGTTGAGTTATGTGCTTGCAACATAAAAAAAGAATTGCAAATGAAAGAGAAAAAACAATGAAATGTTTGGTTTGGTTTTTAGTAGAGATGGAATTGACATTCACACTCACCTATCTTAAGCAACAAAACCCATTTCATGGACACAACAAAAATGTGAGAATGGAAAGAAATGTTTTATCTTGTCCATCATAGAGTCACCATGATCATTGGCATGCTATTGGGATAAATGTTTTACGAGGTAGAAAATCATCATCAAACAAACACATACAATTATTCAATGATAATGTTGAGGGCTTTGCAACTTGGAGAAGGCAAGGACATTGCTTTACAATGGTAAAACTAGTTCCATTAGAGGCTCTGCAAGACATGGATGACATTTGGAAGCTTCAATCCCAAGAATTGGATAAATTTGGGAAACAAACAAAGTGGGATGGAGAAGATACATGGGACAAAGTACACATCCTTTGTGTGGCACTTTGAAGAGTAATTCAAGAACAAAAGATTTAGGGAGGCTAGAAAGGGATGGTACGTCTTGAAATTACTTGTAATGTGACCAATCATTGATGAGGACATTGAAAGAATGAAAGCTCTGGTGAGTTGGACAACAAAATATGAGGAATAGTTGCATGAGTAGATGCATGTACAAACATAGGCAAATAGAGAAGAGGAGGATTTCTCAGAGGCCCACATCAGTGCATTGTTGTGAGAAATTCCACAAGCCCTTCATTGAATTATGTGTGTTTCTTCCACTTCCTTTATTTGGTTTAAGTTTCTTTCTCCAAGGGTTGGGTTTGGTAAACTCTCTATTTTTGTATAAACAATGTAAAAATTTGATTTGGTGGTGAGTTCGAATAGAAAGATGTTAAGTAATTGTCTAGTTTTTTGAAGACACAATGTTTTTTATTGTAATTACACATGATCTTTGGTTTGATTGGGGGGTCTGGTATGAGCACGATTGAAAGCCAGGCTTTGATGTCAAAAAACTATTTTGAAGTGTAAAATCCTCTTATAATGACCGATAAAAGGTCTCTCTCTCAACAATATACGTTTTAAATACTATTTTAAGGAGAGTTTCACTAAATTCAACTATTTTCTTTTTAACAAAATACATCTTGTATTGTGTAAACTATGCCTATATTTACCTTTTTTTTTCCTGTTTAATATAGTTAACTATAAATTATATATTTTATTATTATATTTATCTAATTTTGAATATATAGAAAATAAGAGTTAATTGAAATATTGAATTAGGTATACAATATGTAGTATACGGCCAATTGCGAAATAGCTAATAATAATTTTTTCTTAATAGAATATTACGAGCACAATTAAAAACAATATTATTATCAATTAAGTAGAAAGCTGGGAACTTGCGGGCATGGTTTAGCACGATTCCCATGGACCCCAGGCTGCATCTCTACATTCGAACAGCGTAGGATTTACGAACAAAGTTCGTCTGTTCTTGTTTTAATCCCTTTTTTCTCAGACGCCCAAATAATCCAAGCTTGTAATAAGGTCTCTGGTCATTGGATTGATCGCCGTGGCTTCGCAGGCTGTTTTTGATCCAGAAAAGGAAATTGTGAAAGAAGGAACTGCGGAAAGAAATCGGGGAGAGACATGTAAGTTAGCATTCGTTTCCATTCTATTGGATTCAAGTGCCTTGGTATCTTAATTTATTTTATGTGCGTTTACCTGTTGGGTACTTATGTTCTGCATTTCTCTGATGGGTTCTCCGATTTCTGTCCTAATCTCCTTATTGAGCTTTCTAGGTTTCTTAGGCACCCACTTTCATTATTCATCTGATTGGAGTCAGTTTTGGTTTTCTTTGCAGCCACCTGAGCAGTCGTTTGATTGGATCAGACATATCAGACATCGATATGGTAGGGAGTAATTCTTCACCTGGGGAGCAGGATCAGAATCAAGATGACAATGGTGTGCCTTCTGAGATTGAGGGGTCTATTGAGAGTTTAAGCAGGAAGGCACAAAATGCCCTCGCCCTGGCCAAAAAACACAAATTTTGGGAAACCCAACCGGTTGGGCAATTCAAGGATGTGGAGAATCGGGACATGCCCGAAGGTCCAATAGAGGATCCCACCCCGTTGTCTGAGGTTAGGAAGGAGCCATACAATCTGCCCAATCAGTATGAATGGTGTACTTGTGATATTGATAGTGAGAACACTCTCACCGAGATTTACAACCTGTTGACCAATAATTATGTGGAGGATGATGAGAACATGTTTAGGTTTGATTACTCTAAGGAGTTTCTCAAATGGGCTCTCAGACCCCCTGGCTATTTCAAGAGCTGGCATATTGGTGTTAGGGTTAAGAATACCAGGAAACTGGTAGCTTTCATTACAGGTGTCCCGGCCAAGATCAGAGCCCGAGATCGATCTGTCCTTATGGCAGAGATCAATTTTCTCTGTGTTCATAAGAAGCTCCGATCCAAGAGGCTTGCACCAGTTCTGATTAAGGAAGTTACAAGGAGAGTGCATCTGGAAGACATCTGGCAAGCTGCATATACGGCAGGGGTTGTTCTGCCTACTCCAATTGCCACTTGCCAGTACTGGCACAGGTCACTGAATCCTAAGAAGCTCATAGATGTCGGATTCTCAAGGCTTGGAGCTCGGATGACAATGAGCAGGACCATCAAGTTGTACCGACTGCCAGAGAATACCATCACTCCTGGTTTCAGGGCAATGGAAAGGCATGATGTTCCTGCTGTCACTAGGCTTTTGCGGAATTACCTGTCCAAATTTCTTGTTGCCCCAGATTTTAGCGAAGATGATGTTGAGCACTGGCTACTTCCCACTGAAAATGTGGTTGACAGTTTTTTGGTAGAAAATCCAGAAACTCATGAAATTACAGACTTCTGCAGCTTCTACACTCTTCCATCCTCAATCCTGGGCAATCCCAACTATTCTATGCTGAAGGCTGCTTATTCATATTATAATGTATCAACTCAGACGCCTCTGCTTCAATTAATGAATGATGCTCTTATTGTTGCGAAGCAGAAAGATTATGATGTGTTCAATGCTCTGGACATCATGCAGAATGAGTCTTTTTTGAAAGAGTTAAAGTTTGGGCCAGGTGACGGACAGCTTCATTATTACCTCTATAATTATCGCATCAAAGTTGCCCTGAAACCATCAGAATTAGGATTGGTGCTTCTATAGATTTGGACGAGGTGAATCCTGTTGAATTTCAGATGCAAATAATGTCAGGTCAAGGAGACTTCTTATTTTATGTACTTGTACATCTATTTGGTTTGTGGAATTTATGGTAGTATGCATGTCTGATGCATTTTTCCTCTGTTATTTTGCCAAAGGTCATGATCTTTGCCAAACAAGAAATATTTTCTTATTTATTTTGGCTCTATCGGGATATGCAAATAGCTTGCGTTCATATACATGCAAAGTTCTTGAGTATGGATAATGCAT
This sequence comes from Cupressus sempervirens, assembly GCA_028749045.1. Classification (NCBI taxonomy): domain Eukaryota; kingdom Viridiplantae; phylum Streptophyta; class Pinopsida; order Cupressales; family Cupressaceae; genus Cupressus; species Cupressus sempervirens. The sequence continues at coordinate 811,299,457 of CM053790.1, read as the reverse complement.
TTTTTTAACGTTATTAGCTATGCTCCTATCTTTTGGGATTCTGTCTTCTTCATGTATCAGGTTATTGATTTTACTGTATGAAATGCAGGAAAAAACGGGCTCTCTTAATGCTAAAATATATGACATTAGCCAGAGTTTTGGTAATTGTTTTCTTTGAAAAAGATTCGGAATATTGAGGCAGTTAAAAAAGGTCGGCCCAATAAAGAATTAATTCATTTAATTGTTAACTAGTATTTATTTATTTATTATTTATGAAACTAGGCCGGCCGATCCAACTAATTAGGAACGTTACAACCATCCCGTCCCAAAGATTGCTTGTCTTTGAGCAATATGCACTTGCATGGTAAAATTGAATGCCAGGGTCCCAAAACAACCTCAGTATCACTTCTTTGCCACTGTGCTGCCCAACTCCTATTGACTTTATGGTTCAACCACAGGCAAACCATCAGATCTGTTGCCCTCCCAACCATAGATGATAAGCTCTATCATCACCCCCAAGCACACTTTATATTTTATACATCACAGAATTCATTACTATTTAGTATTGGTTCAAGAATTGCCTTGCGTATAATGAATCAACGCCTCCTAATAGATCTCCAGTCAGTCTTTAAATTTTTGCGCCAAGAATAGAAACAGAGCTGTTAATTACAAGTTACATTCATATAGGTCTTGCTCAATTACATAATTGCAAGTTACATGAATCACCCAAATAGGGCCAGACCCAAATAAGGATTGATACGTATGACAATGTTCATTACCAACATGGCTAAGGCCGACATGCCAATTAGCCATTAGGTGTATTAGGTCATCCCCAGAAGGGATCGGACCTAGCTATACATCAACACTCCCTCTTAGCTACTGAGGATTCCTTCTCAATATCTGAGTTACATACTGACAACCATCATGACTACTTGCATGAAAATGTAAGTGAATACAACCACCATGGCTACTCCCAGAGGGTGGATCCTTCATGACTACTTTCATGAATGGAATCACAAGTGCTCATCATACAAATGCGATGATGTTCACCATGACTACTCCTAGAGGGTGAATAAACAAAAGTACACTTCATGAAATTTCTTTCGTGATCCACCATGTCCACTCCAGAGGGTGGATTTACCATACCTACTTGCAGAGGGTGGAATGAGGGCTTTCACCTCAGTTTTTCCTAGATAAGAATGCATCTCCACCATGCCTACTAGTAGAGGATGGAACAAGGGTTTTCATTTCAAACTTCTCTCAAAGAAGAATGCATTATCATGAGCTTGCACCTCAAGCTTCTCCCAGAGAAGAATGTGCATTACCAAGGTGATGTGGCTCCCTCTAAATTTGATATCAACGTCCCAAAATGACTCGCTCCCTCTAAATTTGATATCAACCTCCCAAAATGATTGGCTCCCTTTGAAGCAGATGTCAACCTTCTCTCCTCTTCATCCAAGGTTGCTTCTAATGATATAACAGACTTCGTTTGAATCAAATATCAACCTTCTGACCTCCTCAATCAAGGTTGCCTCTAATGAATTATCGGCCTCCCTCTATGTCATGCCCAAGATACGGGGCAAAAACACACAATTTTTTTTTTTTTTTTTTTTGGGGCATGACACTCTGAATGCTAATTCTTCCTCTTTGAAGAAATGCAAGTAGTTATCAAACTCTTTTCTTCTTGAAGGCAATCTCCTATGCTTCTTGGTTCGTCCTGGAAGCATTTCACAAAGATTAATAATAGTCCAAGACTACTTCGAAGAGAAATATCAATGCTTGAATCATACATGATTCACTATCCCAATGATATAACATGAATTAATAATGACATGAAAAACTGATGAACATTATTCAACCATAAAGAATACTTCTCTCTTTATAATATAGTCTTCCACCAACTTTCTTTCCTAATTTCGCTGAGAAATGAAATTAGACAAAATGCAAGGTGAAGTGTTGAGTGAAATGAAATCTACAAGTCTTTCCCAGTTTTCTAACCGGCTTCGATGCCATGTTGACTTCATGGTAGTGCTCAGGAACCACAGGCAAACCATCAGATTTGTTGCCTTCCCAACCATAGATGATAAGCTCTTATAATCACCCCTGAGCACATTATATATTCTATACATTGCAGCATTCATTAGTATTGATGCAAGAACAGCCTTGCGTATGTATGAATCAACGCCTCCTATTAGACCTCCAGATGGCGTTGTAGTTTTGGTGCCATGAATAGGGCCAGACCTACTAATTACAGTTTACATTCATATAGGTCTTGACCAATTATATAATTGCAAGTTACATGAATCACCCAAATAGGGCCAGACACAAATAAGGATTGATATGACAAAGTTCATTAGCAACACGGCTAAGACCGACATGCCAATTAGCCATTAGGTGTACTAGGTCGGCCCTAGAAGGGATCCGACTTAGCTACACGCCAACAACTCTGAGATAAACGTCTTTCTTCGAACCTCCATATCTGATCTTATCAGTCCTTGAACCATTGGTTTATCAGCTCACCTCCATATAATTGCAGTACATAACCATGAAACCCTCTAGATAAACTTGTAGTTTTTCTTCTTGGCCCCGAATCTCAGACAAACCAACCATTACAACTGATTGTAATGCTCCAGTGCTCCACTTTGATCCAACCATCAATGCTGAAGCTTGCTACTGTGTTATTCTGAAGCATCCCCATTATCAAATTGATCAAGGGATTCAAAATCTCAACACTGTCACACCAGCAGATGTGCAGGGATGTATGTTTCTTGTCATGCTACCAATGTCCAATGTAATCTTAAATTTGTACGAGTTCCCAAGGATGTGAACAATGATTACCTTAAGTGCATAATCAGTCATGACAGTACACCATATACTGCTTTTATGAATTAGAACAGCTTGTATCTGACTGAGAATCTCACCCCAAGTGCAGTGGTTAATAAATCCAATGATAAAGGATGATGAGAGTTCATCAATAAGCCAATCTCTAGTAAGAGAACGATAATACAATCCTTTTCAAGTTTCAACTCCCCGAATAAGCTTCTATGCCCAAAAGACAGCCTGAAAACTTTGTAGTTTCATCATGCCACATACCAAGGCTTAGATGAAACTTATCCACTCCAATTCATTGCTGCTCAACATGAATAACATTTATCAAGGTCAATGACATGTTCATTGCAAAAAAACTGAGCTGGGAAATTTTTGATAAAAAGTTTTTTGAAATGTTCAATCGGGTTTTGGTTTATTGCCATTGAGAAATCTATTTCCATTTCCAGTCATTCTCTTTTCTCTCTCTGGTTTTTTGGCTCGAGGACGACAGATCCAATGGGGTATCTTGCTTAGTATGCCTTGTTCAATTGGGTTTTGGCTTAATGCCATAAAACTGAGCTGGCAGTATTTGATAAAAGTTTTGTAAAATGTTCAATTGAGTTTTGGCTTATTGCCATAAAAACTGAGTTAGAAAATGTTCATTGCAATAAAACTGAGCTGGGAGATTTTGGATAAATGTTTTGTGAAATGTTCAATTGAGTTTTGGCTTATTGCTATAAAATAATTGAGTTAGGAAATTTCATATATGGTTCTAGAAAAGTTTTCTGCCCAGTGTTTGTGACATTGATAAGAATCACATTCCAATCTGGCACAAGAATTCATAAATTATCTAGGCTGGATAAATACATTCTGGCTGAATCATATTTCTCTGTGATGTGAAAGTTATCTCTTCTGTCCAGTTAATTTGAATGAGCAGTTTGGAGTTTGCTTACATGAATTATAGAATATTCTACATGAAGAGATCCTGAAAGTAAGTACAAAGTTTTAAAAAGGACAATGCTGGCAAGTTACAACAAAGCTTGCAAAAGGAGAAAGGCTGGTAGGTTCTGTGAAATGTCTCCAGTAGCCACACCACAACAGACTGCATAGAAGTAACAACAAGGCCTGCAAAAGTTTCAGTGCTCCCAAGGTTCCATCCTTCATCCTTATTACCTTAGCAAAACGCCAATAAGATTATGGCTGGAAAACTTGAATAACTGATTAATCTTATTTCTTCTTCCCAAGGTGCGTGAAATTAATTGGAGGAATGGCAGAACTGACTCTAGACTGTCCATTTGGTCTTGTAATATGCATATACAATTAGTATTCTATCTTTTAAAACTGTTTGTAACCATGTAATGGGCACCCCTGGATGTCCCAAAAAACTAAACCAATTTGCTAAAAGGAATTTTGTCAAACAGTTTGGATTCAATCTCTTATTTCTCCGTTTAATGTTTTAAACTCCTCATAACTCCGGAAATCAAACGTTTATTTGTTTGTTGTGTTTTGTGCATGGAATTGGTATCATACAACATAAACAAGAAATAAACTACAATAATATGCAAAGTGGAAATGAACTGCTATTAATAAAATGTTATTTTTAGAATTCATAAAACCAAATACATGGCAGATTTATCAACTCACTAATTACTTCAGCAATATTGACATAATACTTCAGCTCATGCTTTCGAACTTGTTGCTACAGTGCTTTGTCCTTCAATCAGTCTACTACCTTCATAATATCATTCCCTCAAAGTGGCATAAGCGTCGGAAAAGTAGTGAAGAAGATATGAGCAAAATACCAAATCTGCCTGTAGCTGGAAATGCAATTAAATTGCCTGATAATGAAGCCAATAACAAAGAATTCCAAAGGCCAAATCCCAAGGGAATGACGTCTAGAATGTTACAAGAGAGGATAGACGTCCTCAAATGCCAAGAACGGAGCTGCAACTCACACACCAATTTCTTCTCATATTCAACTTGGCTAATGAAGCCACAAATGCTTCCTTTTATTCGATTTCCAAGGGTCCGCTCAACTCATATGGGCAATGTGGGATAAAAGATGTTTAGTATATAAAACATATATTAAAATACCCCTTATGTCTCCCTTGGGTACACATCCCCATAAAATAAATATTAAAGTAACACTAATATTTTACAATTAAATTAGACGTTACTTTAATAAAACTTCAGGCATTAAAATGTATTAGCAATCGGACTCCGAATAATGCGAGTGATAGCTCATCAGAAAGCTCTCACCGAGGAGTATCAAATCCAATTACCAAAATTGACCTGCACTGTGTCCTGTTGACTTACTAAAAATAGTAAGTATGCCTGAAACTGAGTAAATCAACTTCGTTTTGGCCCAAACTAAAAATGACTAGGCCAAAACACTCTAGGATCCCATTAAACCCTTCGTTAGCCCTCGGGACCATGTAGAACAAGGCTAACGCACACACACTTGGTCAACTGCTAAAATGGGGACATTACAGTCCGCCCCCCTTGAAATTGCTTGTCCTCAAGCAATCTCAGTCCAACTTGCTAAATAACCTGCTCACTCTCCCATGTAGAATCTTCCTTCGGTAGGTCTCTCCATCTGACCAAATACTCCTTCACTATCCTGTTTCTAAGCTTCCTCTCTCTGGTGTCCAAAATAGCCTCGGGTACTAACACAAGCTTCCCCTCCTCATCCAAAGGGGGTAAATCTGCAGAAGGCACTACATTCTGACCAATGGCTTTCTTAAGCCTAGACACATGAAACACATTGTGCACTCGATTGCCCTCTGGAAGCTCAAGCTCATAGGCGACTTTGCCCACTTTGCGAATCACCTTGTAGGGACCATAAAATCTAGGTTTCAACTTTTCAGCTCCGCTCTTCTTGAGTGATGACTGTCTATATGGTTGTAGCCTCAAGTAAACCATATCCCCTACCTCGAAGCTACGCTCTATTCGGTGCTGATCAACATACAATTTCTGTTGATTCTGGGCTTGTTGTATATTCTCTTTGAGCACTTTCAGGATGTCCTAACTATCTTGCAATAAGTTTTTGGCTTTGGGCACTCTACTGTCCCCCAAAACTAAATCCATGAAGCTAGGTGCTTCATAACCATAGAGTGCCATGAAAGGAGTCATCTTGATAGACATATGATAAGTGGTGTTATAACAATACTCTCTCATATGCAACCATCTGATCCAAGCCTTTTGTTGTGCAGTTACATAGTTTCTCAAATATCCTTCCACCCATTTATTCACAATCTCTGTTTGCCCATCTGTTTGTGGATGATAACTAGTGCTAGGTGTAAGATCTGTAACACAACCTAAACAACTCTTGCCAAAAAACACTCATAAACTTACTATCTCGGTCGCTGACAATGAATCTGGGCAGCCCATGTAACCTGAATATCTCTTTAAAGAAAAGATCTGCCACCTGTGCTGCTGTGTAAGTGGACGGAATAGCAAAGAAGCGAGCAAACTTTGTCAAGTGGTCCACCACCACATAGATGCAATCTCTTCCCTGCACTCGTGGTAAACCAGTGATGAAGTCCATCGAAATACTTTCCCATTTCCTATTAGGAATGGGCAAGGGCTGTAATAAACCTGCAGGAAATGTGTGCTCTCCCTTATTCTGTTGATAAACCACACACTCCCTGACATACCTCTGAACATCATCCTTGAGCCCTTTCCATGAAAACCGCTCTCGGATCTGCCTGTAGGTCTTGAAGACCCCCGGATGTCCAGCTATGGGTGCATCATGAAATGCCTTCAGTATCGCCTCTCTCAAATGTGATGACGGAATCAAATAAACCCTGTCCTGAACTCTGATCGATCCATCTATCACCTCATAGTGATCATCCTGTATGGTACCTGAAATCAATCCAGAAGCCCAAGCATCTCCGACATACTCTGCTATAATCCGATCTCTCCAATCTCCTGAAATCTTTGCCAGAGCACATAAGTGAGGTCTCCGAGATAAGGCATCAGCCACCACATTTTTCTTACCTTTGACAAACTCTATGTCAAAGTCATAAGCCTGCAATTTAGTCACCCATTTTTGTTGCCGGTCATTAAGATCACGCTGGCTCATGAAGTATTTAATACTGTTGTGATCAGTCTTGATCACAAAACGTCCACTTACCGAATATGATCGAAATTTGGCCAATGCATGCATTATGGCCAACATCTCCCGGTCATAGACAGAATAACTCTTCTCAACTCCCCGGAGCTTCCTACTCTCAAATGCAATGGGATGCTTCTCTTGCATCAATACTGCTCCAATCCCATCACCTGATGCATCACAATTAAGCTCAAAAGGCTTCGTGAAATCCGGTAGAGCTAGAACTGGACATGAAGACATTACCTGCTTGAAATGCTCAAAACACCTCTGTGCTGCCCCTGTCCACACGAAGGCTCCTTTCCTGGTAAGATCTGTCAAGGGTGTAGCAATCTGTGAGAATCCCTTAACAAACCTCCTATAAAAATCACATAAACCAAAGAATCCCTTAAGCTGTGTAAGGTTTGTGGGAGTAGGCCATTCTACAATAGCTCTAATCTTTTCGGGATCAACCCGAACGCCATCTGCACTAATGATATGTCCCAGGTAAAGGAGCTCAGTCATGCCAAACTCACATTTAGATTCCTTGGCATACAATGACTCTCTCTCCAGAATAGATAACACCTCCTCTAGATGATGTAAGTGCTCCTCCCAGGTCTTACTGAAGACCAAGATGTCATCAAAGAAGATCAAGACAAATCTCCTCAGCTGCTTCCTGAATACCTGGTTCATACAACTTTGAAATGTAGCAGGTGCATTGGTTAGACCAAATGGCATAACCACGAACTCAAAGTGGCCATAGTGACATCGGAAGGCTGTTTTCTCAATGTCCTTTGCTCTCATCCTGATCTGATGGTATCCGGATCGCAAATCAATTTTGGTGAAGAAGCATGCCCCATGCAACTCATCAATCAGCTCATCAATCCTAGGAATGGGATACCTGTTTTTAATTGTTTTCTTATTCAGTGCCCTATAATCGATGCACATGCGCATCGTCCCATCCTTCTTCTTTACCAATACTACTGCTGAAGCAAAAGGGCTCTTACTGGGCCTGATATGCCCCATCTCCAACAAATCCTTAATCGCCTTCTCTATCTCATCCTTGTGTTTCTTAGGATGACGATAGGGAGTAATCATAACTGGTTTGGCTCCCTCCTCGAGCTCAATAACATGTTCCATCCCTCTGTCAGGAGGAACCCCATGAGGAATATCGCTAAATACTTTAGCGTGCCTATCGAGTATTTTCTGGACATCTAGTGGATGACTCTTTTCTTGTGGCTCTGGTGAAGTTGGCATAATGTGGCATTCTGCCGCCCACTCTATGTCATCATGACGAAAAAGTCTCTGCATTCTCCTCAAGGACACTATTCTGCAACCTCCATCTGAAAGCCCTCTAAGTACCACAGTTCTCCCCTCATGCTGGAATCTCATCTCCAATTTCGCTAGATTGAGTGTGAACTCAACTAGTGAAACCATCCATGTCATGCCAAGGATGACATCATAATCTCCCATGTCCACAACATAGAACTCATCCTCCAACTCGTAGCCATCTCCAAACCTGATGCGAAGATTAGATATCTTCCGAGTGCATAATAACTTATCACCGTTAGCCACCATGACTCTAAACCCATCATGCTCCTCTGTCTGTAACCCTCTCCTGGCTACCAACTGTGCATCTATGAAGTTATGTGTAGCCCCAGTGTCAATAAGAGATATCACTTTCTGCCCCTAGATAGTACCCCTGACCTTAAATGTGATTGCCTTTTGGGCCCCTGTCAAGCGTGCCAACGATCTATCATCCTTAGGAATGCTGCTCTCCTCTATAGTGTTACCCTCATCTGAATCGGAGTGCTGATCCTCCCCCTCTGACTCTGAATCTTCTGCTGAAAAATACTCCATTTGATTTGCCTTAGCCTTGAGAGAACATTTATGAGATAAGTCCCAAGGCTCTCTACAATGGAAGCACAGCTTCTTCTTTCGAAATTCATTCAAGGTTTCATTGTCTAGTCCTTTTGATCCTTCTTTGGGTTTGCTATACTCTTTTTGAATCGGTTTTTTGTCTTTGTCCTTGCGGTAGGAAGAATCTGTTGAATGGTTTTTTCCTTTGTATACCAAAGGGGCTAAATCTCGTGCCTTTTTAGTTGCTTCAGCTAAGGTGAGTGGATCATGTCCCTTCACCCAACCTCGTAATGGATCAGCAAAACCATCACAAAATAACACCACCAATCTCCTAGGAGAGATATCGGTAACAAGTAGAGACAAGCGCTGAAACTCGGCAATGTAAGCATCCACAGAACCTGACTGTTTTAACTATGCTAGTTCCTTGAAATGTAACTCGGGATCCCTAGTGTCAAATCTCTCAATCAACGTTTCAGTGAATTCCTCATAGGATGTAATCTGATTATGCCCCAAAGTCACCATGCCATGATGCCACCATTCATGTGCAACGCCATCCAAGTGCATAGCCGCATACTTGATAGCCTCCTCCTCAGGCATAGGATTTAGCTGCAAGTATGTATCTACCTTCTGCACCCAAGCTCGTGTAGTCATCTTCCCTGAAGCATCATAATAAGGTAAGGAAAGTTTTCCAACTTTCTTTCTCAGCTCAAAGTTTTGATTCCTCCCTCCTGCTCTAGGCATGTGTCTCATCCTCAAGTCCATATAATCTCTGAGGGAAATATCTGCCTGAAACTCCGGTCCACTAGCCTCCCTGAAATGTCCCTTTTCTGATTTTGCATGATATTTCAAGCCTCAAATCAGATCTTTAAAATCAAACAGCTAATATCCCAAAGATCCACCAAATTCCTCAAGAAACCCCAAATCGGGTATGCTGAAAATAGTGCTAAAAGCTTCACAACTTCACAAATTATTAATAAATCTGAAAATGGAAATTTTTACAGAACTTTCAGCAGCATAACAGCCTACAAATTGACATTTCCAGATCCGTATAGCCTTTACAAAACAGCTCGAAAATGTAGGACCAAAACTATGCTCATCGGGCTCCCGAAATAGCACAAAATATGCCCGGAAACACCACAAAAGCACTAATAATCTATCTCAGAAGTTTAATCACGTCCCAATATATATATTCAGCTCTATTTTAACATTTAAAAGTCTGATATACAACAGCAACCCAAACTGATATAAAATACTCAACTGTAAACACCAAACTCCTACAAAAACACACCCGAAAACTCACAAATCTGCACTGTTTAGCACAAAGGCAAACTCTGTATGAGCATGCACATGGAATGGCTTCAAACTCCCGTCCTTAGCCTTCCTGGAAACCTGCAAACTCCCGTTCTTGGGTCTCCCTGGAAACCTGCAAACTCCCGTTCTTGGGTCTCCTTCTCCACAGGTTTGGCAGCCTCTGAAGAATAACAAAGAATGAGCAAAAATCAAGTTCTGGAATGAGCCCAAAATGCCTCCAAACCCCTTAAAAGAGGGCATAACTGTAACTCACGTCCAAGAGAGGTTAATGAAACTTATTTTAATAATAATTTTCATTTATTAGTCCAACAGTTTCCAAAGATTAACCCCCTTTTTCCGAAACTTCACTTTCTTGGGCCCGCCTGCCTTAGCAAAGATTTTCTTTTTTAATTATTTGAAAAGGGGACATGACACTCCTAGTCCCTTCTGAACTGATCCTGTAACTCTGTAATCTGCGGTTCGTTTACTGGTTGAACTGGATCTCTGGGTGGGAAGGTGGGTAGAAGAGGTCTCGAGCTCGCAGTCCGCGCTGGGCGTGCAACGTGTCTAAAGTTATCAGCCTCATTCCCATTGTTGCCGTGTCCATTATTACCATTAATGTTATTCTCAGGACCATTGTTGTTGCCTTGGCCTCTATGGTTATTGTTTCCCCCATTGTTATTGTTTCCCTCATTGTTATTGTTTCTGTTGTTGGCATCACCTGGATTAATATTGACACCCATCTGTCTAGCCATGAGTTGCAACATCATGTCCATTCGCCTATTCTGCTCCTGCTGCATACGCTGCCCCTGCTCTAATGTATCCAGTAATTGTCTGAACATTACGTCCCCCTGATCTGGACCGACATTCTCGCCTTCGCCTAATCCTGTATTCCTGTCATCTCGATCACCCATATTGTTGTCTTGATCAAAGAATATCTCCTCTGTGTCTGTATGGCTGGATTCAATGTCCCCCTGCACGGATGTACTAGACTGTTTGCTTTGCAAGTCTGAAATCCTATTTTGTCTTGCTCTGGTATCGCGGAAATTATAAGGCCCTTGTCGCATGCTCAAACATAAATGCTTAGCCTGTGTTTTTTTAAATTTTTGATTTTAGTGTTTTGACATTTCGTCAAAGACTTTTCCCTCTATCCGGCTGTTCCAAATTCCCTATAAGACCTCCACAGGATGACAGGACTTATAGCTCTGATACCACTGTAATGGGCACCCCTGGATGTCCCAAAAAACTAAACCAATTTGCTGAAAGGAATTTTGTCAAACAGTTTGCATTCAACCTTTTATTTCTCCGTTTAATGTTTTAAACCCCTTATAACTCCAGAAGTCAAACGTTTATTTGTTTGTTGTGTTTTGTGCATGGAATTGGTATCATACAACATAAACAAGAAAGAAATTACAATAATATGCAAAGTGGAAATGAACTGCTGCTAATAAAATGTTATTTTCAGAATTCATAAAACCAAATACATGGCAGATTTATCAACTCACTAATTACTTCAGCAGTATTGACATAATACTTCAGCCCATGCTTTCGAACTTGCTGCTACAGTGCTTTGTCCTTCAATCAGTCCACTACCTTCGTAATATCATTCTCTCAAAGCGGCATAAGCGTCGGAAAAGTAGTGAAGAAGATATGAGCAAAATACCAAATCTGCCTGTAGCTGGAAATGCAACTAAATTGCCTGATAATAAAGCCAATAACAAAGAATTTCAAAGGCTAAACCCCAAGGGAATGACGTCTAGAATGTTACAAGAGAGGATAGACGTCCTCAAATGCCAAGAACGGAGCTGCAACTCACACCAATTTCTTCTCATATTCAACCTGGCTAATGAAGCCACAAATGCTTCCTTTTATTCTATTTCCAAGGGTCCGCTCAACTCATATGGGCAATGTGGGATAAAAGATGTGTAATATATAAAACATATATTAAAATACCCCTTATGTCTCCCTTGGGTACACATCCCCATAAAATAAATATTAAAGTAACACTTTAATATTTGACAATTAAATTAGACGTTACTTTAATAAAACTTCAGGCATTAAAATGTATTAGCAATCGAACTCCGAATAATGCGAGTGATAGCTCATCGGAAAGCTCTCATCGAGGAGTATCAAATCCAATCACCAAAATTGACCTGCACTGTGTCCTGCTGACTTACTAAAAATAGTAAGTATGCCTGAAACTGAGTAAATCAACTTCGTTTTGGCCCAAACTGAAAATGACTAGGCCAAAGCACTCCAGGATCCCATTAAACCCTTCGTTAGCCCTCGGGACCATGTAGAACAAGGCTAATGCACACACACTTGGTCAACTGCTAAAATGGGGACATTACAAACCAGAAGAAGTATGGACCAGTGGCAATGGAGCATTTGTACACACCCTCTAAATATGGTTTTGTTTCCTCTCTGTTTAAGTGGTTATTAAAGTAGCTGTTTAGGCTTTACTTTGGAAGGCCTCTTTACCTTTTATTTAAGCATATGTAATGTTTTCCATGGACTCGAATGTCTTATTTTAATGACCTGCATCAGATAACAACTTCTTGTTATATATTTTGTCTTCAGAATAATTTCTTCTGCTTTTATAGCCACATATAATAATATCAGTATCCGCTCTGTCAATATAGTAGCACAGACTCTGAAACAGTATGTTTGTTGAACATCTAACCAATATTGTCTCTTTCATGTGGCAATCTGGGCGGTCTTGATATACTTTGTAGTTCATAGAACCATTCCTTAGACCCAACAAGCCTCCAGAGGCAAAATAAAGAAAGGTTGCATTCCACACCAATTCTTGTGTCCTGCCATCTGATTTGTACATCCAAAATTAGAATTACCTGATTAAACCTGCCTCATAAAATGGTAAAATTCATAGTAACGAGAATCGCAGTGATTCATGTGATTCACGCAATTTGGCGATTCGATTCAAGCCAAATGATTTTTTGTGAATTGGTGAATCAAATCAGCAATAAAGGGTTTATGAAATAAGTTACTCGCAAAATTTCAAGGGTTTTTAAAATTTTCCGATTCGTGGCCAATTCGATTCCGGTTCATGGCCGATTCGCGATTCGATTCGGCCTTGCCGATTCTGATCCAATTCTGATTATCATTACTTTGGTAAAATTAGACCACCCACAATGGAAAATGGCAATAAAATTGCAGTCCACATACTCTTGCATTCATTGCTTCTCATATTGATTTTGAGCCTCCAATCCTGGGTATTATTCAGAATCCCATTTCTTTTTTGTTCTGTTTTGTCTCTGAATTGAATCAGTGCTCTTCAATTTCAAATTGCTTAGACTGTTGTTCTTCCTTGTGAAAGAATTTTGTGTTTCTTTATTTTTCAACAAAAAGTTCTCTTTTCAATCACCTTTACAAATCATGCCTAATTTCATTGACTGAAATAGTTCTGTAAGCACAGAAAACATGTCAGCAATTTACCTATTCTCCTTGTATCCTTGTTTATTGATGATACGAAAGAAGACATCAGTTTATTCCATCATCATATTCAGTCTGCTAAAGCATAGAAAACTCTCTCCAATTTATATTTACGAGATTCTCCTCTTCTCAAAATTGCACTGTGGATGGGGAAGTGACTATACCCATTTTTAACTCTTATTGTACACTAATTTGTTTTCTGTTGCCACAGTTTATTGTTTGGAATATATGTTTCGGTGAAGTAGGGGACAGTTTGATACATCTCAATGCAAGATTCTTTCTTACGTCTAAACCAATGATGGTAGAGAATGAGACACCATGACTGGGAGATGGTTTCTTTTAGCAGTGATCTAATTTGGCATTTAGTTTTATTCATAAAAATGCTGATAAGTTAAATGGTGGATATAGTTTAGTTCTTGGTGAAGGATTTTAGAAATAAAATCAAGGCTAAATCTGTAACATGTAGCCTGTGTTCTGGCTTGAACCATTAGTAAAATATTTTGAATATTGTTTTGTGTGATTTTGTGTGATGTTCCTATTCAAGGTTGTGAGTGAACTGTATTTGTTGTGTGTCTGAGCCCATCCCCAAGATTGTATGCGTCAATTAGTATTAGAACAGATTTCTACATATTGAAAGAAAAGTAGAGATGAGATGAATATTAGAGTAAGGTTTGCTTGTAGGAATGTATTGACATAAAAGATGGGTTATAATAAAGGGGGCTTACAATTTGAAAAAATAAATTACTAGTTCAATGGCCTCAATTAGGATATTAGCAATAAATGGCCATCTTTTACTTGATCCTCACAATCCACTACTTTCAGAAACATTACACCTTTAGGGGACACCACAAGGACATTGATCAAGGGATGGTTCCTGGAATCCTTCCACCTATCTAAAACAGTGGTCACCCTCATTGCAACCCATGACTCCTTTATGAGCTTGAATTGATCTTCAATCAGTTGGACCTCTAGATCCAAGAAGGTGGTGTGTACTTTCTCAAACCTGGGGCCACAATGCCCTCTTGGAGCTTCATTGGCACCCCTCAACACATCCTTCCAAAATGGAGAGTGAACAACATTAAAGGACAACCCATTGTATACAAGCATCAGGCATCTTCCCACCTTAATCTCAGCAATTTTTCAACCCTTATCTCATAAAGTAGTTTCTAGTGGTCCCTTTCTCTTGTGTGTAAGGGGCACAAATTCAGTCTCAATGCCCACCACAGCACTAAAAAGGGGTGGTCTTGTACCATTGCATTCCCTTTGCTCTTTTTGTACTTTTATTGCTACTGAGTTTGGTTGCCCTATGTCATCCCCACACAAATGACCTACCATACGATAATAAGAACTATTTCTTTGTACACCACAATCTCGACATCTCCAATGGAATGCACCACCCCCTGGAAGGGGTTTTATAATATCTACATACTTCCATAGAGGAAAATCAGAGTGAGGTTCTATGCTTTGTTCAGTATTGCCTATTGATGATGAGGCAGATGCCATTACGGTTCCTTTTCCTATGACAAGAAATTAGATACATGTTTATTTTATAATTTATATGCAAGAAAATGAAAAATTCTAAAAAAATGGAAAGATCTTATGAAGAATGAAAGAGAAATGGAAAAGTTGAAAAACTAGAGCGAAAGCAAAGGGAACACAAACTTACCTTTTCCAACCGTTGTAAGCTTGCAAATGTGTAGGAATGAGGCAAACAGTTGAAGAGCACCCACAAATCAATCTTCAAATTCCTTGCACAACCGAACTCTTGCTCAACCACCTATTTGCTCTTGCTTAAAACAAAGTAACAACCTGTTTGGAAACAAAAAATGACAATGAGAGGCCACCAAAAGCATTTCATAACAAGCTTTTAGGATTGTGGGTGCCATAACTCATTAAATTTTGCAAAAAAAATACTCAATTGCCGTCTGTGGGACCCAGAAATGATGTGTTTGGAACTTGGTTTGATGCTTAAAGCAGTGGTCCGCCCGGGTTTGAATTTCCGGGTTTGAATTTGTTTCGAACCAGTTCAAACTAGCAGGGAAATTTTTGTACCCTACCCGGACCAGACATTGAGCTGGACCCTTACTTTGAACTAGTTCGAACTTCTGCTGGTCCAGGGGGTGCAGGGACAAACAATGGTAACTTAGGTTGTATGGTAGAACAACTCATTTAATTAGGAAGTGGGTCATATAAAGTAGGAGATTAAACTTCTATACAAATGTAATGTGTTTGAACTTTGAATGAAAAATTAAAGCATGAATTTGTTGTGTAATATTATATGGCTTTCATTTGCCTCTATTGTACCATTTTCTCTTATAAGCCTCCCCCAAGATATTGAGATCCCATTCCAAAATTACCGTGGTAGGGTCCAAGATTGCATGCCCACAACTCAAAATATTGAGCAGATGCCTAAATGCACCACTGGAGTCATTCATCACAAAGAAAAATATCTATATAATGAATTTGAGCTTCTAATGGATCAGTTGTATAGCTAGCAACAATTAGCACCAAGAGTTTTATCTCAAGAGGGAAACAAAGAAAGATTCAAGGGGGGTGGTGGCATGGAGAGATCAAAATGCCCTTCAATGTTCGCACAACTTTGCTCATGCTGGATCTCAGGAGTGAATCTTTTGCAAAGCACCATAAAGCAAGGTGGATGGGCCTTCTAGCCTTGAATTTGCTCCAAGCCCCTCTTTTATTTGTTTACCTACAAAATCCAAAATGATTCTTGACACAGTGCCATGACAAGATTTAGTGAGGGAAAATGCAAATGGATAAGCTGCATGAGCAATATCTTAACACCTTTGACCTGTCAACATCTCTACTAGAATCACTCCGGAACTATGAACATTGCTCATTTCTTCATACCGGACTGTTCTTTCAAATTGAACTTGTTCAGAAGAGAAATCCAGAACTTCCATCCAATGATGTTGCCAATCCAAAATCACCAAGCTTGGCTGTAAAACGTTCATCAAGCATAAATATTCCAAGTGTTGACTGCTACCTGGAGGAATTTCTTTCCAGTCTTAATGAAGATATGCAAGGGATCGTGCAATGCTGAAAATTAGCCTTCTTTGCATATTCCAGTTGAGAATGTTCCTTGAGTAAATGCTTCCTTTCCTAAAAATGATCCTTTCTAGTGACCCCATCACCACATGATCGTATACCACGTAGCAAGCATGTTGAAATTCCACATAAGTGGATGAAATTGGGATGATGAAGCTGAGACACGATAGTTACCACATTCAAGAAACTTTCTATGCTACTCTCCTTGACAGCTACATGTTTTCCATCAGAAAGAACACCCATCCACCTGGAAGATGAAACTCCTTCAATTTTGCTGTTGAATGTATTTGTTGCATTCTGCACTTCACTGTAGTAGTACTTTTGAATAAAATTAGTAAGGCTAACAAGAAATTGTATTTGTGGACTCAATGTAGGCTGTCCAGTTTCCTGTGAAAGAAAGTGGGGTTGAAAAAAATGAGGGAAGTCTCCATCAAGGGCTCTGATTATGAGTCTTTCTTTCTTATTCGTAAGCCTACCATCCTAATCTTCATCAGTTTTATCAATATCATGCTAATCAAAATCTTTGCAAACAGAAGACACTGAAGCCCACTCATTAAGATCATTTACTCCTATGACCAACATCTTCATGTATCTAAGAGACTTAGAAATATCTGGGAAACATGGCAGGTGGGAAGGATCTGTATGCCAACATTTGTTTATCTAATCAGCTGGCAATGGAGGACAGGAGGAACGCAAAATTTGTCTTTTACCTTGTGCAATTGAACTATAGAGAATCCTGCTAGAAACAGACTCGAATGGTTGCTTACCAGTGAGTATCTCATAGCATGTCATGGCAAAGCTATATATATCTGCCCTGTAATTATATTCTTGTGGCATCTCCATGCTCTTATCCAAATCTTGTGGGTACACAAAGCTCTCTGGCACCCTCTAGTATGACATGCCATGGGAAAGAAAGAACATAAACTGTTTAGATTCAATCCAGCCATTCCAAAATCATGAATTTTCACACGTCTGGAACCTTCATCTCTGAATTCTGGAACATATGTCTGGATGAGAACATTAGAAGCCTTAAGGTCCATGTGCTTGATACTATGAAGGTATTCTATCCCCCTTGAAATTTGTAACATAATATCTATAGCAACATGGAATGGAAACGGTGAACTGTTCTCCTTCGAGCTATCTTCAATTTTCTTCTCCAGGCTTGAACTAACCAATTCCATTAAAGATAGCAACATTCATCCTTAATGCAGGTCCCTATTAACTGTATAATGAAAGGGCTCTGGAGCCTCACAAGAACAAGTACTTCTCTTTGGAATAGGTCGAAAGCCTCATCAGGTGTTTCCTTGACTGCAACTTCAAGTCCAAGCCATGTTCCATGGTAGACTGCACCATATGACCCATTTCCAATATGCCTGTGTTTGGGAATCAAATGTTTTGAAAGGTTAATGACCTTAAGAAAGAATATGTTTTTAGGATATAAGATAGAAAATGTGCTCCACAAGTTTATAATGAAGGCACAGGTGCAAATTACTTAGCCATCGCCTATGAATTCCTTTGAAATGTACAAGCGTATTCTTGCCTTTGTTCAAGCACAAAGAAAAACCTTTGGAATACAGATTTCTTTTTAAAAGGTTAATGACCTCAATGAAGGACATGTTTGTATAAAGTAAGACTGAAAAATGTGGTCTTACTCAAAACTTTGTCAAAGACCTTCAGTATGTTATCTGAGTATATCTTCCTATCAGTGTAACCATTGCAGCTTGTTAGGGTGCAATTGCTAGTTAAATATTCATTGTTTCCTTAAGTTCATGTTAAACAGTGCATGTTCTTGGGTACATTTGTATTTTTCTGTATTTGTGCAAAGTAAAACTTACATTGTGTAGCATTTTTGTTGATATCTTTGACTATTTCTTCAAATTTCACGAGTGAAGTTGAATGGCTCACAAAGAGTCCACCAGGAATCAAGTCTTGTCGAGTGCAAGGCTCTGACATCATAAGGGATGAGGCCGGGATTGTGCCCCGGGTGATTTTGACAGCGTGGATGTGCCTTAGTCCTTGGCTCTAAGCCAAAGAGGTTTCAGGCACGTGTGGGCCTGTATTGGGTTCCTAAAACTGTTTCGTGGTGGCCTTCGCTGGTTGGTAGCTCGCAGGCTTCATGCCTCGATGGGCTGTCTCACAGGTCTGAACCCTCCATTAGAAAAAACAAATTTCACAAGTTTGTAGCGTTTTCTGTATTACATATGGGCTAATATGACTTAAGCCAAAGAATCCTTGATGTCATGGGTATTTTTTTTATTGCTTGAAAGTGAATCAAATTATGCATTCTTTAATTATGACCTCTTAAAGTTATGGTTAACACTTCTCACCAATCATGTGGCAGGGCACCCTAGTATATGTCAAGTTTGTTTCAAGTGCACAGGGAGAGGTAATCAACATTTATTTTAGAAGTTCAATCTTCTATCTGTGTATGATGTAGGAGGCTCTATCAAATATTTATGCTCTCACAATTGCTGAAAGCTTTTTAATTTACTGTTGAAGGGTCATGTATTGGCAGGTACACCAATATTTGGTAGTTTGTTTCCAGAAACATGTTTAGACACCTATAATGCAATTCTTTCTTTTGCACTTGCTGCTATTGATGACTGGTATTTGTAGGTCCTGTTGTTGCATGTAAGAATGGCTTGAATATGTTCTTAATGCCCAGATCCTGTCCTACAATTATTGCCTTGTTTGAGCACCTTCAAGTTTTGTTTCTGAAGTTATGCTCGTGCTTTCCTCTTGTTATTTGTTTGTTCTTACTTGATCTCATGTATTATTTCAGATAATAGCATATTGCTCTATGTATTTGGACTTGTTTCTTATTACATTTTGGCCATTCTGCATAGTATATTACATCGACTTGTACACCTGCCTCTTTTGGTCATTCTGATGCCCTCGTGTTGTTGCCCACTCCTTTGCATGTGTGGGGTTCCCTTGCTTTCTTCCAGTGTTTCCTTCGTAATTTCTCCTCTTCAAATCATGTTAGATTTGATATTGAGTGGTACAATAAAGTACTGGACGTACTACTGCTCATCTAGCAACCCACTTCAGAATAAAGATAGTCACATAACTCCATTCCATACAGTGGTGTGAATTTAGATGCCCTTTTATTAACATTTCACATTTTTAATTTGTACGAGAGGTCGAACAGTTTGGTTTTCCAGTTTGCATAAGTTTACTTATCATGTAGGTCATAGTAAGAGTAACGTTTGGAAATGTATGAAGTGGTACCGAATAAAATTATGTGGAATTTGAAGATGTGTGAAGTATGTCAGGCTTCAGGCAATATCATCATTATTGAAGCCCGTTTCTGCTGTTATTTATCTTGTGTGATCCAGATAATCTATGAAATAAGATTCAATAACTGTATCTTACTGTCTGATGCTTTAATTTTTTGAATGTCAAAGTTGGTTCTGAATTGTAATCTGGCCAATACGTGTGGAAAGGAAGATATTTAAAGTGCCCAAACCATACATGGTATAAATCATAATGATAGGCCTCTAATTTTACCTATGTTGTTGGTCCATGTGAGAATCATTGAAATACAACAAAAATAGGTTCAGTTACTGCGTGACAAATTTATTCTGTCACCTACATCTGTTATTTTAATTTCAAAAGTGCTAGCTTCAAATACAATCTTATGCTTTTAGAAATCAGCTTTGCATGAATTCTTGCTGCGATAATTTCAATCTTGGAGAACTAAATGCCTTTACAATTGATCAACTATTTCATTGATGAAACACACAAAATTGCATTAAAACCATGCCCATATCCCTATGTACAACTGTTAGTTCTTTCTATTTCAATATTGAAACATCTAAGCATCTGCACTATCAATGGACAATAATGGCATAATCAGTTGGCAATTTTATTTACAAATTGTATCAAATATGAAGTGTTCCAAGGTTGTCAAAAATCCATTTATTTTATCTTTCTCAAGCTCTTTGTTTCTTGGTTTTTAGGTTGTTTAGGGATTATTTGTGTTAGTAAGGTCCTTCGAGACTATTGGGATCATATTGATCTAATTTGGAAAGTTATAAGTCCATTGGTCAAACATTGTAAAAGTTGCAAAAACATGTCATGTTGCTCAAAACATTGTCAAGCAACTTTGCAGAAAAGGTGTTTTCTTAATAGAATGGCTAGATGGATGCTTGAAATAGCTGATATGATGGAAAATATATGAATACAACCTTCTTACTTGAGTCTGGGGGTTGGAGAACTTTTTAGTGATGACTTTGATGAATGAAATTGCATTTTTCAGTTCCTTTCTCATTTTTTTCACTATCTTTTGCTTCGTACAGATTATATGGTCCACGTTGTGAGCTGAAACCAATTGGGATTGGTTGGCATGTAAATCTACTTTCATTTGCTTCTAGTCTAATCAATGTTCATTGGGTATTTTGTATGATACTGTTGTGAAAACTGGTCAAAATCCGACCTATGGTAACCAGCAGAAATAAATGTATAACTCGGCTGTCCACTGGTGAAAAATCACCAAGATGAGTGGAAAGGGTTGTTTATATGTATTCTCCGATATGCCAATTTTTTATGTGCTGAAATGGAGGTTTGCATGTGTTTCCAATTAATCATACATTTGATTTTCCTGATCTAGATTGTGTACAAATTTGTATGACAAGTTTGGACGTAAGAAGGCATGGAGTCCGATTTATGTGATTGGGAAAGGTGTTGGGAGTTTGTAAAAGATGCCATAGACACGTCCCAACATGTGTTTGACATTATTGTGGTGTTTGAAACCAAATTCGCAAGGACCTTGTGAATACAATCATGACAATGATAGTGCATCAATTGAAGATTGAATAAATCCAGGTCTAAAAGTGTTGAATGTTCATGTTCTTTGTTTTTCGAGAAAGGGTCTTAGAAGGTCCTAGAGATGTAGTCAAATGATGATTGCTTTTGGAAACCACATGTCAATATACTATGAATGTCCTAGATGAATGTGCATGGCAGTGAATAGCCTAGTCAGTAATGAGTCATGTTTGAAGTCTTTGTTGTGTGCAGTCATTAAATGGTCCATTAAGTCACTTCTTTATGAGGAGTAAGGGCCTCTAAGGTAGTGGTAGAAGTTTAGAAGCACTTTGTTGTGGTTTGTCTTAGTTTCTAAAGGTTATCATTAGTAGTTTCCACAAAACGTGAAGCAGTAAACCCCAAGTACTGTGCATTGTTGAAACCCTCCATGAAGACGTTCATAATTCTTTTGCAGCATCATGAGGTCTGTTCATGATATGGGAAAATCCAAGCACGAGAAGCTCCAAGAGTTCTAAGGATTGTCCAAGGACAAGGGTTTAGAGGAAAGTCCATGAGTCAAAGTATGTTCAATTTCACAAAGCCTCTGCCATTTGATTTGATAAGATTAAGTAGGTCCCTCCTTTGCATTAAATTGGTATCATAGTAGTGAAGATCAATTAGGGATGACAAGAAGATTAGAAAACAAGTAGAATTGAAGACGAGCCAAGATGCCTCCAAGGATGAATATTGAAAGAATAAGTAGAGAGGTGAGGGACTCTCTTTGCCTAAGAGTTGAGGACACTGAAGGAAAGCCTAGATGCAAGACTCACAACATTTGAGATCAACTACTGAAGAGGAGTGTGTTAATCAGGCCAAATTACTAAGAGTAGGGGTGAATCACTTATTCCCAAACACTTCATTAAACTTTTCTTGATTTGGTAGATACTTAAAGCATTCAAAAGCTTATAACAGATAAAAACATTAAAACATTAAACTCTCAACACAATGAATGCTAAAATTTACATGGAAATCCAAGCTAGGATAAACCACAGAAGCTAATTTCTGATGAAAGGAACTAGGTAATTTTGTAGAGAGGCTCACTACCGGTTTGCTCACTGCGGTTTGACTCGTTAACGGTTGGGCTAACTACCTAGAGAAACAAAAGAGGCTCACTGCCAATACAATCAGGCTTCTAGCTAGAATATAAGAAATGAGAATTTAATCCACCTCTAAAGTTTACCTACACTTTGCAATACATGAATGATATTATAGTCTACTATTGATTGCATCAACTCACATGATTTCAACATACAAATCTTTCCATGTCATATTTGCATTCACTTCACATATTACTCTCATACATGCATCATGCATACTCACAACAACTGAGAACATCGTTCTTCTTTTATTGCTTGATATGTACAACCAAGTTTTCCTAAATCAATTAGAAATAGGTCACACCAAAGAATTCCTGCGGTAATAAGAAGTGAAATGTAGACACCTTACTCAATATAGTGCACCTTGTGCATACCAACTTGCTACTCCCACCACTTTGAGACATTTGGTACTAACGGATATGAGCAATGCATAATATTGTAATTGCTAGGACATGAAACATAATGAACACCTCCAAGATAGAATCGGACCCAAATTAATTTTGAAGATTTAGTTGTATGTATATTTTAATTCATAACGGAGACATGTCTCTTGTTAATATCTTAGCTACATTAGTTATCATAAATAGTATTTGCTCAAGGTTTTATCATGATTATAATATATGATGATGATCTATTTATCTATATATGTACACACACAGTCATTTATTATCACTAATAGTAATGCTCCTTGATAATAATAGTGAAGGATAGATATCAAATGTTTAAAGCAGATAGGCCATTCAAACATTCGATTTCATTTCTTGGAATCATTCGATCAAAGCTACACTCATTAACACTCCCTCTTAGCTAGGGAGGATGATTTCTATCCAAATAAACAACACAATATACAATTGTTACCTCATGGTAACATCAAGAGTATGGTATGTCCAAGAATATCAGCCATATGATATTCACCGTACTCATCTTTTCTTGGTATGTGCATTGACATAACATCTCACTAGTAAAATTTGACCTCATTTTTCGATGAAAATTGGTCAAATGATCTACAAATTGTCTTGTCACTATTTTCCTTGGCAAAACTTTGTCCAATCCTTGTTAACGTTGCAATGTTGACACCAAATTTGTGATGAAGGTGCGCTCTGATACCACTTGATAAAGGGCTACACCACCCTTACCCACTCACAATCAAGAATGCCACAATACGGAGACCAAAAATAAAATAAAAATAAATCTTCACAAGCAATTTTATTATACTTGAAAAATCCTTACAACACCCACAAGATGATATGACTTCTTCAACATAAGAGAAATCCTAAATAAGAGTCTTCACACCAAGAGCTTCACCAATAACTTCTAGTTGAAGAGCTACACCTTTAGAGTTTTCACACCTTGAAGTCTTCACGCCTTCTAGCTTCTACTTCTCAAACTTCCCCTTGAGCTTTCACCTTCTTCTCGAGCTTCTACTCCTCAAGCTTCCCCTTGAGCTTGATTTAGAAATGCTCATATGCCTTGCTTAAATAGGCACTTACCACCCCATGCATGACTTATCCACAACCTTCTAGAATTCCTCCACAACCCTTTACAACTTCCACAACCTTCCACAACTTCCAAAATTTTCTACAATATTCATAACTTTCTAGAATTCTACCCACTCACCTCGATAAATGGAATGATAACCATTTATTTTTTTATTTTTTTCTATTATGCCACCTATGCACCTCAAAAATAGAAATCACCTTTTCCTTTCTTTTCTCCTTTTTCTCTTTTTTTATTTTTTTATTATTTCTCCTCTAATTTTCGTCACTTTCTCTCTCCTCCACAAAATTTATTTATTTATTTATTTTTTCCAATTTTTTTTTTTTTAAATTTTTTTTTTTTTTCCATGCAAGATGCTCCTGCATCAGACTCCCCCGGTAAATAGAAAAGTGTGTCCCACACTTTGATGCCAAAAGAAATATCTACCACCATCTTCATCTTCACCAAAGGTTTCCACCTCAACAGAGACAAGAAAACCACCATACAAATCTTCCACATCTGCATCACTCTATCAAACACCCGAATCTCAACCATCCAATCAACATGCTCATTCCCAGGCACAAACTGAATATAATGCTTCATTACCAAACTCCCATTCACATCAACAACTAGTGAATCCACACCAGCAGCAACAAACCCCGCATTAGCAACAACAAACTCCATATCAGCACCAACATGTAGATCTCCATCAATACATGCCAAACTCTCAACACCAGCAACCTCATTGCTCACAATAAGATGCTCTGCAATACATAACTTACCTCCAACAATAACTGGATCATCCACCTCCAAGTGCTCTGCAACATACAAGTCACCACCAACATCAACTAGATCGTCCACAACTGAGTGCTCCACAATCTCCTCAACCAATTGATCATGAAAACCAACCTCGATCCCAACATCAATAACATTAGGAATATCTTCAGCAACAACCTCTAGTTGCTCTGCAGGTTCTGCATTAGGCTCCACAAACTGATCAACAAAACCATCCTCTTCCACCTTGACCTTCTTAGCTTTAGCATCCAACCGAGCAAACATCTTAGAAAAATTCCTCTCCACTATATCATGGATTTTCGCAATCATCTTAGGGTCCAATCCTCTTGGAGCCATCTCCCAAGATCTTCATAAACCCTCTGCAACAAATCCTTCCCACGCTCCTTGTGACAACCTTGAATTGTTTGCAAGTCAGATCGCAACCCGCCACCTTGCACGAACAATCAGGAAGCACATCACAAGTCTAGGACAACGGATTTGCAATCCACAAGCTCTGATAAACTTCACCCAACCAAGGTCCTGGTACAAACTGCCTCACACTTCGGCGATCTGCTTGTACACTCAGGAACTCCTGCTCTGATACCACTGATGAAGGTACGCTCTGATACCACTTGATAAAGGGCCACACCACCCTTACCCACTCACAATCAAGAATGCCACAATACGGAGACCAAAAATAAAATAAAATAAATCTTCACAAGCAATTTTATTATACTTGAAAAATTCTTACAACACCCACAAGATGATATGACTTCTTCAACATAAGAGAAATCCTAAATAAGAGTCTTCACACCAAGAGCTTCACCAATAACTTCTACTTGAAGAGCTACACCTTTAGAGTTTTCACACCTTGAAGTCTTCACGCCTTCTAGCTTCTACTTCTCAAACTTCCCCTTGAGCTTTCACCTTCTTCTCGAGCTTCTACTCCTCAAGCTTCCCCTTGAGCTTGATTTAGAAATGCTCATATGCCTTGCTTAAATAGGCACTTACCACCCCATGCATGACTTATCCACAACCTTCTAGAATTCCTCCACAACCCTCTACAACTTCCACAACCTTCTACAACTTCCAAAACTTTCTAGAATTCTACCCACTCACTTCGATAAATGGAATGATAACCATTTATTTTTTTATTTTTTTCTATTATGCCACCTATGCACCTCAAAAATAGAAATCACCTTTTCCTTTCTTTTCTCCTTTTTCCCTTTTTAAATTTTTTTATTATTTCTCCTCTAATTTTCGTCACTTTTTCTCTCCTCCACAAATTTTTTTTTTTTTTTTTTCCATGCAAGATGCTCTTGCATCAATTTGGTCGAAAATGGCCTCCCTTGTTTGCAAGAAGGTTTGTCAAACTTTTGACCAAATTTGGTCGAAATGGCTCCCTCAATCGATCAGGATGCCAAACCCACAACGATATCCTGGTTGATGCTTTGGTTGAAATCTCGATCGAAGTTTGGTCAAAAGTCAACATTGGTCGAACTTTTGATCAATATGATTTGTTTTAAAAAAATTACCCGAAGATAAATATCCAAAGTAATCATCAATAGCTGCTTAGTCGGTGATTAGTTTGGATATTTATCTTCAGGTGTTACTGTTTGTTTGCTGAGTAGTTTGGAGAGTTTCATAATGAAAGTCCAAAAACTCCAACAACAAACCTAATTGGATAATTATAAAATGAAGAAGAATACTCATCTGGTAGCGATATCACATGAGCTAGAACAAATTTGTCATGACTAATTGGGAACAATCAACTATGTAGGCGAAATCCATAGATGAGATTAAGGAAATGTTATTGATTTGAAAATCATTTGATCGCACCTTGAAAGCTTGCACTAGGCATTTGTCAAGTATCGTATGTAGTTATGCAACCACCTTTTTGTTGTTCCCCTACCACCCAAAAACTTACACCTTTGGTCCCTAACCCAAAAACCTGTTCCCTTGTTCCCCAATCAAGTAACTCTAGGGATCTACAATATCAATTTAAAACACTTCAGTGAGAACCAATAGAAGTCTGATACCACTTGTTCCATTCCTAAATGAATGTGCAAGAACGAATAAATTCAAAAATGTGTCAAATAACATAAAGCAAATGTGAAAGAATAAGAGCACAACCTCACCCATGAAGGAATGCACCTGCAAACTTAGCTCTAATGCTAGAGTACCCACACAATAGCATTTCCTTGCATTTCATTGACAAATCAGATTTGTCAAAATACACCAATAAAGATTTTCCTTCAATATGTACTCAATGGGGAATGAAAACTCTAATTAAACCTATGACAAATTCTTAAAACATAACCTAACTTTGAAGAGCATAATGAGAGGAGGGAGGGATAAATTAGTAATTTAGAACTTTTAAACTCGTAAAAGTTCTCTAAATCAGTAATTTAGAATATTATGTTGAGAAACTACTCTAGAACACTCATTCTTTCCTACCTTGTGCCTACACGTTAAGTATACACATTCATTCTTTTCTACATTGTGTCTATGCATTAAGCATACTACAGGAATGAGATAAGAAAAGTCATGAATTAAAATAAAGAGTAGTAAAGGGGATGCAATTTACAAAAGATAAATTTGAACTCCAATCAGATTTACTCCAACCTTCAAAATACTTTTACTTTATGCAAATCAACCAAAGAGGAAAATAAAGCATGCCCGTGTCACTGTTCTTTACATAGATTTTACTATTTCTACTCTAGTCTTTCCTAATTCAGCTCCATTATAATATAAAATAATCACCTCTTCAAAATTGTTAGCATGGCTATCATACTTCAGTTGACAGGTTCAAAATATATCATCAAAATAACAATAGCAATAGTAGTTGTAAAGATTGTTTGGCCATGACCATCAGGTAGTTCATGAACCGACTGCAATGCAAGAGCAAATAATATATTAAGATTTAATCAATCATCATCAATGAAAAAACAAATGTCATTAATATGTGAAGTTAGCAAAAACTGGATAATTTGCTTTTGCAGCTTCAAAATAAACTGTATTCAGCTAGCCTTTCACCTTATCAATGTTGCTATCTTTGCACCAATGCAAACAATTTTTTTATAGGAAAAAAAAAAAAATCTAAAAGGATTTGTACCAAAAATTATAATTTTGCTTGCAAAGTTTGAAAGATTCTTGGATGGATCTTCTATCACTTAGAGTTGAGGACATCTCCTAAAATATCTTTCATGACTTCTTAATCACATTGAAGCAGTTTCTTGTTTTCACTCTATCAAAACTCAAAAACAAATCTTGAATTCATTGTATAGTGTATATAACATTTTCGAATTATAAAAATAATGATGACCAAGGGATCTTTTTCACAATAAATCAAATTGTAATGTTGTTATTGGAATTCAACTATAAAGTACAAAGTTTTAAGTTAAACTATTTTTGTTTATGTGATTGAATCACTTATAGTATTAGGGAATTATGAAAATGAAAAGGAAAAAAATTGATGATTTGTTGCTTTCAAAATGTAATCTAAAATGTTGATCAAATAAACAAACACATTATAACCCAAAATCTGCATTCTAATGTTATGAACTACGAAAGAAAGAATTGATAATAACCTAAAATCATTTGAGACAATGTTGTCAAAACTAGCTCGATCTACAATGAGATCAAAAGCCAAAATCAGAGCAGATGATGCAAATGCCCCAATTGTAATATGTGAATACTTGAGTCTAAACTAGGTGGCTAACACTGCAAACCCATTATATATTTTAGACATAATAACATGGTTTCATCACTAGAATATGAAGTTAATAAGATAAAATTAGTGAAACAAACTTACTTCCACCATAAGATCCTCCAAACACAACTACTGGTGAATCCTCTATAGTTAAATTCTTTTCAGATCTGTAATCAATACAACAAAATTAGCCAAAGCTTGAGAGGCACCGAGATAGCCCATTGTGGTGGCATTGCTGTAACCTATTTCTTGATTCCCATATGGCATTGATTCTCCATAGTATCGACATTGAAATCAAATCAATATAAACCCATAGTCAGATCTTTTTTGCCTAATCAAAGAAAAATAATAACAAATAGGTTTCCACAGTTTATTCTAAAACAAAATTATTGTTTTTTTTTTTTCGCAATTGTCATGCCTATGAAAAATATTCTCTATATTTTTTTATGATCACAACATACTATTGTTCTGTTGGACCTAAAAATTTGATTTGATTGAGTGGTTCATCAAAACCATTCTTATTAATCAGTACTAGTAAAGAGGACCTTATATTTGGTTTTGTTCGAGTGATTCATCAAAGCCATTCTAATTAATGACTACTACTAAAGGAAATAGTGTGATTCCAGATGAACCATCTTAACGATTTCTTAGATTTTCATGACCTTGAGATATAATTGTTCTTCATATTTGAATTACAAACTTTAAACTTTGATTTGTTCCAATGATTCATCAAAACCATTCTAATTAATAGGTTCTATTAAAGAAGATAGTGTGATCTCAGATGAGTCACGATCTTAACGAGAAACAAACATTTCTTAGATTTTATGACCTCGAGATATCATTGTTCTGGTAGATTTAAACAACTTTGAAGCTTTGTTTTGTTTAATCAATTCATGAAAAACTATACTGATAGATGAATCATATTGAGGAAGATAGCTTGATCTTAGATGAATCATCCTAATCAATCAAAACTTTAAACAAGAAATATATAGAATCATTTTTTCTCATAATTGATAATAAGACTTAGATCTGAGATGTTTTGAAGAAGCATTAATAAAATTTAGATCCAAGATATTGTAAGAAATGATAATATTGAGCAAAGAACGAGAAACAATCCAAGTAAGTTAAGTGTGAAACAATGTTACCATAAGATAAGCAAAATCCAAGAGCATACACCAAGATGGTTCAATAATGGAGACAAGGATTTATAAGGGGAAAGCAAAGAAAACCCCTTGTGAGTATTATGAATGAAGGCAAATGCCTAAAGAAGAGAGAGGGAGAGTGTTGGAGCAAAATAACTCAATACAATAACATCAAAGTGATAAGAGTGAAGAGGAAAGAAGGAGGAGCATCTCTTATATAGAGATGAGAAAGGAGTTGCATTTGTAACTCCCATTTCTATGAATGCCACATTCATAATAGGTGTGTGCAAAGTATCACAATCCTCTTAAGGAGGATAAACTAAATAAAGAAATAAACAAGAGTTGTCCTTACATGTGGAATAGAGGACAAACAATGACATGTCCTCCACATGTGTACAAGAGGACAAACTACATTTAGGGACCCTTGGAATATCCCAATTAATAAATCCAAGGAAAGATTAACCTTTCTAACACCCCCCCTTAATCTTTACTTGGGGAGTTTACATCAACGGGTTGTAAGCCCAAATTTTTACAATGGAATTGAAATCTTTCTTTAGAAAGTGGTTTGGTTAAAATATCAGCCACTTGATCTTCTCCTTTACAATAAAGAAGAGCAATTTGCTTGTCTTCAACTTGTTCTCGAACGAAGTGATGTTGAAGTGAAATATGTTTGGTTCGTGCATGAAAAACTGGATTCTTTGCCAAGGCAATAGCACTTTGATTGTCACAATGTATAGGTGTAGGTGATTGTTGAGGTAGACCCAAATTGTCAAGAAGTCTTCTAATCCACAAAGCTTCCTTAGCTGCATTGGTACAACCTTTGTATTTAGCTTCAGTTGAGTAAAGAGAAATAGAGTGTTCTTTTTTGCTTTTCCAAGAAATTGCACCTGAACCAACAAAGAAACAATAACCACAAGTGGATTTCCCATCATTAGGATCTCCACCTAGATCGAAATCAGTATAGCCATGTAAAATAAATTCAGAATATGCATCATAAAATAATCCCATATTAATAGTTCCTTTAATGTACCTTAAGATGCGTTTAGCAACTTTAAAATGAGTTTGTTGAGGTTTAGACATAAATCAAGAAACTAAACCAACACTATAAGCAATATCAGGTCTAGTAAGAGTTAAATAATTTAAACTTCCTACCAACTGTCTATACAAAGTTTCATCAACAAAAGGAGTATTCATATCATTCATTAATTTAGTTCCTAGTTCACATGGAATTGAAACATGGTTAGATTCATTCATCTTAAATTTTTCTAAAAGATCATAAGCATACTTGCTTTGAGAAAGAAAGATACCTTTAGGAGTTTGGCAAATTTGCATACCTAAGAAGTAATGTAAGATACCTAAATCAGTCATCTGAAATTTTTGTTTAAGTTGAAACTTGATATCAGAAATCAAGGCATGTGAACTAGAAGTGAGAATTAGATCATCTACATAAACAATAACAATGATAATATCATCATTAGTATGTTTAATATACAAATTAGGATCATTCTTACTTCTAGCAAAACCTTGAGAAATAAAGAAAGAATTAATTTTAGAATACCATTCTCTAGGGGATTGTTTAAGATCATAAATAGATTTGTTCAATTTGCAAACCAGATTTTCACTACCTCTCTTAACAAATTCAGGAGGTTGAGCCATAAAGATTTCTTCATGTAAATCACCATTTAAGAAGGCACTTTTAACATCCATTTGATGAATGGGCCAATTCATTTTTGATGCTAAAGCAAGAACTAATTTGATAGTAGGCATTTTAGCAACAGGAGCAAAAGTTTCATTATAGTCTAATCCTTCAATTTGTGAAAAACCTCTAGCAACTAGTCTAGCCTTAAATTTACTAATTTCATTATTAGTATTCAATTTTGTTTTGTATAACCATTTACATGAAACTATATTCTTGCCATGAGGTAACTTGACTAAATCCCAAGTTTGATTAGCAATTAAAGAATCATATTCCTCTTGCATGGCTTTCTGCCAATGAGGTTGAGAGTTAGCTTGATCAAAGGACTTAGGATTGTTAGAATTCATAATAGTAGTCATCAAAGCATAATTACAATAATTAATCCTTCGATGTTTAATTCCACCAAATCTAGAAATGTAATCATCACCTTCATTGATTAAGTTTTGAGCCCATTTAGGTTTATGTTTAGTTGTAATGGAATTATCACTAGAGGAAGAATCATTAGCAATAAAAGCATCATTAGTATCTACTTGAATATTATGAGTGGGAGGAGCAGAAATAATAGGTGGTACTTGAGTTGAAGGGTTAAGAGACGGAGTAGGGTTAAGAGAAGGAGGTTGGTTCTCTACCAGCACAATTTTAATGCCACTGAATTTTGCATCATGTGTAGTAGAGCAATCATGGACTCCATTTTCTGCAATACAAACATCTCTAGCAACTTGAACTTTGTTAGTAGTGGAATCATAAACACGATAACCTTTAGTGTTTTCATCATAACCAACAAACATATAAGGAGATGACTTAGCATCTAATTTATGCCTTTTCTGTTTAGGAGTATGAACATAAGTAATAGATCCAAAAATCCACAAATGTTGTAAATTAGGTTTCCTACCAGACCAAGCCTCTTCTGGAGTAATAACCTTGAGAGCTTTGGTAGGAGTCCTATTAAGAATATAAGTTGCACAAAACATGGCTTCAACCCAAAATTTATAATGCATATTCTTAGCATGTAACATGCTTCTAGCCATTTCAACAATGGTCCGATGCTTTCTTTCTGCCACACCATTTTGTTGTGGTGTATAAGGAATAGTAAGCTCGTGTTTAATTCCACATGATTTCAAATAAGAGTGAAAAGCATTATTCACATATTCCTTTCCATTATCAGTTTTGAGAATTTTAAGTTTAAAACCAGATTGCCTTTCAACATATAACTAAAATTCAATGAATATATCAAGAACGTGATCCTTGCTATGCAAAAAATAGATCCAAGTTCGTCTAGAAAAATCATCAACAAAGGTAAGTGCATACCGAGAACCTTGGATGGAGTTATTCTCCATGGGGCCCAATAGGTCACTATGGACAAGATGCAACTTATGAGTTGCCCGCCATGATTTTCCACTTGGAAAGGGCTCCCTATGCATCTTACCACTCATACAACCTGTACAGGCAATCTTAGAAGGAATAATGTGAGGCAAGCCATCAACCATATTGTGCTTTTGCATGAAAGTAATATAATCTGAATTTAAATGGCCAAGTCTTTCATGCCATATATTGCAATCAATAGAAGTATGTAATGAATATCGTGAACTAGCAAATTCATGGAATTTAAACAAATTGTCATTATCCATTTTAGCATGAGCAATCACTTTTTGAATTTGAGGATCTATGATATAACATGTATCTTTGTAGAATTCAACTTTATAGTCCTGACATAACTGTGAAACAGAAAGTAGATTAGTTTTCAAGTCAGGTACATATAATACATCATGCAATTTACCATTAGGAATAGTAACATCACATAATCCTTCAACTTTACAAGTTTGATTATTAGCTAACTGAATAGGTATGTTAGCAATATCAGGTTGTAAAGAATAAAAAATTTCTTTATGAGAAGTTACATGTTGTGATGCACCACTGTAAACAATCCATTCTAAAGGTCTACAAAGATTCAAGCTAAAAGTAAAAGCATGACAAGAATTAGAACCAGTAGAGTTACCTTTTTTATGATTTGATTTTTGATTATTGTTACTATTATTTATAGGTTTTTTATCATTTTCCTTTTTAAAACAGTTATTGACAATATGACCATCTTTGCCACAATAAGAACAATGAGGTTTGGAATTGGAATGATTCCTTTGATTATTAGTATTACGATTGTTATTATGATGATTGTTATTATTGTTATATTTCGTATGAAATTTATTGTTGGAATTATTTGAATTAGTATTATATTGTTTGTTGTTATTATTATTATGATTGGAACGAAAATTATTATTTGAATTTTTAGACACAAATGCATGTTCAGTTGATTTAAGGGTACCAAACTGAATTAGCTTAGCTTCTTCCTGTCTTAATAAAGTTTGAAAAATAACATAAGTTAATTGAGAAGTTAAAGTAGGAATAGCAAGCTGTGCATGAATATTAGTTATAAACTGTTGAAACTGTCTAGGAAGACACTTTTTAAGAATAAGATGAATTAAATGAATGTCCTCTAATTGAACACCTAAGGCAATAATTTGGGTTTTAAGAGAATCAAAATTTAAAAGAAATTCATCCGTACTCTTAAAATCTACATACCTGAGATCTTCAAGTTGATCCTAGAACTGTATTTTGCGGTATTCATCTCTATTGTCATACTTGGTTTGCAAGATGGACCATGCATCATGAGCTTTAGAACAGTGAGCAATTAACACATATAAATCTGGAATAATAGAAATACCAATTAAACCTAAAGCTTCTTCATTTTTAGATTTCCAAGTATCTTTCTCGTCTTGAGTAGCCACTGAACCAGGTTAAAGAGAGGGATCAGTGGCTATTTCAAAGAGGTGTTTAAAATGAAAAATGAATGAGATATGAGTTTTCCAAGAATGATAATTAGAATAACTAAGTTTTATTTCTGGAATTAAGGTTGACATGATTACAAGATTGATGAATTAAAAAAAAACTCCTTGATTTGAAAATTAAATTAATTGAAAAAAAAATCTCATTTTTTTTTTAATATATATATAAAATTAATAATATATATATTTTATATATTTATTGCAAAGAAAACAAATTAGAGTAAAAAAAACTTTAATGAAATGAAAAAGTTTTTTTTTTTTTGAAAAAGTTGAATATATAAAAAAATGTGTTTGTTATAATAAACTTTGTAAGGTTACAAAGGTTTCTTATTTTTTAAAAACTTTTTTTAAAAAAATATATTAAACAATAAAGTTGGGCAGACCGAGCGAAGGTTTAAAAAACGTGCGGTATTCACTCTGAACTTGGAATAGATGATAAGGGGGGAGCGGATGGTGTGGCGGCGCAGGCGGCGTGTGACGCGTGGCCTGAACGCAGGCCGCACCAGAGGTGTTAGGTCGGGCCGTGCAGGCTGCTGGTGACCCGTGGTCCGAAGTGCAGACTACGGCGGATGATAGGTGGTAGGTAGCGGCGGGAGCAGAGGTTTAAAAGAGGAAAAGGAAAGGGTTCAAAATCAGTTACAAGGTATGCTAAACACGTCGGTGGCGGGGCTCTTGTTTATGTTGCAGCCGTCATGGAGTATCTTGCAGCTGAGGTTTTGGAAGAGCTGGAAATGTGGCGAGAGACTGGGCGTGTTGCGCGGGCTAGGCGCAGGTGGCACGCGGGTGGCATGTCCGCCCAACAAAAAAAATTTGAGTTAAAAGACTCTCGCACTATGCGCGATTAAAACATTTAAATGACGTGCTTATGGATAAGAGAGATTTAAAAAAAATTAAAAAAAAAAGCCCAAATAGATATAGATTATTATATAAAAACAATATATTAGAATTTTTTTTTAAAAGAGTAGGAAAATTATATACTTGTTGACAACTTAACCCATGTAAGTTCTAAGAGTATTAATAAATATATACAATATTTATAAAAAAATTGCACAATAAATTACTGCTATGAAATAAATGCTCCTTGTTTTGGCGGCACGCCTTCCAAAACAAGAGCAAAATTTTGAAATTTTTTTTTTTTTGAAAAAGAAAACCCTTTGGCGGCAAGCCTTCCAAAGAGGGTTAGTAAAAAAATAATATGAAATCTGCACACACAAGAGATGTTAAAATGATCTAAAACCACAACACAAACTTTCGAACTTTCAAACTTCTTCTCTCAATAAAGTCTCCAAATAAGGTGTGCTCCAATGAATGGCAACCTTCAACACAAAAACTTAAAACAAGGATTAATAACCAAGCTCTGATACCATGTAAGAAATGATAATATTGAGCAAGGAACGAGAAACAATCCAAGTAAGTTAAGTGTGAAACAATGTTACCATAAGATAAGAAAAATCCAAGAGCATACACCAAGATGGTTCAACAATGGAGACAAGGATTTATAAGGGGAAAGAAAAGAAAACCCCTTGTGAGTATTATGAATGAAGGCAAATGCCTAAAGAAGAGAGAGAGAGAGTGTTGGAGCAAAATAGCTCAATACAATAACATCAAAGTGATAAGAGTGAAGAGGAAAGAAGGAGGAGCATCTCTTATATAGAGATGAGAAAGGAGTTGCATTTGTAACTCCCATTTCTATGAATGCCACATTCATAATAGGTGTGTGCAAAGTGTCACAAGCCTCTTAAGGAGGATAAACTAAATAAAAAAATAAACAAGAGTTGTCCTTACATGTGGAATAGAGGACAAACAATGACATGTCCTCCACATGTGTACAAGAGGACAAACTACATTTAGGGACCCTTGGAATATCCCAATTAATATATCCAAGGAAAGATTAACCTTTCTAACAGATATTTTAAAGAAGCATTTATAATGTACACTTTTGAGATCTTTATATAGTAGTTACCTTTGTTTTGTATTTCTGTAGATTTAATGACTATGTTCTTCTTTCCAACTAGATTTTATCAATAATGGAGTAGAAATGTAGATCAGAGCAAAGCATAACATACCTCAATGGAGACAAGAAGGGCCTTGAATTGAGCAGCAATGTCAAACATAAACCCAATGTTTTGAGTAAACCATTTAATAAATCCCTCATTCCCCATATACACAAAGATGGGAGATTTGAAAGAAGCACCACTCCAACATTTTGAATTGATGAGATATTTTTGTTGAAATGTGCCATAGCTGTGTGGAGTGAAGCTGAAATGATCCAAAGTTTGTACGAAGTATTTGACATCATATTCTGCAGAGGGAGAAGAAGAAGGATGAGGAAGAGAAAACTTATTCTTTCCCATGATACCATGAGCACGAGGAAGGGAAGAAGTAGGTACAACATGAATAGAGAGGCCAAACAACTTGGGTAATATTGGCAACTCGTTGTTTGTTATAGCACAATTGTTAGAGCACATCATCCTATGTTCATTGTATATTTTTAAACCCCTCTCCACTCGTCATAGTGCTAGTTTGTTATAGTGTGATTTGGGAGCACTAAACTCTCTAATAGACTTTCCCATGATGTTTGTAAAGAATCATCATGCAAATGCAAACTATATAAATTAAGGCAAGAAAGTTTCAAGTTGCATTCAAATCAAATGGATGAAATCTATGAGTTACATGATTCCTTTTCCCCATTGGTATATCAGATTTCTAGTTGTGGGTATAATCTCTACATAGATGTCCACAATCATTCACAAACCATTGGTAGAGTGAAAAATTAACAATCAAACAAAGTTTAGAGATTTATACAATATTACCAAATGATTTCTTCACATAGGAGTAATTTTTTGCATTAAGGTTTAAGAAAAGTACCCATGTATTTAATTTATTTATTTTTCGTATTTATTGCAATACTTCATTTGCTCTAATTTTTGACGATTTGTTTCAAATTCTTTTTTATGTAGAATCTAGATTTTCCTGATTGGATGACAAAAAAAAGGGTGGATCCAAACCTTGATTGTGATTTATTGTTATATATTTTAATCATATATTATCATAGTTTTTTGTCATTATTATCATGCACTCATGTCTTACTAATTTTGAGGTCTTCCTATTTATTATTCCATTTGAACACCTCATATTTGATGATTCAATGCCATTTTGTCCCAGGGAGGGAAATACATCTTCTCTAAGGGGTCATTTCATCATATTTTAAATCTATCCTTTTACATATCTTTATATTTCTTACTGTTTGATTTTGGATAACATCCCAAATTCTAGATTATTTTTATTGTTCATTTATGAGCACTAATCTCTTATAACCCAAATTTAGACTCTTGCCAAGTGCTAATCACACCTTTTTAAAGCAAGTTAGGTCATTCTATGTGTATGTTTGGTGTATGCAAGAACATTCATTCCAACATTGAAAAAAACACGTTTGGGACCACTACTTGAACTATTAAGATTTAATCAAAGATCATCAATGAAAAATGGAAAGCATTCTAGTAACACTTATCAAGTTACTAGTGGCACACGTCATCCTGCACTTGTTGGTTCCATTCCTAATATTTTTGAAACTTTTTCTTAGAATTACAAAAGTAGTTCGCAAGAGTATGATTTAGGAGAAGAATTCTCTTGTAACCTAATATACTATCTTGAAATGTTTATAAACACTAAGTGACTTTATGCAAGTCCAATTACAAAAAATTAAGACAAAAAGGTTTCAAGTTGCACAACTAAATGACTCCAATCTAACTTAACTGCCAACAAGATTTTATTTAATAACTACTAGCTGATAGAGATTCCACTAAACACTATGATTAAAAAGGGGACATTACAACACTGAAAACACACATAAATAAGCTATATCACAAACCTATTAGTGGAGTAGATAACAAGAGTACATCTAGTATAATCCAACTGTATTTGTTCCTTGCATCCTTGTGTAGACGTAATAGTTTAAATTCACAAGTTCAAGTTGCATTTTGTAAGTTGGAAGTTCATGCACATTGTGAAGCCATACGAATTGAAGTTAAGTAAAAATATACCAATAAATATTACTAATTAAATTTTCAATGTTCTTCATATGTCCCATCAATCGTGGAAGGTGGTCTTAATTTAATCTAACTGTAACTGCAACAATGACCATAACACCAATAAAAAAAAACTATAGTAGAATTAAAGAAAACATATCTGGTATTTCTCAATGTCATAATTTTCATATGCAAAGGATTTAATCTCAATGTCAAACTACAAACTTGATTTCTGCAAGAGGAACCATGCAATTTTGATGCATTCAAGAAGAGAATACTTACACAAAATGAAGCCCAATCATGCTCAACAAGTTGAGTACTAGGCCTTCTAGTTTGTTATTTGATAGTTTCCTAATAGTGACACATTCAAAATGCACTTATAAGCAAAGACCTACAATGAATGAAATTGATTAATTAATGAAGGGATGTTAGTTTGAGCTTCACTTGGTTTCAACAATACTTTAATATTCTCTACTTAAAAAGGCCAACAACGTGAAGGTAGAAGCTCATCTAGCCTCACCCCCCCTCTCCCTAATATCAATCTAATTCCCCATTAACATCTAATTGCATACTTCATTCATTCATCCATCCATTTATGAACTATAACTTTCAATCAATACAATCACTTAACATTCATAATACACAATACTAATCAAGACTTTATTAACACATAACAATATTCATTAACATGACATAAAAATCAATATTAATATGCAACATTCATATATAATCACTTAAAACAACGTTCTTACATTATCTAACAAAGTTTATCAAAGAGCATTTTTAAAAAATCATTTCTTCTTTTTGTTTTTCTTAGCTTTCTTAAGGAAAAGGCTGATAGGAGCATCAATATATTCCTCATTTTCCTCCTCCATGGCACATGTAATTGTTGGAATTTACAAGTGGGAAGATTTACTTCTGAGAGGGGGGGGGTGAATAAGAAGTAATCAAACTTTAACCTCTAAAAATTTTCACTGAGATTATTCACATGCATCTAACACATCTAATTAACATGAAAGTAAAGACATGCATGAAAAAGATAACACAGGATTTGGTCACCTAGAAACCCTCCAAATTGAGAAGGTAAAATTAGGGTGGAGATGACACCCACAAATTATCACTGCAACAATATGTAACTAGTTAAGGTTACAAAGTTTGACCACCATCAATGATCTGCTCTATGAAAGGCCTACCTTGTTAAAGGCTTTACACCATGTTAAAAGTGACTTGGTTAAAGGATTTATAAACACTCACTTGGAATGTTACCCTGTTAAAGGATTTACAACCCTGTTAAGGATCTACAATATGGCTGCTAAACCAAACTATCATCATAGGATTTTCATTCTCCTAATACAATGGTTAGAAAGTATAGTAGAATGTCTTGACCTGATAACTTACAATCTTCAATTGCTGATTCTAGATCCTTGTTCTACTCAATCTGATCTGATTCTTCCTAATTTGATATAACTTTGTTCGTAGTGCTGATACTCTATTCTAACCAACTAGATTCTGCAATGCTATTCCTCCTCTAAGTTCTTACACCCCTTGTTGCTTCCTTGAAAATTTTGCTAGCATTCTTTCATGCATTCCCAGACAACCTCTTACTCTTCCATTCATCTCTCTCTCTCTCTCTCTCTCTATATATACATATATATATACATATATATACACATGTATATGTACATATATATATATATATACACATGTATATGTACATATATATATATATATACATATGTATATGTACATATATATATATATACATATGTATATGTACATATATATATATATATACATATGTATATGTACATATATATATATATATACATATGTATATGTACATATATATATATATACATATGTATATGTACATATATATATATACATATGTATATGTACATATGTATATATATATATATATATATGTACATATACATATGTATATGTACATAAATATATATATATATATATATATATATATACATATGTATATGTACATATATATATACATATGTATATGTACACACACACACACACATATATATATATATATAAATTATGGGGTATCAACCTCTTTTTAAAGGCTTTGAGACTTAGGGTTAGGTATGAATCCATGATCAATATTTATCCATCTTTTCCTGCTCAAATCTTTACACTTTTCCTATTGGTTGCATGCTTTCTCCATTTTTATGATTGGTTGCATGCTGATTACATAGGGAATGTAATAGATTCAATCTTATCTTTTAGATCCTTCAAGATTCATCTTGAGTTGGCTGAAAAATGGCTTCCATCTAAGTTTGTGAAGGCACAAACTCATATGTTGATTCTGTGTTACTCGACACTTACTGATTGCTGATGCTCGGTGCATATAGGATTTCTATCTTGCTCGACATCTATAGTAACTCTATCCCGCTCAACATCTATACTTTGCTCGAGACCTATTATAACTTAGCATCACTTGTCACTCGACACTTGAAACTTGCTTGGCACCTGAAGTTCACTCGGCACCTGTTAAATTTCTGGCTCAGCACATACTGTAGCTTGACATCTATATTATACTCGGCATCGACTTTAAAATTCACTTAAGTGTGTTGATACTCAATTTTCAAAACCAATCTGAGACCAACAATCTCCCCCTTTGACATGAGTGTCAAAAACACTTAACTAAGCATTATGAATCTGATCTTTATGAGTACAATATATATCTTGTTCGACATATGTACAAAACTTCAAAAACCTGTTCAAAATTTTGTAGAAGACTATATACCTCAAAACTTGCAACTTCCCCTGAGCTAATGTGCCATTTCTATATCCAAAATTTCTTATGTTGGATTTGTCTCTATACACTCGAAAGTGTCCCACTCTAAACCCTTCTATCCAAATGATTCCATGAGTTTGGAATGCTTGGATGCCGGCTTAGAGCTCCCTATCCATGGAGTGCAAGAGAGTATATTTCAAGAATAAGAAGGCTCTCAGATGAGCCTTAGATATACTCTTCTTGCTAGTAAACCATGCAACGGGAGGTTCTTTGAGACAAGAGCAAGAATGCAAATATCTTCAAGGAATCCTTCAAATATGCAATACAAGATGGAAGACTAAACTATAATGGAAATGCAAGATGCAGCTATTCTAAGTATGGATGAGAGTGTTGCAATCCAACTATTAGACTATATGATTTAAGCTACATGTAAAAATCAAAGCTAAGCTAAGCTAGAATGCCATGGATGAGAGAATGTAGATAAGAAAGAGAAGTTCTCCACAAAGCTCCCAAGAAACCTATTAGAAAACCTACAGCATAACAATATTCAAAATGAGGATGGATTGAGGGGGAAAGCTCTCTCCCTTTTAAAGATGTACGGACGATGGAGATCAAGATGAAGATGGTGGATGATCAACGATGGAATTTGAAAAGAGGAGTGATCCATGTGCACACACAAATCAACCAATAGAATATAAGTTGACTTGTCATATAAGACAAAAGTCACAAAGCCTTTTCTTTTAATTGCAAAATAGAAAAAGGACTTTATGTGTGCACTTTAAGTGGGTTAGAAGAATGGGGTATTTTATTTAATTAAAAGGGGACATGTTATTTTAATCAAATAATGAACTTAGGATAGCATAGTCAAACTATAGGTTATAATTAAATAAATTGATTATTAGCAATTTGGTCTAGATAAATGATTAAATTAATTTAGCCAAAATGTTGAAAAGGGGGCTAATAGTCTAGATGAAAATTTTTAGGTGATTACATTTTCCCCTCTTTGACTAATGCGTGATCGATCTAGGAACACATTATGTCAAAGAAAATCGAAGCCAAGTAGGCGATGATAGATATAGATATCTGATTCCAAAGAATGAAATGTAGAAATAGATAGCAAGTCCTAAATGTACAGCCTGATAGTGGTAGTAATGAACACTAGGAAAAGATGATGTCAGAATTCAAGAAGAATGCTAACACTTAGAAAAGCGGATAGAGTGAGAGCAAGTGAGAAGATCAAACAAATGCTCCTAACCAGTGATAGAGTATTTCTGCCCCCTCGAAATTGAAATTGAAATGAGGTAAGGGGATGCAAAAATTGGTTAGAAATGAGAAAATTAGAATATAGCAATGTCCAAGATGACAGATAGATGATTAGAACCCAAGAATGACTATAAGAAACGGATAAAATGCCTCAGTTTGACTAGAGTTGACCTTGAAGGATATAGCATAAAAATTAGGTCAAAATGATTAGAAAGGTGATTTTAGACATGAAACGGTGAATTGAAGTAGATATGAAGCATAGAAATGATGAAGACATGAAGAAATGAAGATGCCCCAGTGATGATTTGAAGATTAGACCTCAAAGGGTCAGCTAACTAATCAGAAGAAGGTAAAATTTTAAAATGTGATTTTGACCATCAAGATGAACTCGAATTTTGATTTCAATCCTGAAAATTAATCCAGGATGTTAAAATTATTTAAGAGGTCAAAACTTTATATAATGTGATGATAAGATAGAAAAGAGATGAAGCGATAGATTAAGAAGGTGAAAAGACATGAACAAGAAGAAAGTAAAGAAATATATGAAAGGAGTTAGCTGATATGCCTATGAAAAGATGAAGAGAGAGCTCTCCCCATATGCAAGAATGCAAGACTAAGCTAGAAAATGAACCTTA
Source organism: Cupressus sempervirens (assembly GCA_028749045.1). NCBI lineage: Eukaryota > Viridiplantae > Streptophyta > Pinopsida > Cupressales > Cupressaceae > Cupressus > Cupressus sempervirens. Next base: position 811,256,684 of record CM053790.1, on the reverse strand, counting down.
AATGCAAGCTAATATGAAAAGTGGTTTACCAGCAAGAAGCGCATAACATTTAGACTCTTAATTTCATCATTGAGCATTTATTAGGGACATTATGAGATCATACAACCATCACTAGTATAACTATGAGGATATGAATATGATCGATATCAGATAGGTATGTGGAAATCCAATCTAAGCATCAGAGACATGTAAGTCAAGATAACTACATGATTAGATTCCCTAAGTTTAATTTAGCAAGATTACACCTGTATCAAGGCATAAGTGCTAGGATAAACCCTGAGTGCGGTCTTGCGAAATAGTCAAGGATGATACATTTACAAATCAAAGTGTTGAATAGGACAAGCATGAATGCTTACAACACTATAGACAAATAAAGTATACCCACAAGCAGAAATCAAGAAGACATGCCCCATGCCCCCAGTCTTCTAGTCAATGACATCCTTGAAAGACTATTAGGGAGGGAACACATGGCAAAGAAATTATCATAGACAACACACAAAGTAGATAAAGATCAGCATAACTCAGTCGTTTAAGTGTTAAAGTGCGTGTGTGTAAGTCACTTGGCCATTTCTTCCAGACTTGATTCTAATAGTGAGAAATATCGCGACATCGGAGACCGTAGGTAAACTATCTGAAAAGTGTTGAAAAACACTTGATGTCAAGGTGGGGGAAGTGTTGAGAAACACTATTTTGTGAGTTGTCAAAGAAACCCTAATGCACAAGAATACCCCAATAGGCTAAGCAGTTGTGCCCCCAAAACGAGGACAAGAAACAATTCCAAGCTAGGAAATGTGTAGCGAAATGGATGATTGAGATTGATAGACATAGGTGCGAGGGTTTCAAGTAGTGCATATTTCTAGGTTTTCACCACTTGACAGATTTTCTCAGGACTTTTTTCAAATTTTTTTTTTGGTGATACATCAAAGTGCCTATTGCTAGGTTTTCACTAAGATGATCATTTTTTCAGGACATTTTCTGATTTTTAAGGTTTTTTTCAGGATCATATATGATTTTTTGGATTTTTTAGAAGGTTTTAGAGATTACTAGTTCTCAAGCAAGATCACATTATTTTCTCCCAATGTCTAGTAAGGTATAGGATATGATGGAGCAACGAGCCAATGGATAAGCAAAGATGGATGAAAAAAGAGTATGAAGCAAGTGAAAGTGATCCTCAAGGACTGACTCCTCAAGAGTACCCATGCTAGGGAAAGAGGTGAAATAGTCATATGAAGCATGTTTTGGATAAGCAATGGAAGTAATGAGAAAGATAGCATGCAGGATAAGAAATGAAGCCAACAAGTGAGATAGCATGAAGTGTGTAGTCCAAAAGAGTAGCCATGTCAAGAGACCTATGAGAACCATGTTTCATTTATTATGATCAAGACCAAGGGGTTAACTAGATAGGATAGCGATGGGATAGAGAAATAAAAATAAAGCTCAAGATGGAGGCTATGAGTGTATGGGAGAGCACAATAGAAAATCTCATGGATAAGATAGCCAATATGCAAAGATAGCTCAACATTGTCAAGATCAAAGAGAGAAGAGGGGATAGATGGATGATGGAAGAATTACGCATGATGCCTGTTTACCAAGTTTTCATCATGGTACTTATCCAAGGTGCCATAAGAAGTAGTTTTTACCATAGGATAAATTTATTTCTCTTTACTTTTGCTGCCAAGGTGCCACAAGAAGTGGTTTTCACCAAGGCACATTTTCATTTTTTTTGATTTTTTTTTTCATTTTTGAAATTTTTAGAAAGAGCTGAAGCTGTTTGAATGTAGATAATGCTCCTATAGAAAAGATAAGTCATGATAAGCCAAGATCATAGAAAGGCATGCTCAAAGATGTTTATAGGGTGATGAAAGGGAAATGGTAGTAGGAAGAATATATGGAGGATAATAGTTCATGTATAGAAAGGAGGTGTAAGCTTTAGAGGATTTCATGTGGGTAGCTAAAATATTGGACAAGATCAACATTGACACACACCTTGAAGGGTATTGGAACAATGGAGGAATCATGGATGAAGTAGCTTGAGGTTTAGATGTATAAGGTGGTAGAAGAGATTTGGAAAAAAGTGGAGTGGAAGGCTTTGAAATATTTTTAGGAAGATTTTTGGAAGAAGATGGAATGGAAGCCTTTGGAAGCTTGAGTGTCAACTTTGAAATATTTTCAATATTCAAGTCTTTTAAAAGAGATTTGGGAATCCACATAGCTTTATATTTTCCTCTTTCTTTGGGTGCTTGAGAGTGCATTTGTATAATGATGGATTTAGGAACCCATTTTTTCTTTGGTTTAGCTCTTTGAGTAGTGGACCTTTGCGGTCTCTTTTGTGCATTCTCCTTCTTAGCATTCACATGTCGATTAGATGGGACATAGTGATCTTTCTTTTTCAATGGATTCTTATGTTTATTCTCACTTCCAAAGGACTTGGGATTTGTGGATGAATAAGGATGATATGAATGGTTTAGGTGGATAGATGGGTGATAATTCATCAAGGATGAGTATCTTTGTTGATCTTGAGGTATGACGAGAGAGCTAGGAGTGGAAAATGTAGGAGATGATGAAACATAAGGTCCCAATATAGATGGAAGGTTTGAAGGCTTTAGCTTTGATGGATAAGGACCAAGGATAGACTTAGGAGATGCAAATGGATAGTGAAAAGGGACATCAACATCTTTAGAGTGAGAAATGTGGTCAAAGCCATCAATAGACTCATGAGTAGCTTTGACAAGAGCAACATTTTTAATAGGAGCACTTGAAGCTTGAGTAAAATTTTGAAGTGGATATGGAGAAGTAGAACATGAGGGGATGCTTTGATCTTGACAAGTAGCTTTGGATAGCATAGGAAGAGAACTTTTCTCATAATTTTCAGTAAGCTCAAGGGAGATAATGGAAGTGATATCTTCATCATACTTAGGAGGTGGAAAAGACATAGGATATGGAGGGGAAAAATCTTGAAAGAGATGAAAGGGTGCTTGATCTTGATCTTTCTTGACATTTGTAGCTTTTTCTTTTTGAGAGTCCTCTTGACATGGAGCCACTTCTAAGGAAAAGGGAGAATGAAGAGTGAATGGAGTAGTGCTTGGATTAGGCATAGTAGTGCATGAAGGTTGAGGATGTTTAGGATTAGTAGCATGGAAAAGGTTTGCAGCCAAGTGAAGGTTAGCTTGAGTTTCTTTTAGAGGTAGCCCTTGAGGATACATGTAGTCAATGTGGAAAGCATTAGGTTCTTTATTTGATAGAGGCATGTTGGAAAGATTTGAAGTGTTGGGAGATGCATGAGTGTTGGAAGAAGTGGAAGATGTAATGGAGCCACTACTAGACATAGGTTCATCAATGTAATCTTGCTCAAGAGAAGTATCTTCACCACATGAGTCACTAGAGGTTCCAAGATCAACAATCTCATCATCAATGAGATCTTGGATTTTATGTTTCATCTCTATACAATCAAAAGTAGCATGGTCATTAGATTGATGATAAGAACAATAAGCATCCAAGAATGGATTTCCATAGGAGCTAGACTTAGGCAACATGATGAGCTTATTGCCAAGAAGTTTTTGCAAAGTGTCATCATAAGAATCTTCCAAGGGAGAAAAAGTTCTATTAGAAGTATGTCTAGAGTCCTTTTTTTGTTTCTCAAGTGAATGGTATGTATCCATGTATTCATCATTATCTTGGTCAAAGATAGGTCCATCATGAAATTTTAGCATAGGCCCAAAGGAGGTATCACTTGCTTGTTCTCTAAAGAGGTCTTTAGATCTAGAAGATGAAGACATTTGATGTCTTGAAGTAGAGAATGTAGACCTAGAAGAAGAGGATGAACTCAAAGAAGGTGACTCACATGCATGTAAAGACCTTAAGGAATATTCACGTAATGATGCAATCTTCTCCTCTAACCTTTTCTCAAGTTTAGACTTCATTTCTGTCATGCACTTAGAGAGATGAAGGTAAGAAAGATCATTTCTCTCTTCTAGTTCTTTGTATTGTGCATATAGATCTTGAAACTCTTTAGTGACATGGAGGATATCATGATTATCTAGATTCAGTTGAAGTTTGGTAGCACAAGGTTTAGATCCCATAGTTTTAGATGCAAAGCCAAGCATAAAATAGTCTAGAAGATAACTTGATGTTGAAACTATAGGAGGTAGAGTGTTCACTTGCCAAGATAGTAGAGAGAGATTAAAGTGACTTTTCAAACAATATGTCCAAGAAACTTACGACATGAATGACTCAAGTCAATAGCTAGGCAAGATGCCCAAATAACCAAATAGATAGAGCAAGCAGGGTGACAAGTGAACAACTCTCCAACCCAAGAGTGTAGTCAAGAAATCAAGGTAACCATTTTAGCAAAAGGATAACTATCAAGTGGACATAGACCATGAAGATAGAAAGACCAAGAGCACCAAGACCAAAGAGTCACTTTAAGCATGTTCAAGAACTAGAGAAATAGAAAATAAAAATCAAATGATGAGACTCCCCTTAGCAAGAAACACAAGAAAATGTTTGCATTTTATGTTTTGACTTGGTTGACAAAGTTTGACAATAGTTGATAGCATAGCAAGTTTGATGTTCAAAAGAAATTTCTTTCCAAGCAAGATAGCGACACATGGAGTAGTCTTCAAACAATCAAGCAAGGGACAAAATAACCTTGCATGATACAAGCATATTTGAGGTCTTAAAAGAAATCCGTATAACTATCATCATGTGTATGTTCCAAAGATTTCCATAGGTCTAGCACATTCAAGAACACATCAAGCAAAATCTACCTAAAGGACATGGTTCATTACTCAACAACTTGGCCTGCGCTTGATGCTCCTTTGCCTCACACCAAGTGGTTTCCCACAAGAGATATTGGCTTTGCCATGGAAATTCCATAAGCATAACCAAGGGAACACAGATGGTGAGTGTAAAATCTTGGGGTGATCCGGGTAGTCCACTAGGATCGATCCTTGCACCAAGAAGTTGAGCGGCTAAAAAAGGTAGTTACTAACTTAGGGTGTTTAGATAGGGCTTCCGTTCATAGTGTTCCTCTTGCTCCCAATTATGGGACACCTCACCTTGCGATGAGTAACCGATCTCGCGACCACAAGAGTACCTTAAGCATTCTTGCCTAGTGATCTCCCTATGGTCAAAATACCATAAGCGATCACACTAGGCAAAGAAAAACACTACATCTACCAAAGTTTTGTGTTCTTGATAGCCTTGAGTTTATAGTGGGTTGGAAGAGCCGGGTAATCTGCTTGTCCCCACTTGGGTCGTTCCTCTCAGGTTGTCCGAGAGTAGGCCCTCTAAAGGATTCTAAACTACACAGAGTGGATCAACTTTTGGAAGTTAAGATTTCTGGTTCACCACAAGGGTGAAGAGCATACTCTCCTATTCCAATCATTTTCTCCCAAACACACCAAGAAGATTTAGTTACCCCTTGCTTTTGAAACCAAATGACAAGTCAAGATTTCTGATTCACCACAAGGGTGAAGAGCATACTCTCCTATTACCAAAAGACTCCAATCACAAGTTTTATGTGCCTATAAAAAATGAACAATTAGTCAATGCCACACATTAAAACAAAAAAACAAGAAATTTTGAGTTTTTATGCTTTGGGCAGACCTGCAAACAATGTTAGTAGCCCTTGCGCATTTGAAGCTTTGACATGCGTTCTTTTTATGCAATGTTTCAATTTTTTTTCATAAGGATGGCAACCTGTAATCACAACTTGTTAGCACCAAAAGTTAGTGTGAAATAACATAAAAATCTGCAATAAAAAGTGATGAGTTGCCTCAAAAATCCAATTTATCTTCCAACCAAGTGCATGCAAAGAAAGTGCAAGTTAATCACAAATGCTCTCATTTTTACTCTTTGATTTTGACCTAGTCAACAAGATTAGACTTTTTTGCTATGATTTCGTATTCAAAAATAAAAATAAAAAGAAGGGACCCTTGTTAGAAATTAGAGAGCTTTCCAAAAATGAAAGAAATTTAAAAAAATCTCTTCATTTGTGCTCTAGAGATCGATTTTGTCAAAATAGGATAAATTTATCAAATCGAGTTTTTGATCCTTAATACGACCTCAAAATTCAAAACACAAAGAAAGAACTCCCATTAGAATTGAAAACCCTTTCTGAAAATATAAGTTTTTTTGAAAAATTCACTGATTTACGATCAAAAATATGTTTTTATGAAAAATAAAGAAAAATCATAACTCCCAAAAATCATGTCCAAATGCTCTGAACATCGGACTGAGACATTTTGAGCACAAACCCAACCTACAAAAAAAATTTCAGAACCAAATTCTAAGAGATTTAAAAGATATGATCAAATCTTTAAACCAACTAAGTTTTTTGCCTTCAAACCAATCTACTTATGGGTTGGCCTTAAAACCAAAGTGATAATTCTAAAAAAGAATTTGATTAGATCCAATATGCTACTGTAAAAAACTAGAGATGAAAAATAAAAGCAAATGGAGCTAGAAACTTGATTCAAGCCCCACGGTGGGCACAAAAAATGTACACTTGAAAGTGTCCCACTCTAAACCCTTCTATCCAAATGATTCCATGAGTTTGGAATGCTTGGATGCCGGCTTAGAGCTCCCTATCCACGGAGTGCAAGAGAGTATATTTCAAGAATAAGAAGGCTCTCAGATGAGCCTTAGAGATACTCTTCTTGCTAGTAAACCATGCAACGGGATGTTCTTTGAGACAAGAGAAAGAATGCAAATATCTTCAAGCAATCCTTCAAATATGCAATACAAGATGGAAGACTAAACTATAATGGAAATGCAAGATGTGGCTATTCTAAGTATGGATGAGAGTATTGCAATCCAACTATTAGACTATATGATTTAAGCTACATGTAAAAATCAAAGCTAAGCTAAGCTAGAATGCCATGGATGAGAGAATGCAGACAAGAAAGAGAAGTTCTCCACAAAGCTCCCAAGAAACTTGTTAGAAAACCTGCAGCATAACAATATTCAAAATGAGGATGGATTGAGGGGGAAAGATCTCTCCCTTTTAAAGATGTACGGATGGTGGAGATCAAGATAAAGATGATGGATGATCAACGGTGGAATTTGAAAAGAGGAGTGATCCATGTGCACACACAAATCAACCAATAGAATATAAGTTGACTTGTCATATAAGACAAAAGTCACAAAGCCTTTTCTTTTAATTGCAAAATAGAAAAAGGACTTTATGTGTGCACTTTAAGTGGGTTAAAAGAATGGGGTCTTTTATTTAATTAAAAGGGGACATGTTCTTTTAATCAAATAATGAACTTAGGATAGCATAGTCAAACTATAAGTTATAATCAAATAAATTGATTATTAGCAATTTGGTCTAGATAAATGATTAAATTAATTTAGCCAAAATGTTGAAAAGGGGGCTAATAGTCTAGATGACCATTTTTAGGTGATTACAGTCTCATGCTGATTAATCTGATACTCTTTATCTCTACCTTGTCATTCCTTTCCTTGTCTGCCCTATTTCTTTCTGCTTTGTTTATATTCCCCCTTTCACACATCTTCCCTTGCAATTTTTGTGTATCCTTTTGCTTATTTCTCCTCAAAACTCAAAATTTTTATTATCTCCCCCTTTGGGTCATTATCTTCCCCAATTTATTAAATCTCAAAATGTATTTCTCCCCCTTTTTGACACTTATGTCAAAGGGTTCTATGAATGAATTGAATATTTAGCCAAAAAAGATTTATTTACGTCCATAATGATTTTTATAGAAGCATCCCAATTGTCTAATACAATTTCCAGGGCTTTAAGTTGGATGGCTGTCTCTATTGCAAGGTGTACTAGACCTTCCAATGTAGAAAGATTGAGATCTTTCTTCAAATTTTTTTTTGCATAGGCCATTTCTTTATGCAAAACTTCCATGTTTGGGGTTATGGCAGACTATATTTGTATCAACTTGGCCTTGGTGTTAGCCTCATCTGCTTTGAGTATAGCTAATTCCTTTTGAGTGTGAAGCATTGTGGAAAAATGCTTCTCACTTTGAGCTGGATCCTTTGGTAGCTGCATGCTAGATATCTTGAGGTTCCTTTCCAAGCTCAATATTTTCTGGTGGTCTCTTGTGTGAAGTATGAGGAATCACACAATTTAGAGTACAATGAGAATATATTCTCAAGTACTGCTTTCACCTTTTCAACCTTTTTAGCCAGTTCTACTTGTGATAGTGCTATCTCACCAGATATTTTCTCATTTACCTTCATCTGGAATTTCTTCTTAGACCATTCAAGTAATTTAACATTGGTGTCTAGGTCTTCATTTTGTACTTGGTCCACTATGTTGGATAGTTACTCCATGATGGGCTTTATCTCATCAAGTACTGGCAAGCTGAATGCATCAAGAAAGATGTCTTTGATTTCAATCAGTGCTTGCCTTTGCCTATACTCATTCCTAAGTATCTCTTGCTTCTTCTTCCTTTCTAGTACCTCTTGCGTTGATTTGTGCTATGTTCATTGTTTTATAGTCATAGCTTGGTATGACTATCTCCTCATCAAGTGCAGGGTCTCCATAGTGAAGCACCCTTGCTACCTTGGTAGAACTCGAGCCTAGTGCTGATATTTGTAGTGGTACTACGTCAGTGCTCAGACGTTGTGTAGCTCCAGTAGGAATCCTTGTAATAGGCAAATTGACTAATGTTTGGATTGCCTCTTGTTCCTTCTCTTAGGGCTCTCCTCCTTGTCTTCTTCAGTTCTGCCTTGATCAATGATTGTGATTAGAGGAGGTGCACCTTGACTTTGTGCTATAGGAGTAGAGGTATCCTTCTATCCTATTTGCTCCTTTTCTTGCTCCTCGATAGTTGAAGTTACTATAACTGTGGAATCAACCTTAGCAAATACATCTTGTGCTGGTTGCTCTTGTGGTTGTCCACTTATAGCTATTGGAGTTTGTGAAGGTGGTTCTTGTGGATTCACCTTCTCCTTGGTTACCTTAGCTACTACTTTCTGAAGTTCTTCTACACTCACCAGAATTGGATTGTTACATAATTGTGCTTGCAAAGTAGTCTAGTGAAGGATCTTTCTAAGATCCTCTATAGTTAGTGGGTTAATGTTCTAACCAAAGGTGTTAGAAACATCCTTCAAAATTATTGTTTTTGCAGATGTAGGTGTTGCATGTGGAGGACTAGGTGGTGGTAGTTGTGTGTCTTGCACACTTTGTTCCTGGTGCTACTTTTCAGCTATTGCCATATGCCTTTCTGTGTTTCCTTCTCCACTACAACTTCTTCCTTTTCCTTTTGTCCTTCCTCCTTTTCATTTTCCTCTTCTTCCTCATCATTATTTCTTCCCTCAAAGGGATCTTCTTATCCTTCCTTCATTGTAGTTATCCCATAAATCAATTCCCACATTTGTGTGGACTTTTTCACAACATCTTCTATTTTATTTTGCAATATGCTAAATGCTCTATATTTGGGTGCAAATTTGCTCCCATGTTTCTTGCTTGCCTTACTTATTTGACTTTTAGTGAGGTCAGGCATTACATGAGCCAATGTTGACTCTCTTATTTATTTCTCCATATTTAGGCAATAATACCATTTATTTTCTACAATGGAGTATGTCTCCTTAGGCATAGTATTATCAAGTTCAAGTGGAATATTCTTGAACTTGACCATCATAGTGTAGTCTGATTCTTCTACTATGTTTTTCTCCTCTCTACTTAACTTATTAAAATAAATAGTTTTCAATCCAGACAAGTTAGTATTATCCCTAATATCGTCACAAATATTTTCTAAGTTAGATTTAGTGGTACCACTTTGAATTGTTCATTATCAGATTCTATCCTCTCCTCATCTGACTCTAAAGGTGCCACATATTTTCTCCTCTTTTTCTCTACTGGCCCTCCTTGTTCTGTGGCTTTCTTCTTTTCTTGTTCTTTTTCCACCTTAGTTGTTGCCCTTGTATCTATCCTTGTGGTAGGTTTGGCTGGGCTTGGCTTAGCCTTCTTTTCCTCTTTAGGCTATGCAATTGGTTGTTTCTATGCTTTCCTCTTTAGGCTGTGCAATTGGCTATTTTTGTGCTTTAGGTGCTTCTTGCTTGGCATCTTCTTCTTCTTTAGGATCCTCACCCATGCTTTGGGTTAGTGCTAATAGTCCTTGCCCTTGTTCCTCTTCCTCTTCATCTTCTTTTTCCTCTTCTTTTGCTGTGCCTTCGCCAAATTTAACTTTGAGCTTCTTCACTAGTTCATCCTTTTTCTTCAATGTAGAAGTAGTCTTTAGATCCATGTCCACTTTGGATCTCATCACATCATATGTGCCAAAATGTGGGGCACTCTTATCTACTTCTTCTTCAAGTAGAGTTGTTATGCAGATGCCTCATCAATGTTTATTTCATACCCAAGAGGTCTAAGCCATCTTACCCTTGGTATGGCTGCTTGAATGTAGGTATAGTCAATGTCAACAAGAAAGCAAATGTCATTTGTATTCTTCTCTACTAATGAAACATATATCCTGAGTCTCTATTTCATAGAATTCTTGAAATCTTCAAAATAACTAGTCATTAATGTCTCAAAATTTGCCCCCATTTGTTCAATATATTCATTCACCTGGGCTACAATGGACCTATTTTTTTTCTCGCTAACTTTTCCAAAAGATGGAATTTCATTCTATACATAGAAAAATATACAAATTAAAATTGCACCAAATTTACATTGGGCTCCCTTTTTTCTTCTTATAGCTCCCAATTTTTCATTGATTTGTTGCAATTTCAGTTCAACTAGATCATAGGTATGATCCTTTTTAACAAGTTTGTAGCCAACATCTACTACAATGCATGGAACATTGTTGAGTCTGCTAGATTGGTAAAACTTGTGAGATATGACTTTGACAACAAAATCAACAAGAGGATCCTTAATAGTATCTATGGTCATGCCTCTCTTATTCCACTTAGCTCTTGTATTTTTCTCAATGGCTTCTTTGGAGTCACTTCTTAGGGTCTTAGGCTGATCTAGGGTTGGATACCTTGTTACCTTGTGAAAAATCCTTTTTGATATCTTAACTGGGCCATATTCTAACCATAAACTACCATCATGAATCCTACTCAACACAATTCTAATTCACTCAGTCTTAAAGATAGTAGGGAACTCTAGGGCATGGATTAAGCCCTTCCTCTCAACGATTTGATATTCTTCCTTCAAGACTCCATGTCTCCAATGACACCTATCTTACAATTATAACACCTCCTAACATCTTGCACCATTACTACCTTAGGAGGAATTATGGATGGGCCTCCGAATGGGTCATTCTTATAGGCAACTTCAGGGATAGGTCAAAAATTAGGTTGTTCAACTTCATTTGACACCAATTGAACTTCAAATGATTCTTTCTCCTAAGTTTTCCTAGAACTGGAAGCCATTTCTTTGAACTAGGGTTTGAACACGAAGAAATTTTAAAACTGCATAGCTCGACACTAGTTTAAATACCTTAAAATTGATGAAACTGTGCTAAATTTGTGTAGAAATCTACTCAAATGCTTGGAAATCATTCTACACTCTTCTCATCTTTTTCTGTTTGATCATGATGGTGAAAAATAATTCAAAATGTGAACATATACCCTTATTTCATAGAATTTAATGCTTAGTGTATTTACAACTGTCCACTTGGCTTCTTGAGCAATTCTACTTTACTCGACTTCTATTAATTTTCAAATACTCAACATACACTGGAGTTTACCTTACTTGGCTTCAACTAGAATTTCCCTTCACTCGACATTCACTACCAACTCGACTTCTACTTACTTTGGTAGACAACTCGGCATGTACCAAATATTTACTTAGCATTTGAAGGCAACTCAACAACACTTGTAAAAACTTGAAGTTTTAACTTTGCATCTCTATTCATGCTGATCTATCCTTTTTAGTACTTACTTGTCTTGGAACTGATGTATGATAAAGCTTTGTATATCAGTCCCACATACCTTATTTTTCTTAGTTGGATGAAGTGTGACCATTCGACCTTTTGGGTGAAGTGATCCCTTCATTGGATGTGCTACTTCCATCTTTCTTCTTCCATGCTTTATTCATTTCTCCCTTGATGTGTTCAACATCTAGCTTCTCTTTTCCTCTGTTGAACTTTGAGTTGGGTGCCTTTGACCTTGTTGGAAAATTTCTACTAATATGACTAGTCTTTAAAGAACTAAAGCATGTAGTTTTGCTCAACCATCTACTGTAGTTTCCACTGAAATGTGTTCTTATGTAGTTTTTAGAGATGTGTCCATATTCTTGATAGTAGTGACAACTATGCCTGGTGTTGTAGTCCCAATTGTAGCGATATCCATGATTATTTGCCCTTGCTAGTTGATTAGGTGTCCACATAGGATTTGATCTACATTCAAAAGCTCTATGTCCATACTTCTTGCAATTGTAGTAGTGACCTTCAAATCTTGGTGCTCTGATAGTTCTAGTCCTGTAGTTATGTGCTTAATGTACTTGCTTATTGCACTTGTGATAGTGACCCATATTCTTAGGTTTTTCATGTTGATGGGTGTTCTTACTCTACACACATTAGAGGTATGTCACTTTTTACCATAAAAATGACAAGTAGGTTTAGTGTTCTTACCTTTGTCACTTCTTTCTTCTGCAATCTTGGATGAATCTCCTTTTTAGTGTTGGTGTATCCTAGTCTAGAAGTATCATTGCTGGCTCTTGGTGATTTTAGGAGCTATTCAAAGTACTTGATGGCCTCATTAGGTTTGTTGAAACTCTCTGCAATCTCCTTCTCTCTCTTTTTTAGATCATTTTGTTGTTGTTCATTTTGCATCTTTAGTGTGGAGATCTCAATGTCCTTGACATTCAACTCATGATGTCCATTCATCATTTGGCTTAGGATGTCTAGCTACATGTTGAAAATTCTTGCAAACTCAATTGACTTTTTCTCTAATTTGTTAGCAAGGTTTCTCTTGTCTTCTTCGAGCATGGCCTTATCTTCAATGGCTATTTTCTTTTGTTCAGTCACTTGACAAAGCATTATGACTTGAGATTCTTATTCAAGCTTGAGAGTTTTGATCTCTTCTACTTGAGCTCTATTCTTCTCCATCAAGTCTACTATTACTGCATCAAACTCTTTGGTATCTCCATTTGCAAACACTTTTGAGGTGTCAATCTCCTTGTATTATGTATTTTTCTCAGCTATGGCAATCTCTTTTCTTCTCTTTAAGGATTTTCTCAGTTCTTCCTTGGCTTCTTCCAGAGAATGCAGAATGAGATGTATCTCAATTTCTTAGTTTTCTATGTTCTTCCCAAGTTTGCAGACTTCCATTTCTAGATTTTTTTCTCCAAGCTGTAAGGCTTCTCCTTCTGAGAACTTAGCTTTGATACCAATTGTTGGAATTTACAAGTGGGAAGATTTACTTTTGAGGGGGGGGGGGGGGGGGTGTGTGAATTAGAAGTAATCAAACTTTAACCTCTAGAACTTTTCATTGAGATTATTCATATGCATCTAACACATCTAGTTAACATGAAATTAAAGACATGCATGAAAAAGATAACACAAGATTTGGTCACCCAAAAACCCTCCAAAATGAGAAGGTAAAAATGGGGTGGGGATGACACCCATAAATTATCACCGTAGCAATATGTAAATGGTTAAGGTTACAAAGTTTGACCACCATAAATGGTCTTCCCTATGAAAGGCCTACCTTGTTAAAGGCTTTAGACCCTGTTAAAAGTGATATGGTTAAAGAATTTACAAACAATCACTTGGAATGTTACCCTCTTAAAGGATTTACAACCTTGTTAAGGATCTACAATATGGCTACTAAACAAACCTATCATCATAGGATTTTCATTCTCCTAATACAATGGTTAGAAAGTATAGTAGAATTTCTTGACCTGATAACTTATAATCTTTAATTGTTGATTCCAGATCCTTGTTCTACTCAATCTGATCTGATCCTTCCCGATCTGATATAACTCTATTCATAGTGCTGATACTCTATTCTAACCAAATCAATTTTGTAATGCTGTTCCTCCTCTAAGTCCTTACACCCCTTATTGCTTCCTTCACAACTTCACTAACATTCTTTCATGCATTCCCACATGACCTCTTACTCTTCCATTCAACTCTCTCTCTCTCTCTCTCTCTATATATATATATATATATATATATATATTATGGGGTATCAACCTCCTTTTAAAGGATTCAAGACTTAGGGTTAGGTATGAATCCACGATCAATATTCATCTATCCTTTCTTGCTCAAATATTTACACTTTTCCTATTGGTTGCATGTTTTCTCCATTTTTCTGATTGGTTGCATGCTAATTACATAAGAAATGTAATAGATTCGATCTTATCTTTTAGATCCTTTGAGATTCATCTTGAGTTGGCTCAAAAATGGTTTACATCTAAGTTTGTGAAGGCACAAACTCATATGCTGATTTTGTGTTACTTGACACTTACTGATTGCTGATGCTTGACACATATAGGATTTCTATCTTGCTCGACATCTATAGTGTTAGGATTAAATCATAGATAGAAATAAAAATTACATATATAACCAATAACAGAAAATAATAGATCACACAAAAAAGAACACAAGGCACCAAGATTTGACGTGGTTCACCCAATCCCTAGGTTACGTCCATGAAACAACAAGTCTAATATTATTACGATCTAGTGGTTACAACCTAATTACAATCTGTAATCCCTTACAACTCAATACCACCACAAGAACCAATTTTTGTATCATAACTTAATGAAAAATACCTAACCCTAAGCCATTTTATACAAGTAATTTTATGTTGCTTTACGGTTATGATATGTACAATACTTTTCTAATCAGTCACCACAAACTAACAATCTCCCACTTGGGACTGATCAGACTCCACATTAGACAAAAATCTCCCACTTGGAGACTGATCCTATAGCAATATCGTTGCCACATGGGGCTCCTACTAGATCAAACCACCCTAGACTCTGCTGTTCTTTTATTCATGTTTATTCTAGAAGACCAACCAAAGCTAAAGAGGAGTTTAACTTCTCCTTTGTTACTACCTTTGTAAACATATCTGTTGGATTGTCATCTGTATGTATCTTGTCCAGTTTTAATTCTCCATCATCCAAAACTAACTGAATGAAATGGTACCACAACTATATGTGTTTGGTCTTTGAATGCAGAGCTAAATTATTTGCAAGATGAATGGCACCCTGACTATTTGTAAACAAATAATTATCCTTCTAAGGATCTGCTAATTCTTCCAAGAGGAATTGAAGCCATATAATCTCCTTGGCTGCCTCTATAGTGGATAAACCATTAACCTTTTGTAACTTAGAAACCCAGTTCACGGTTGCCCCACCAACAGTAAATACATAACCTATATTACTCCGCCTAGTATCAATATCTCTAGCCAAATCTAAGTCAATATAGCCTTGTAAATTAGTAGTAGAGGCCCTAAAGTGTAAACACTTATTGGATGTTCCTCTCAAATATTCGAGAATCCATTTGACTGAATTTCAATGCTCAATTCCTAGATGACTCATATACCTGCTAACAACTCCCACTACATGTGCAATAACTGGCCTAGTACATACCATAGTAGACATCAAGCTTCCTATAGTTGAAACATAGGATACCTTGGACATCTTATCCTTCTCTTCTTGTGTCTTAGGACACATCTCCCTAGTCAACTTCAAATGACTAGGTAAAGGTGTACTGACAACTTTAGCATTCTCCATAGAGAAATGTTGCAACACCTTCTCAACATAATCAACCTAAGATAGTGTCAATTTTCTGTTCTTTCTATCTCTGCAAATCTTTATATCAAGGATTTGTTTTTCTACCCCCAAATCCTTCATAGCAAATGCATGTGCTAATTGGCATTTCAACCCCTTAATGTGATCCATGTTAGACCCAGCTACAAGCATATCATCAATATATAAACATAAAATAATGTAGTTGTCATCATCCAACCTCTTAAAATAAACACAATAATCTAAATGACACCTATTGTATCCATGTTCATGCATAAAATTGTCAAAATTTAGATACCATTGTCGAGGTGCTTGTTTCAAGCCATATAAACTTTTCTTCAATTTGCACACTAAGTTCTCCTTACCTTTGACCGCAAATCCTTGTGGCTAAGCCATATACATCTTTTCATCCAAATCACCATGAAGGAAGGCTATTTTAACATCAAGCTACTCTAAATGAAAATCTTTAGTAGCCACAAGACCTAAAATAGTACGAATAGAAGTCATCTTAACAACAAGAGAAAATAACTCATCAAAATCAATACCCTTTTTTTGTGCAAATCCTTTCACAACTAACCTGACTTTAAATCTTTTTTTACCTCCATCCTCATCTTTTAATTTGCATACCCACTTATTTTTGAGATAATGGGTGTTGCACACATTGCATAATATTGTTATTTTATTATTTTATTTTTATTATGTAATGTTGTACCTAGATGGACGTGCAACATGTAAAGATTCCCATGGAATATTCTTGATGAGTTGTATTGTAACATTGTGAAAATATTTCATGTAATTATTTAATATTGGGAAAAAAAAGAATTAAATGCCCAATATTAAATGTGGGGTCAGTGGGTTAGGTAGCACATGGTTTTAGCACATGGTTTATGTAATACCACTTGGTGGTTTTGTGGGACTTGCTACTATATAAGCAGCCACAAGGGTAGTTGTTGTAGAGAGAGAGTAAGAGTGACAAGAAGAAGACAAAAGGCAAGAGTCGAGTGGGACAAGGCTTGACAGGTTAGCCAAGGGAGCATTTGTGAAGGTTGAAAGCATGGCATGGGATGTGTGGATTCATGCTTGTTCACATAGTTTGCTCGGTTGTGGCTATGGCCATGAAGGCTTCCATGGTTGTATGACAATGGTATTTTTTGCTGAATAATACATGATGATGGATGCTTTTGGAGGCTGGGTTTTTCCCTCAATGAGGGTTTCCCAGGGTATATCTTGTGTCACAATTTTGTGGGTATGTTTTCTATTCTCTTGCATGTGGATTTTAATTCCGTATTTATTTCAGATCTATTATGGGTTATGTGGAAACGATTATATTCTTTGTTGCCAAGTTTCCTTACACTTATTCTATAAAGCTCTTTTACCTACAAGCAACTTGTATAAATCCCATGTCTTATTCTTCAACAAAGAGTCCATTTCATCTTTCATTGCAGACTCCCATCAAATCTTAGTATCCCCTTACATACCTTCATCATAACATTCAGGTTCACCAGCATCAATACGTAAAATTGAATACAAAGAAGGAAAGAATCTTTTTGGAGGTCTAATTTGCCTTGTTGACCATCTAACATTTACTGGTGTGTGTGGTATTTGTTGTTTTGGTTGTTGCACATCATGAGGAATGACAAGAACATCAGCTTTTGGAGTATCATCTAGCACTACATAATCATCTTCTTTCTTCTCATGTTGCTGCAACAAATATTTGTACAACACTTTCTCATTGAATATGACATCCCTGCTTCTTAAAATTTTATGAATTTTTAAATCCCAAATCCTATAACCAAATTCATTAATTCCATATCCAACAAATACACATTTCTTTGACTTAGCTTCTAGCTTGATTCTATTTTCAGAATCTCTGTGAGAAAATGCTTCACAATCGAAGGTTTTGAGAAAATAATAACTCACCTTCGTACCAGTCCATACTTCCTCTGGAATACCATAGCCCAAAGTAGTAGAGGGACCTCTATTAATAAAATATACAATAGTATTGACAACCTCCACCCATATGTGTAAGGATAACCTACCATGCAACGTCATGCTCGTTGCACGTTCCATTATAGTCTTCTTAATGCGGTCAGCCACTCCATTTTCCTGTAGAGTCCTTGGAACAATTTTCTATCTACGAATACTATTAGTGGAGCAATAATCTTCAAATCCATCACTACAATAATCAACACCATTATCAAATCTAAGACATTTTAATTTCTTACTAGTCTCATTTTCAACCAAGCATTTCCATTTCTTAAAAGTTTGAAATACATCAGATTTCTATCTAAGAAAATAAACTGATAATTTTCTAGTTGTGTCATCAATAAATGTAACATAATAATGAGAGCCACCAAGGGAAGATACCTGAGCCAGTCCCCATACATCTGTATGCACAAGCTCTAATTTCTCCTTTTTGTTTTCTTTCCTAGACTTTACAAAACTCACTCTTTTTTTTTTCCATACACACAACTTTCACAGAAATCCATATTAACACATTTTAGGCCTGGTAAATGTTAAAATTACTTTAGAATAATTGAGAGGGGGCATGAATTAGTTATTCAAGGTCCAAATGTCCTATTCAAACTTTTCACTAAGTGTAGTGAACCCATTCAGTCATTCATTCATCCAAGCTTTAACTTATCTAATCAGTAAGTTGCTATAAATCAACATGTAAGTATAACACATAAGAAATAAACACATGACACAATGATTTACGTGGAAACCCAATTTGGAAAAAACCACCAGTAACATGCTACCCAATTATCACCCTTCTGAAGTGATGCCCTGTGAAAGGCTTGCCCTGTTAAAGGCTTACAACGCACTATTAAATGTGACCTTGTTAGAGGATTTAACCACCCTATTAGAAGTGAGTTTGGTTAAAGGACTTTAGAGCATTCACTTGGAATGTCACCCTATTAAAGGATTTACAAATTTCTATTAGGCCAACCTAAGTCCATAGGATTTTTAGATCTAATACAATTGCCAAAGAGTATTAGAAAATCTTGACTTGACTACAACATACAACTTATCTTGCAGATCTTAGATCACTTTCAGCTCATACCCTTGCTTGACCTTCAATCTCTGCAACTCTTGACAACTTGCCCTTCTTTCAAGCTTTGTCTCCTTGAGTATCAACACTCAATGTACCAATGCAATCATCTCTTCATGACCACTTATAGAAGTAGAGCCTCTGTGCTCTTCCTTCTCCTAGATGTCTCCTCCTTTACACCCTTTTCATCACTTCACAGATTTGGCTCTTTAATAGCAACAGTATTAGTAGCTCTTTGCTTCTTGGTCTATGACTTCTTAAATAGAAGTCTTGGAGTACCTTTTCTTGCTCGATTCTTCCATTTTTCAATTACAATTCACATGGATTAGGTAGGATTCATTGCATCTAACCCATATTCTATTTCCTCCAAAAACTTCTTGAATAATCCTTTAGAATTTGCCCAAAAATAGTTTACATAGGATTCTATGCCAACAACTCATCATCCTTATCTTCCAACTTGTTCACAAAATTCAATATAACCACTATGTCAGCTTAAATTTGGCAAATCTTCATCTTTTGAAATAATGCAGTAGCTCGGCACTATTGAAATACTGGTGCTTGGCACATACTGTGTTACTCGACATCAACTGTGTTTTTCTTGATGCTCGACACATAAAGATCATTTGGCACATAGTAGAATTGTTTGTTACTTAGCTTCTACTGAGAATTTTCTCGGCTTCAACTAACTTGCTTGGCACCTACTAATGATCTAAGTTAAAGCTTTGCAGTCAACCTTGTTACAACTTCTTCCTCCAATGTTTATAAGTGTGACCAACTTTTGTATCTTTGAGTATGTCATCAATACATTACTTAACCATTGTCTTAACTGATCCTTGCACTTCATTACAACATCATAACTCAACCTTTCAATTAGGTGCTTTTGTTACATCTTGTTGATCAAATCCTCTTCATCAATCAACTAAGTGATAGTATTTGGATCTTATAAGAAAATATCATCCCTACAAATAGCAGGTTTGACATCAATGACAAAACAATGATTGAAAAAATTCTTTTACAACAATCTCCCTCTTTGATCTTCAACAACAATGAGCTTTTCAATTATATTTTCAACAATCTCCCTCTTTGGCATTGATGGGAAACCAAGTTGATCAACAATCAAACTAAACTATTCAACCACAAGCTTACTAGGTTAGAATAGTAAGTCAAATGCAAAAAAGTAAATTGCAACATCAAATCTCCTTCTACTATTCTGATTGCTTCATTTTAGCTTCTCCCTCTTTGCTGCAATATCCTTGTTCTTTGTCTTTCTCCCTTTGTATTGCTCATCTTTTGTTGTTCTGATCAACCTCAAACATCTTTTACCTCATACTGTTGATTAGTTTTCTACTGCTCCCTCTTTGACAACAATGCCAAAGACATAATAGCATTTTAGTATGTAGGTGTAGCTTTTGTAGTGTCAATCAATGTCTCCCTTTGTCACCTTGCTTGTGACTAATTTGGACTTTCAACACTTCTACTACTTTAGGCATGGATCCCAAAGTAAACATCCTTTGCATCAATGTATAAAATCTTCAACATTATGCTCCTTTGATTTAGGGCATACTTGCTTTTCGATTTAAGTAGCCTTAGCTAGGGGTATCACCCCTAACTTACCTCTAAGATACTCAAAAGCATCTTTAGGTAGTGCTTTTGTGAAGATATCAACAATTTGTTTCTTTGAGCTAACATATTCCATCTTCACTTATTTGTCTTCCACCAACTCTTTTACATAGTGATACTTGATTGCAATATGCTTAGTTTTAGTATGTATTACTAGATTCTTTGATATATTGATGACACTTATATTATCACAATAAAGTATCACAGGCTCAGTTACCTCTTCATACCTTGCAAAAAATGTTTGATCCATACAATATTGGTGCAGTTTATAGTAGCTACCACATATTTAGCTTCAACAGTGGACTGTGAGGTGCAGCTTTGCTTTTTGATGGTCCAAGTAATCAACCTTTTTTCGAAGAAAAGTGCTCCTCCACTGGTGCTTTTTCTATCATCAATGTTGCCTCCCCAATCTACATCAGTGTAAGCTTTCAGTTCAAACTTCTCATTTCTCTTGTAGTATAAACCAAAGTCATCAATTCCTTTAAGGTATCTTAGTATTCTCTTCATTTCCATTAAGTCATTTTCTCTAGGATTGGCAAAAAATCTTGCTACTATTCCAATAGCTAATGTAATGTGTGGTCTACTATGTACAACATATTGCAGCTTTCCAATCATTGACTTATACAATGCCTAATTTACTTTAGCAGACTCATCATTCTTGGATAGCTTATGGCTTGTTGCCATTGGTGTCCTAACTGGTTTTAAGTCTTCTAACCCAAATGTTTTGAGTACTTCCTTGATGTATTTGGATTGGGTCACAAATATGCCATGCTTCAACTGATGTACTTGTAATCCAACAAAGAATTTGATTTCTCCAAACATTGACATCTCAAATTCATACTTCATTTGATCAATAAAATCTTTGCATAAAATATCTTTTCCTCTAAATATTATATCATCAACAAAGATTTCTGATATCAAAATGTCTTTACCTTCCTCAGATTTGATGTACAAGTTGCTATTGTCATTTATTCTTTCAAATCCTTTCTTCACAAGATATTTGTGCAACCTCTCATACCATGCTCTAGGTGCTTGCTTCAATCCATAAAGCACCTTGTGTAGCTTGTAGACCATGTCCTTGTTCTTCTTATCAAAAAATCCATCTGGTTGTTCTATGTAAACTTCCTCTTCCAGTATACCATTCAGAAAAGTAGACTTCACATCCATTTGGTAGACTTTGAAACCTTTGTATGCAACATATGCAAGTAATGTTCTTACTCCTTCCATTCTTGCAACAGGGGCAAATGTCTCTCCATAATCCAGTCCTTCTTCTTGTGCATAGCCTTTGCAAACTAATCTAGCTTTATTTCTTGTTATCTCACCATTCTCATTAAGTTTGTTTTTAAACATCCATTTTGTACCAATCACATTCTTATTAGCTAGTCTGGGAACTAGAGACCATGTTTTGTTTTTCTCAATCTGATCTATCTCTTCTTCCATGGCTTTATACCAATCATCATCTGGTATTGCATCTTTTATTGTTTTAGGTTCAACCTTTCTTAGTAGACATGATTCATTCTTGAGCCTATTCCTTGTCATTGGTCTTGCATCTTTGTCAACAATGATTTGATCTATAGGGTGATGTCTTCTTACATACTTGGCTAATCTGGGTTTAGTCCTTCTTTCCATGTTTGATCCTTCAGCTTCAAAGTCATTTCATTCTTCTTCATCTGGCATTTCATCATTCCTTTCTTGAATACTATTTTCTAAATTAGAATGTACATTTTTTGCATTCTATAGCTCGGCTTCTAAGTGCAGCTTAGCATTCACTAGTTGAGACTCAACATATATTGAAGTTTGTTGCCAATTCCCAACTTGATTTGCAGCATTGTCTTCAACTATCATTCCTTCATAGAAGTATACAAAGGATCTGTAATCCTTTGATTGCTCTGACTCATCAACTTGAACTTCTGCATGCTCATCAAAATTGACATTTGTACTCTCCACAACTTTGTTAGTGTTAACATTCAAATACTTATATGCCTTACTTCTAGTGGAGTATCCAAGAAATATGCCTTCATCACTTTTTGGATCAAACTTTCCATTTCTTGTATATTTCATAATATAGTATTTACAACCAAATACTTTGAAATGTTTAACATTAAGTGAATGACCATATCATAATTCAAAAGGTGTTGCATTTGTACCTTTCTTTACATGAACTCTATTCAGTGTGTAGATTGCAGTACTTACAGCTTCTCTCCAGTACTTTAGTGCAACATTTTTCTCCATCATCAAGATTCTAGCATAGTCAATCACTGACCTATCCCTCCTTTCAACAATACCATTTTGTGGTGGAGTTCTTGGTGCTGATGTTTTCCTTTTAATACCTTTGTTATTGTAGAATGTTTCAAACTCTCTTGATGTGAACTCACCTCCTCTGTCTAACCTTAGGAATTTTAGGTTCTTTCCTATTTCCTTTTCAACTCTAGCCAAATACCACTTGAACATTTGGAATGCATCATATTTTTTCTTTAAGAACATAACATTCATCATCCTGGAATAGTCATCTACAAATAGCATTATGTATCTGTCTCCTAAGTAGCTTTGCACTTATATTGGGCCACATAAGTCTGTATGGACTAACTCTAGTACTTCTTTGGAAGTGTATGTTTTGCTTTTGAAACTAGACTTAGTCATCTTTCCTAGTTGACATTGTTTGCACATTGTGTTTTCAGGTTTCTTCAACTTAGGCAATCTTCTGACTTTCTTTTTCCTGCTGATACTAATTAGATTATCAAAGTTAACATGACACAACCTTTTATGCCACAAACACACATCATCAAGTCTAACAATAGGACATGTTGCATCTTCCATATCTAGGTAAAATAGATTACTCCTAGTTTGTTCACCCTTTCCTATCAGATTTCTATCAGTGTCATAGATCTTGGTAGTTTTGTTTCCAAATTCAACTTTGCAACCTACATTGCCTAACTGTGATACTTTCAACAAGTTGTTGTTCAATCCTTCAACATAGTATGCATTATCACATGAAATTTTCTCTATAATTTTGATAGAGCCTTTTCCTTTGATTTGACATGGGGCATCATTACCAAATCTAACACTATTTCCATCATATTGAGTAAAGGTAATGAACTTACTTTTATCTCCTGTCATGTGATGTGAGCATCCACCGTCTATGATCCACTTGTCATTATTGTTCACACAAGTAACCAATGCTATTGCTTCATCTTCATCTTTGTCTAATTCATCCTTCATGGCTACATAGACTACTTCATCATCATTCTCATCAAAATCTTCTTCAACAATGTAGCATCTCTTACCTTTCTCCTTGTAATCTTTGTTGTCATCTTCTCTTTTGTTCCTGTACTTGATTCCTTCTTTGTAGTTCTTCTTTTGTGGACATCTTGTAGCTATATGACCTAGTTTAGTGCAATTGAAACATATGATAGGGAGCTTGCCTTTGAATTTTCCTTTACCTCTATGGAATCTCCTAGCCAATAGTGCTTCTAACTATTCCACATCTTCCTCATCTGTACTGCTATCACTGGATGCATATTTTTCTTTTCTTCTTTTCTTGCTTGATGTGTCCTCCTTAGTATCTTTTATTGTCATCTTGGCTTTGAAAGACAATTCAAGTTTCTCAGGTCTATAGTTGTCAAAATTTGATAGCTCAAATGCAGTAAGTCTTCCCACTATTCCTTCAAAGGTTAGTGTGTTCCCTTATACACATCTCAACTCTTGGATGGTTGAAACTCTTATAGCATAGATAGGAAGTAGAGTTCTTAAGTATTTGCTAATAGCTATTTCTTCTTCCAATTATCCACCTAAAATTTTTATTACACTCACCACTTCTTTCATTCTTGCAATGCACTGAGCAACATTTTCACCTTCTTCCATCTTCATGTCATCAAACTTTTCTCTTAGAATTTCTCTCTTTTCTCTTTGGAAATTATAATCTCCTCCATATATTTCTAATAAGGTTTTCCACATCTTGAATGTAGTTTCATAGTCTTTGATGTCATAATATTCTACATAGTTAAGTGTAGAGGAAATCTCCAACATTGGTTGGTTATGCTCCTTTTTATTCAAATCATCTGCAGTAAGAGGTCCTGCTGGAGTTACATGTTCTATTTCAATTGAGGTTTGTGCATAGTCACCTATTGATCCAAAGTGAAATTTCATTAGACTTTGCCATGTAGCAAAGTTATCTTTGTTGAGCTTGGGAACTTCTCTCTTGGACATCTTGATCTTTCTACTTCTAGTACCTTGAAACTAAATCAGTAGATGGCTTTGATACCAATTGTTAGAATTGCTTTAGAATAATTGAGAGGGGGGGAGGGGGGGGGGGGGGGGTGAATCTGTTATTCAAGGTCCAAATGTCCTATTCAAACTTTTCACTAAGTGTAGTGAACTCATTCAATCATTCATTCATCCAAGCTTTAACTTATCTAATCAGCAAATTACTATAAATCAAAATGCAAGTATAACACATAAAAAATCAACACATGACATAGTGATTTATGTGGAAACCTAATTTGGAAAAAACCACCAATAACATGCTACTCAATTCTCACCCTTCTGAAGTGATGCCCTGTGAAAGGCTTGCCTTGTTAAATGTGACCTTGTTAGAGGATTTAACCACCTTATTAGAAGTGGGCCTAGTTAAAGCACTTTAGAGCATTCACTTGAAATGCCACATTGTTAAAGAATTTACAAATGGTCGTTAGGCCAACCTAAGTCCATAGGATTTTCAGATCTAATACAATTGCTAGAGAGTATTAGAAAATCTTGACCTGACTACAACATACAACTTATCTCGTAGATCTTAGATCACTTCTTAGCTCATACCTTTTCTTGGCCTTTAATCTCTACAACTCTTAATAGCTTGCCCTGCTTTCAAGCTTTGTCTCCTTGAGTATCCACACTCAATGTACCAGTGCAATCATCTCTTCATGACCACTTGTAGAAGCAGAGCCTCTATGCTCTTCCTTCTCCTAGATGTCTCCTCCTTTACACCCTTCTCACCACTTCACAAATTTGGCTCTTCAGCAGTAATAATATCAGTAGATCTTTGCTTCTTGGTCTATGACTTCTTAAGTATAAGTCTTGGAGTACCTTTTCTCACTTGATTCTTCCATTTTCCAATTACAATTCACATGGATTAGGTAGGATTCATTGCATCTAACACATATTCTATTTCCTCTAGGAACTTCTTGAATAATCATTCAGAATTTGCCCAAAAATCGTTTACATAGGATTCTATGCCAACAACTTATCATCCTTATCTTCCAATTTTTTCAAAAAATTCAATGTAACCACTATGTCAGCTTAGATTTAGAAAATCTTCATCTTTTGAAATAATGCAACAGCTTGGCACTATTGAAATATTAGTGCTCGACACATACTGTGTTACTCGACATCAACTGTGTTTTTAATAATGCTCAACACCTAAAGATCACTTGGCACACACTAGAATTATTTGTTACTCGACTTCTACTAAGAATTAGCTCGACTTCAACTAACTTTCTTAGCACCTACTAATGATCTAAGTTAAAGCTTTGTAGTCAACATTGTTACAACTTCTTCCTCCAATGTTTCTAAGTGTGACCAACCTTTGTATCTTTGAGTATGTCATCAATACATTATTTAACCATTGTCTTAACTAATCCTTGCACTTCATTACAACATCATAACTCAACCTTTCCCTTAGGTGCTCTTGTTACATGTCTTTGATCAAATCCTCTTCATCAATCAACTAAGTGATAGTACCTGGATCTTATAAGCAAATATCATCCCTTCAAATAGTAGGTTTGACATCAATGACAAAACAATGATTGAAAACATTCTTTTACAACAATCTCCCTCTTTGATCTACAACAACAATGAGCTTTTCAATCAGATTTCCAATAGTAAAACTTTCTTTGAATGAAGTACTTTCATACCTTTCTCACTCATGTGCCCAAGTCTATTGTGCCATAGCACTGTATTAGAATCTACGATAGCTATTTGTTCTCCCTGCTCAACTATAACAATTGTTCCTAAACATTCATTTTTCTCTGAAACAATTAAAGAAAAATGAACAATATGATCTATACAAAGATATAAGGTGCCTACTTTCACACTTTTTGCTACTACAAGGGAACCTTTTGAAACCTTCCAATTTTTATCATTAAAAGTAACTACACAACCCTCATCATTGTGTTGCCCTATTAAAATTAAATTCCTACTCAGCATTGAAACATGTCTTACCTCATGTAGTAGTCAATGATTTCCATTCTGTAACTTATTCTTAATTTTTCCCTTTCTAACAATCTAACAGGGTTCATTATCCCCCAAATAAAGAAACCCAAAATCCCCTTGGACATAATCAATGACATAACCTCTATGAGGTGTAGCATGAAATGAAGCACCAAAATCTAAAACCCATGAATCATCAACACTTTCTAAAGATAGAAGCAAAGCATCCTCTTTGAATTTTTTACTTACCGCATTTGTCTCCTTGTCTCCATCTAGTTTATCTCCTTCATTTTTCTATCAATTCCGACAATCTTTCTTTTTATTACCTAGTTTCCCACAGTACTAGCAGTCATTCAATCCTCTCGATTGAGACCTCCTCCCCTTTGAGTTTCCTCTTGATTTCCCACGATTTCTAGAATTACTTGCTCTCTAAGTCATTCTACCCCTACTTTGTGTATTCAAAGCACTTCCTGATGTAGATCCACCTAAGGATTTCCTATGAGTTTTCTCACTTAAAATAACACCGATCACATCATCATATTTTAGGGTACTAGATCAAAGAACAGGATTACTCACAACCATTCTAGCTTTCAGGCAAAGAACACAAAATTAAAAGAGTCCTAATTTCTTCTTCAAAATTGATACCCACAAAAGATAACTAAATAGTAATAGTATTAAACTCATTTAAATGATCTACAAAAGATCCACCTTCTACCATTTTCATATTAAATAAATGCTTCATGAGAAATACCTTGTTTGAAGTAGAGGGCTTTTCATACAGTGTCGCTAGGGTTTTCATCAACTCTTCTGTTGTCTTCGCTTTTGTAATATTAAATGCCACAGATGGTGCTAGGCATAATCAAATGCTTCCAAGTGCCTTTTTTTCTAAAAGATCCCATTCATCATTTGACATAGATTCCTAATTCTTAACTTTTCCTTCTAACGACTTCCATAAATCCTTCTGATAAAGATAGTCTTCCATTTGAATCTTCCATAACTAAAAGTTCTACCCATTAAACCTGTCAACCCTTAGCTTACTCTTTTCTACCATCATTCCCACTCAATCATGAGACTCCCACTCAACCATGAAACTTTTCTGTAGAGGATAACTGAAAAAACAACCTCGCTTTAATACCACTTGTTAGGATTAAACCATAGACATAAATAAAAATTACATGCAAATAGAACCAATAACAGAAAATAATAGATCACATAGGAAAGAACACAAGGCAGTAAGATTTAATGTGGTTCACCCAATCCCTGGGCTACATCCACCAAATAGCAAGTTCGATATTATTACATCCAGTGATTACAATCTATAATCCCTTAAAACTCAATACCGCCACAACAACCAATTTTTGCATCACAACTTAATGAAAAATACCTAACCCTAAGCCCTTTTATAGAAGTAATTTTATGCCACTTTAGGGTTACAACATGTTGGCCATATGTCAGCCATATGTCAGCCACAACATTGGCCATGACCCAAATTTTTTTTCGGGGCGATGCCTCAAACTCCAAAGAATTGATGAAATATGTACAATACTTTCCTGATCAGTCACCATAAACTAACATATAGTAACTCTATCTTGCTTGGCATCTATACTTTTCTCAACACCTATTATCACTTGGCATCACTTGTCACTTGACACTTGAAATTTGATTGACACCTGAAGTTCACTTAGCACCTGTTGAATTTTTGGCTCGGCACATACTATAGCTTGACATCTAAATTATACTTGGCATCAAATTTAAAATTCACTTAAGTGTGTTGACACTCAATTGTCAAAACCAATCTGAAACCAATAGTAATGTCAAATTATGATGCCTCCTATTTTGAGGAGCACGAGGTTGCTGCACTAAAGGGCGCTCTGTTGCAATAATAAGTAAATGGGTTAAATTGGCATACTCTCTTTCTTTTTCTTTTTCTATTGTTTCAAGTATTTCATCAACTAGTAGAACATAAAATGCATTTTTCTTACCTGACATTGCCACATCATGTAAAATAATATTTTGATTGGCCACCATCTCAACATATTGAACACTTCAAACATGCTCCACTCATTCACCATGATGTTCAACATGCTCTAAAATATTCAAAAAAGGTTACACAACAAATTGTAATTGAAGATGTTAAATTCCATTCATAATTACATAATTAATTTCCAATAGAAAATTAATACCTCCACCACTATGATGCACATCATGGCCTTCGTCATGCATAGGTTCGATGATAGGATTTGAAGGCTACAGTGAAATGTTATGCACATTGTTATCATAATTTGATATATTAAATAAAAATAGTCAATTTATGTTGGAAATTAACACCAAACATGAAATTTCTCAACTATCCAATTTGATTTACCTTTTATTTGATCAATTTACTTGTGTCTCATCTAGTGCACCGGATTCTTTGGTATGGCTTTTAGATTCTTGGCATAGGTGTGCAACCATGACTTTATAGCCTTCCTTCAAGGCAATTTTTTTGTCTTCATCTATGGGCTCTATATTGAAGTCAATGCCCTGTATTTTTTTGTTTAATATCGTCAGTTTTGCATGTATGATTTGATTAAAAAAATTATTTTCAACCTTATATAAATATGAAAAACCATTGCATCTACTTACAAGTCGAGAGTGAAGTTTCATATAGCCACTAGAGCTAAGTTTGTGTTGGCCAACTTTTTGTACTCTCGCTTTTGTAACTTTTGACATGTCCTACAATCTATGAAAAATTTGAAACATTTTAGATTATATAAATAAAATGATCACTAATTAGTGCATGATTACATGCTACTTAATAATATCATGACATACCTTCTTTTGTTGTTTGCTGGTTGAATTCTTCTATCCTTTAGCCTTTTCTCTTTTTTCATTCCACTCCATCATTGGAATCATAGGAGGACACTCATACTTTGGGTTAACTTTCAGAGATCTTTTATATTGGTCCCTCATAGTCTTTATATGTTTAGATGCTCTTTTAAGAAGTACGACATTGTCAAAAGTATTTTTCCCAAAGAGATCCTCAAAAGATGTAAAGAGCTGATTTTTTAATTAAGGAACTTGTTCATTCCACCTTTTTTGAAAAAATAAAATTGTTAGATCAATAACTTTAATATAGTATAATAAATAGAAGACAAGAAAACTATTTTAGAAATGATATGAAACTACACACCTTTTATGTATGGGGTGTCCAAATAGCTTCAATTTTATTTCAAAAAGAGTATCATAGAAAACATCATTTCCTACAAAAAAATCATGGGATTATTAGTCCAAAATAAGTTATGTATAAGTAAACTACAATCACACTATAAATAATAACAAATTTAAATCACCTAGAAGCTTTGTTACTTTTAACGGAAACATAGTTTTCTTGTTCAACAACAATGACCCTACAAAGGAACCAGTATTAGTAACACAAATTGTTCCACAAAATGGTTGAGCTTCACTTGTAGTGGCCTTTGTTCTTCTATCAACTGTAGGTGTATCTATTAGTGCACAAAATAGGTCCATGAGTATAAAATCCACCCAACAAAAAAACAATGCATTATTAGCACATAACAAAATATAGCAAAACAAGGTTTTACCAATTGCACTTGGTATATAAGATGTATGCAAGCTCCTTGTTATCGACAATATTAGAGCAGTGATCGAAGGAGGCATCCACACTTCATCATGAGTTGAAGAATACATTGTTAAAACAAGCATTTGCAAAGGATAAAGATCAAATGAGATACTAGCTAGAAGCATCCCAAAGGTTAAATGAATGGTTAAAGGTTTAAGGATTATTTACATGAAGGTTGTACACTACAACCCTCACCATATTGACCACACAGTCTCACCAGTATCAAAAAATCATGTAAGAGGAAAAAATAATATTTTAGATCATGATCCATAAGATACTATAAAATATAAACATCTATTGAACATTTTTTATTGCTTAAGATTAATTATTGCTTACCTTCATACAATTGACTCTACATATCAATTCAGCTTTGAGTGCCTCTATCTCCTTGGTTTTGTTTTGTTCCAAGACAAGGGTAATAATTTTATTACTATATTTTTTTATTATATTAGTAGCCATGAAGATGGGATTAACACTCCATGCAATGCCATTTAAAATGACACCTCAATTTTAGAACACATTTGATTTGCTGTCATTTTTTCTTTTCCCTATCAATTAGTATCAAGTTGAGACATCAATATTAGTAAAATTCTATGAAAATAAGTCCAAATCCATAAGGAAAAGATCATAATAATATGGCATTTTTTTCTATATAATTTGTACAATTACAATAATTAAGGTTTATCTTTATCGAAGAAGAAATCTGAGGAACATCCCCACCCGTGTCTTGTGGTAGATCCATCTCATCCTATGAAAAAGATTAATAATTCTTAGCAATCAATAGTGAAATGAAAGTAATTGACTTAGCAAAAATATGTATTAATAAAATATTATTAGATTGTCTATTGGAGTCAATATTAATTGGAGGCAATTAGTATAAATGTTGTACTAACTAGTCCCATGATAGTGAATTTTGTTGTATCTATTCAAATTGTAATATATTAGAAGCTCTTCCCTTGCACTTATTCATTTTATAACACATACAAAAATATGATTTCCCTTGCGTGCATCAAATATACAATTTGGCTACTTACTAGTTGACATAGGTCGAGAACTATTTATAAATCCTACAATTTTCAATTTTTCTTTTGGCCTTCCATCAATATACATAATGAGCCTTTTAATTTGATCATTTTCTTTGCATTGTATATAATTTGGTGACAATGCATACCTACACATACTTTTTTCATATTGCATAATCTGCATCCAATTGTTATAATTGTAACAAGGTCCTACATACTCCATCAATTCAACAAGTTTATTATAACTGACCTTTATGCCATCCATGGAAAATAGGCCCAAACCATGTAATGAAGATGGAGCTATCCTTTTTTTAACAAAAAAATTAGTGTTAACTGGAGGTAGTTCCTTCGGTACCCATTCTTTTTGAAGATGTGTGTACCTTAAGGGAACCTTCCTATCGCCTTTGCTCTCATATCATAAGAATATTCATTTATTGAATTTTATTCTAGTCTTTTGACCTCTAGTTGATCGTCCTATATTAGACCTACTAGATGTCTCATTTTTGTCTTCTATTCCTGCATTTTCCTCACTCAAGGAAGACAGATCAGACAAATATCTATTTGGTGATACCTATAATCCATAAAATGAAAGACATACTAGGACTAAAGTTGATGTTGATGGTGAATAGAAGATATTAAAATAAACAATTGTATCTATAGGGTCTATTGACTTATACCTGTCAATCCATGTCACCGTGCATGATTGTAGTCAAAAGCATTAAATTTCCTACTTCTATACATTTATCTTAAGTTAGCCAAAAATTACATGATATATATGCTGCAAATTATGTAGAGGACAAAAATTACATGATGCATTCATCAAAATTCATTGTAAATTTTTTAATTCCTTACCTATACTTTATGTGTGGAAGCTACACAAAATCATTTATATACTCCATGATAGTAGATTTCAACATATAATAACTTAATTATAAAAACATACAAGTAAAAAAAATTGCTATGAATAAATCACTCCATACTTGGCATTGATCATACTTCAATATATATTTCATTGATCATGTCATTGATCATCATCTTTATCCATATCATTATCATCATCACCATCATCGTCAACATCACCAGAATTATCATCATCATCATCTTCTTCATCATTGTGTAACAATTGTTCATGATCATCATTTACTTCATCTTAAGATTCTTCAATATCTTCTTCTACCATCACATTATACTTTACCAGCCTTCCTCTTCAATCATGTTTAACAAAAAATGACCAACCCGATTTGTGTGAAACACCAAAGTAAAATAGTTGCTCACATTGGCTTAGAAGAACATAGGACTCATCTCCAACTGGCTCAAATGACCTTATATTTGATGTAGTGCAAGGTAGAAGTATCCCCAAAGGAGATGTCCTAGCCACCAACAATATAACCACACAGTGGAAATACAACAAAAAGAAACAATAATGCAAGATTTGATACCAACTCACAATAATTTATTAATAAATATAACTGATTACATGCAATATGCCCAGCTGTAAGGCCTTCCAGGTTAGGGCCAAATACAAATAGCAATTAAAAAACTAGCTCTGCAAGACCCAACAAAATCCAACTTACAAATCCAATCTTAGCTAGTCTAGCTACACAACTAGATAAGAACACCAAGACGAATCCACACTTGTACCCTAAGATCCACCAAGAGATCCTCTAGTTCCTAAGCCATAGCTCTAGCTCTTCAAATTTCCATCTATCCTTCATTACATCCCAAATAAATGACTAAAATATTTCAAATGACCCCTAATTATACTAATATAAGCCACAAGTCATCGCATAACAAAAATTGAATACAAATATATAAATTAAATGCCACAAGTTAGCTTGTAACAACAATTAAATGTCAAAAAATCAATATCTGAGAAAAATTGTGATATCTTCTAGCTTTGATTGAATTAGAACTCATGCTTTGAAAAATAGGTAGTTCTTTAGGTTCTCTATAACCATTTAAATGAATAAAGTCTAATTCCCCAAGGAAAAGTGTGCATCCATCCTGAACGTTATGTACAACAAATTATAGTGCAAAACTACCAAAAATTGATACTCCGGGAGAATTTTCATATCTCCCAACCTATAATGAATTAAGACTTTAACTCTTGATGAAAGGAATTAGTCTAGGACCTCTTTAATTAAAAAAAGTGCACAACCTCTTATTAATTAAGGATAATTAGTTATATAGCCTGCAATAGGGACCTGGAAACCAGAAAAACACAGTTCTAGTAGCAAGGTAAAAATAGTTCAAACTTCAACTCAATTCATTCAATCTCTATGAAATCATGAGGAAATGTTCTCCAATGTGTTGCTAACACATCCCTAACCATGAAAACATAACTCTACCAAAATCCAAGCTCGATGCTCTTAAACACTGAACCAAAATTCTTCCAAACATGCAGGATTGCAAGCAAGCCTAGGATGCTCATGCATCTATATTAAATCCACTATTATATTCAATAACAATCCTATCAGAATAATTTTTATTAAGCCATATCCTACACCATTTGATAAAAATAGAACCAAATTTGAATGAATTAAAATCATACTCAAGTATATTATCCAAAATGCCATAGTATTGATTTTTATATTGTTGAGGATATATGTCATTTCTAGATTAAATATTGGTGACTTTGAAGACTACACTTATCCTAGAATCACAAGTATTCTTCATTTTTTCTAACTTTTTAACGAAAACTTATGAACATGGTAGTACATAGCTTTGTGATATTTGATTTGCAATTATTCAAATATGTCAAGATTATTTGCATCGATCCGTGAGCTGATATTAAAATTATGAGTCATGATTAGTAATCTTATATGTACCTTTCTATCTCTTAAGCCATATGCTAGATTACGTAATATTGGTGTAACATTGAGATCTTCATTACGATATTTTTCTTTAACCAATGATACAAAACCATCCCATTCAATGAGTGACTATTTTCTTGAGACTATTGAATCCATTCTATCATCCAATCAAGATTGTTTGTAATATACAAATGTAGTGCATCCCACTCATGAAAAACTATAAAGAAAACAATTAGACCACTTAGAAAAATCTTATATTGAAGATTCAAAAGAATTAATAAACTACAATAACATGTTAAAAATTACATCCCACTCTCCTTAATCTACTTTTTTCCGTCAAATACTCCCCTTCAAATTTGTTAATAGAGTTGAGATTCCAAATGTGATCTACATGGATATTTTCTGCAAACTTGAGAAGATATCCACTAATGTACACGATGGTCTAGTATATCATATATTCCTCTACTATAGAACCCTTAGGACACGCTCTTTTTCAAACCAAACCCTTCATAAATCTCAAGTGCCTTTCAACTATCCACATTGACCTAGTTTGTACAGGTCCACACAAATTAATCTCCTCAACTTGATGTATGAGGTAGTGTTCTTGAGCATTGAAAAAATTCAAAGGTAGAAACTTTTTCATTTCACACATAAGTTGTGAAAATTTTCTCTTCCAATATTATATATATATATATATATTTTTAATCAATTTCTTTAGATGATAACCACCTAAAAGATATTCAACACGCAAGAAGATATAACCAAGATTTTAGATAAAAATGTACAATAAATTACATAGAAAGTAAAATAAGTCATAAATATAATATATGTACAAAAAATCTAAGAAATAACACTTCTAATCTCATGTATTTTCCAAGATCATATATAACTTGTTTAATACTGTTGTTAAACTAGCATGGGAGGGATAGAGGTAGGACATATTGCAATCATTAAAAAATAATATTTTTAATATATTATTAAATAATACAATAGTTAGTACATGCAATTTTATAAATATATTATAAATAGAGAACATGACTTACCTTGATGAAGGTATGCCAATCATGTGTTTTCAACCCTGGCCCAAAATTTCCTTTCTTTGGTACAAGACTACTTTTTGCAGCAAATCTTATGGATTTTTTATTTTATTTTTTTTAAATGACTTTTTTTAATGTATCACTTTTCTACTCTATTAATAACCAAAGAAGGGCACTCCTATTTAGGTGGTCTCCATTGCTATTTGATTCAATAAATTTTTTTAGTGCATGATTGGGTTCATGAATGTCATTAAAAATTTTGACAATTTTTTCTCTATCACACCTTCCATCCAATATTTTTCTTAGTGTCTCTGTTACATTCTTTCTAATATGCATAGCATCAAACAAACGTATGATTGGGAGATCCTTGTAGTACGATAACCTACTAAATTGAGTAGGATAACTTTTTATTCCTCTAGAAAGTTGGTCATTGATGCCTTGATGACCTTCATGAGCATCAATTGAATCATTACTAAATAAAAGATAATATCAAAATATAAATTTCAAACAAAAATTATCAGATAAACATTACCTCAATGATTTAGTCGATTGTATTTTAACTTCCATAGATGAGGTGTCATTCTTCGTGGCCTTGACATTGTCTCTTCTTTTCCATTAAAAAGATGTTTTTTAGTAATTCGATACTTATGATTGTTGTGGAGAAAGTGCCTAAATTCATTGAATGCCTACTTTCAAAAACTTCTTGATTGATGAGATTTTATCTTCGGACCACAAACAGACATGCAAATTTTCCCTTTGTTTAAAGATATAAAAGATCATGTAAAATTGGATCATGTATAATTATCATGCACAACTTAAACATACAACAATAATGTTTGAGCACTATACCATAAAAAAAATATGTGACCTTAATAATATAACATACCACAAAAATAAGTTTTCCCAAAAGCATCATGTATTGTCCATACAAGCATTGCATGGAATTGAAATAGTCTTTGTCCTATTGGTCTAGATATGTCATACATAGTGACCCCATTTTATAACTTTAACAACTCATCAATATGGGGTTTAATATACACATTTATATCTTTAACTTGGTACTTACCTAATAATTGAATGAAAAAAAACATTACATAATTATTATGACCATATTGATGCACTATTTATAAATTAATTTAGATAACTATTAAATGAAGAAATACCTAGTACAATCATTGACAATATTATGTGCTCCCTATTTATAAAAATTCAAGGAGGAATGATATTGTTAATGACAAAAATAGACCACACTAAGTAAACAAATCTCATATCTCCAAATGGATTGACACCATCTGCTGCCAATGAAAGCTTGAGATTATGAGGTTCTTCTTTTAAGTGTGGCCATATTTTTTCTATGTCTTTAAATGAAGATCCATTTATAAGAATTTGTATAATGTCATCTTGACTTATATTGCATGCATGGTAATCCATAAATTGTGCCAAGCTAGTGCACCTGAATAATCATTCAAGACATGGAATAATGATAATGTAGCAAAGAACCTTGTGAGACACCTTTTTTGTTATTTGATCTAACCAATATCTAGTAATATGATAATAAAGGCATTCTGTTGCAAATTCATATTGTTTATGATATAGAATTTGATCATTGAGACATTCTTATATTATCTGATACTTCATTCTAATTTGATTCATAATGGTGGATAATTCTTAGTATAAATGAGATAGAATGTTTGATGGTGGTAAAAAAGACTCACCTATCAACCTATAACAACAAATATGAATTGTTAATATAATGAATAGTAATTGTATGCTAACATTGAAGAAGAAAAAATGGTATACCCTAGCATATGTGACATTGCTATATTGGATAAACAATTCATAACCTTCAAGTTCTCAAAAAAAACTATAGCAGAGAGAAGAGTTATTTGAGAGCCTTGGTATAGGGGCTCGTATGCCTTCTCAAGTATAGGTATATCAAGAGAATCTTCATCATCATTATCAGATGCGCTAGTACCATCATCATGATCATCTTGATCAGCTATGCCAATACCATCTTCTTCAATCATGCCCTCTAGCACATTATCAACTATGCCAATACCATAATCTTCAATTGTCTTCTCTACCACAAGATCATCTTCTTCCATGGGAGTATTATCCTCATCTTAGATATTCAAAACTCTATGTTTCTCTAGTTGGAAATCTACATTCACCAATTGACCAAAATTATGCCCCCCTTCAACATAACCATGTTGACTATAATGAATTTGGGCTATTGCAATTAGAATTCTTCAATTCTTTAAAACCTTACACTTTTTTCAAGGACAATTATATTTATCAATTTTTTTTTGGAATTGAGACCACAATCTAGCAATTTTCTCATTATTTTGTTCTGGGTTCATATTTCCAAGCGTGGTTTTTATTCATAGGAAAATATTCGAGCTATAAATATACAAAATATAAACATACAAGCATTAGTAGTATCTTGTATATAATAAAAAATAATAAAATATTACAACATTATACAAGATTTACAAATACACACACAAATAATGCTCACAAGATTAGGTCAACCAATTTGCACATCCAAAGCCAATTCATCTTTCCTAATATCTTTCTTCCACCATAATTTGGACTTAGTATTTTCATGTGATTAAGGATTTTTTCATTCTATAATAATACACAGACACACACACACATGCTTGCATGATCACACACACATATAAAGTACAATCATGCAAAAATTTATGGAATTAAATGTGATGGAACTTAGATTAAATGGTATATGAAGTGTTGTTTTCTTCCTAACTAGGTATTGAAACATATTATGAGGTGGACTATGACACTTTTACATTGGAATTCTCAATATCAGTAGGTGATTGTATTCAAGATCTTCCTTCTTAGTGTATCAAGATCTAGGAACAAGAAAATTAAATATGTCTGGTTACAAATTCAAGCATAGATATCATCAATAGATACATGACAGTTAAAAATAAAGATAATTTTACAAATGAAAAGAGAAAAGTGTTAACCCCTAGCTACAATATTAATAGTTGTAATAGCAACTTGAATGCATATAACTCAACTGAGTAAATGGCATTGGTTGGGTGTCACATGGCTGTCTTAAGGACTCTTTTCAATTACATCTTCAATTTCATCATTAACTTGATGGCTTAGTATCCTGCTATAAAACTATTAGTTCTTTCTTATAACAAGCTTCACATGACATATCGTAGCTAAAATCACTCTCACTCACTCCACTCAATCCAAAGCCCACCCTTCCTATTCTTTGCAGGAACTAAGCAACCCTACAACCCTTTCTATTACAGTGACATGAGTTCTATGGAGACTATTTTGAGGCATCGTTTCCTTTATTTATCATCCTAGTCAAAACTCTTGTATAGCGATTATTGATTAGGGTTTGTGTTCTCTGCTCAGGTATGTATTAAGAGTTCTCTGCTTAGTTGTGTACTCAAAGTTACTTGTGTAGTTGGGTGAAAAGAAAAACTATGATATTACTATGTAATTTGAGGGTTTGTAGTAGTAGAGACCTAATTTCATAGTTTATAGTTGAAGCCTTAGTTTTAAAGGCATCAATTGCTAAAAAGAATTTTGGTAATGTTATTTATCTAGAAAGGAATATCTATGATGATTTTACAAGAAAAATGAAATCCCTTACCAATCAAAAATATATAGGTGCAAATTTATTAGCAAGTAGACAAATTGTCGAAGGGTTATGGGATAGATTTTGAAATGCAGAACATGCTAGGCTCCCAATCTCAAGGTTGGGACTTTTTGAGAAATGGTATGGTGAAGAAAATTTGTGTATCCCTCAATATAATTCATAGTAATTCAATCTAAGAAAGAATTTTGTTCGAAATATATATTTAGACGTGGACCTACTTTTAGCCCTTGCAGATAGATATGTTTTGGTGGCTATGATTATTAGGGATATTAAAGGGGAATTTTTTCTTATAGTGAGTGTAGAGGAAATTAGATAATAATTTGATACTATTGAGCTATCTTGAGTCTTAGAAGAGATGGACTTGAACAAATTTCAAGAACAATAAGTAAAAGTCAGAGATATAGTAAGGGATATGCTTCTTCTCACTCATCTGTCTAACGAAGGATCAATGAAATTTGATTTTGGAGATCTGACTTGAGAGCCTTTCTCTTTGGAGGCCTTTCCTATATATTTACAAGATACTCATTTCTCTTTGGGTTAATTTTTGGGAAGACACATAGAGCATAGTATTCCACAAGACTACATGTATTTGGAAATTCAAATTCAACACTAAATTTTTTCATAGTATATGAATACCCTAGTTTTGTTATAGAGAAGATCCATGGAAGTATTTTGAATTTGAAGAAGAGGGATAATGATATGTTTTTATAGTATTCATTTGTAATGCCTGTGCTTTTATTTTTTAGATGCTGATTATTTGGTTAAGTTTATGGAGTTGAACAAGGAATCAAATGGTGAGTATATGCTTGTGGTCCATGATGTTTTCAAAGGATACAAATGAAACTAGCTATATTATTTTTAATGATATATTTGCTTCTATACTTAGGGCTATATGGATTCTCAACCCATAGAATATTCCTACTAAGTTGTTAGACATTTTTAGACTAAGAGAAAGAAGGCCTAATCTAGGAGTGGAGCACAATTGTAAGAACTGCTAGAAGCTTTGCAAGCCAGATTTCACCAAGGATACGTTAGAAATGAAGCAAAATATTATGCAATGTGAAATCATTTATTCCATTAGTTCAGCAAAAACATGAAAAACCTCCCATCTTTTACCTTTTTTTTTTTCAATTTCGTGTATTAGAAAATGATTCCAAGAAAAACATTGCAAAATGACCACAAACTTCTCTTATATAGGTGACATGCACAATATAAACTCTATGTCAATATCTATTTATTAAATTGTGTTGCATACTAAATTTAAACACAAGTATACTTAGGAAAAAGAATCATGCATGGTCAGAAAAAAGAATCGCAAGCTCATAAAATAGAATCTTATAATTTTTATCTTCTATTTATAATAGCAAGGATTATTAGAATTGCATGTAGTTTGATTTCCTCCATCTATTCCTTCTATTCATTTGAGAAACAATTATACTCAAACTTTTGCAATATGATGTTTCAAACATCATCCTAGATTTTTAGAGTGTAGATATTGAAATTGTGGACTATAGTGTGTATGTTTTGCATTCTAATTTTATTAATGATTTTTTTAAGTATCATGTTTGACTATATTGACATGCATCCGAGTACAAACAATAGAGGTGGAGGAATATTGTCAAATGTTTTAGTTGCAATAGCACAGAGTATGTAAAAGTGTAGGGAATCACACAAACTGTTTGACGAATTGCCATTATCATAGAGTATGTAAAAATGTTGAAGCATAAACAAAGCACATGAACTATTTGACAAAATAACTCAAACAAATATCTTCTCAATGTCACGAATGCATGATATTATACTATCAGATATTTTAGCTAAAATTACCTTAAAATACATACATGCAAAAATGTATAAGCATAGATAAGCCACACAAATTGTTTGACTAAATGCCATGATCACAGGAAACACAAAAGCATAGACAAGGTATGTGAACTATTTGACAAAATAACTCAAGAAAATATCTTCTCAATGCCAATAGTAACAAAAATTATTTGTTTCAAAGGGTTTAGGAAATTAAAACCAAATGCAATTGGCAGGTGCGAAGCCAAATTTTACAACCTTTTTGAATGTCCTTCTATCCTATTCCAAAATAGGAGCTCTAAACTAGGGCGTTGGCATAAAGGATAGAGGATATTTTTCAGAGGTTGAAATTACAATTTTTTTGTTAAAAAGTCTATATAATAGTTGTAAACTTAATGGGAATTTATGCAAGGAAAAATGAGTGGTTG
The DNA here is from genome assembly GCA_028749045.1 of Cupressus sempervirens. Classification (NCBI taxonomy): domain Eukaryota; kingdom Viridiplantae; phylum Streptophyta; class Pinopsida; order Cupressales; family Cupressaceae; genus Cupressus; species Cupressus sempervirens. The sequence continues at coordinate 811,215,758 of CM053790.1, read as the reverse complement.
ATGTAATCTTTCTCTTGCTTTCTATATTAGTCAATAAGGCTAAAATCACCAAAAAACATAACCATGGAAATCACCAAAAAATAATGAAGTATATTGGGCAATGCTTGTTGCCACATTAACAACCGTTATTGCCAGTCAATCATTAATTTTGACAATGTTCTCAATTGTAAACCTGCAATCACTGAAAATACTAGTACTATACAAGAAAAACCATTCTCAAAATGCAATTAAAAGAAACCCTTTATAACTAATTTGGAACCTAACAATAAATAGGAAAGACATTAACCTCAAATTGCTCCCATGCATGCAAACCACATCCAAACCTCCTCTAATGAAATGAGAAATTGTTATCACTTTTCTTTTTGTTTATGAACCCAACTTTTTCAAACTTTAATTGAGAAAACCTAATTTGGTCAAAATTTTGACCAACTCAGGCATAAAAACAAAAAAAAGTGTTGAACAAGCCAATTAAGGGCATGGTCAAAATAAAAGGTTTAAAATTGACCTATAATGTATTAGTGTCTCATGAAGTCTACCAAAGAATATCTTTTCCCATGGTGTTCTACTAATACTACGTCTCATACTGTCTGCCCATGGTTGATATCTACTCATGGTTAACTAGTAAACATAATAATTTTTCATTTGATCAAATCAATCTAACTAAAACTAAAACATTAACACTCCCTCTTAGCTAGGGAGGATTGTCTATTAGATCAACACACTATACTCTCGAGTAATAAGAGAGTAATATCATCTTAATATGATATTCTAGAAGATGGTGTGGTGAAGAATACTAACATAGAGCCATTACTTAGATGTTACCTTATGGTGGCATCAAGTATGGTATATAAATAAATATCATCCATAAGATATTAACCATACTTATATTTTCTTTGGTATGTGCATTAGCATCAAGTCTTATGATGCCTACTAAAAAAAATATTTGCACACGGTGTCTCCATTTCTATGTCTCATAGTATACACCATGCCATATCTCAGTAATGTAAATTCAAAGGTTATGTAAGAGACATTTGCTATCATAATCTCCAACAACATTAACCAAATGATAGCCATCATGATAGTAGGTTAAACTATTGTTAATATTGTTATCTAAAAATAGTAACCACAAGTAAACTTATTGAAAGATCGTCACCTTTCAAGAAGTTTTTACAAGATCATGTAATAACTCACATGACATCCACCATGAACCATATTAGAGGGTGGGTCCAGCATGAATATTCCTAGCGGGTGGAACAAAGGTTTTCACCTCAAACTTCTCTCTCACAGAGAAGGATACATTAAGATACATTTCAAGAAATCACTAATTTTGAGTTTTTCTCACAATAAGGGCTTTGATCCATAACTCCAAGCTAATCTTCAACAATGTACATAATTTATTTTTCCTAAAGGCTTTAGAGATATATTAGTTGTTAGATCTTAAGAGATGATGTGCTATGAATGAATTACATTCTAGGCATTCACAATTAGGCATTTACATAAAGGCCTTTTAGTTTACACATATGGAACTTCATCTCATGAATTATATTCCTTTAGCTATTACAATATCTTGATCACTAGAGAATCCATCTCGACATGGTCTACTCCCTCTGAATCAATATGACCAAGATCCTCAAAAATCAACTAAAACATATCTTGTATTCATGCCCTTTGTCAAAAGTCAACTGCAGCTATGGAAATCTGAACCAAAATATTTGGAAGGAAATTTTATTCATTCTCTATGTGAAAGATAGATGCATTCAAATGTAATGTTAAAATCAATGGACCTGAAACAAAGAAATTGGGTGTAAATGTGGTAGAGGAGAATTGTTCATTCTTCAACACATCTATTTTCCTATTATGTATTATCCTTAATAATTATGGCATACCAGACCAATTTGATATGGAGCAATGATTTGAAGCTACAGATGAGTAAAAGATATAGATCAGGGCCCCAAATTTCATCAGCATCCAAGATAGGAGATAAGGATACATAGATCTTCTTTCATTCCATTTCTTTTATAGTATGAGTGTCTTCTCCCAGCTCCAACACCTCTATGTGATGATGTGGAAAGTGGTTTGGAGTTTTTTGATCTTGTAAAATCCCTAAGGTAAACCCTCCATGCCTACATTATTCTCCCCCAGAAGTACTTTTATTTTTTGTGCCTCCCCTCTCACTCCAACCTTAATGTGCTTAAAAATATTTTCATTTCTTTCCAAGAGGCACAACTCATCCCTAATTTTCTTATGTCCCTTAAGCACAAAAATTGCAAATTAATTAATTTGAATTAATTGATAAGTTATAAAGTTGATAGCATATTAATATTATTCATATTATGTTGATCAATTGGATATAAGAATATACATATAGTGATTACTATTATTTATAATTTTAGTTATACAAATATTATTTGTATTAGTAGGGTTTAATATCCATAGTGATCAATTTTGATATTTATTATTCTAACAATGAATTACATTGATTAGTAACTATATAGATTAATTATTATTACCTCTAATAATGGTATCTTAAGTTGGTAAGATATTCAATGTTGTTTTAATTCTTTCCGACATGATCTCAATCTACAACATTTGATTAACAAATTTCCTTTAAGAAATTTTCTTCAATCAATGGTTGCTACCAACTTAAGGTACCAAATTTGACGATCATATGGCTGTCAAAGGAAATAATCCCCCTACCTTTTTTTCCATCTTAATGGGAGTCAACTTTAGGATGACAAATTGTAACTTGTGGAAAAAATGGGGCAGTGACCACATGTCCACTAGGTGATAACTAGGCTCTGTAGATGTCACTAATAACTAGGTATTTCTAAGGAGAAAAAATGATGATTAGATATGTTGTGCCTAAAAAAGGCCCAGTTGATGATGCACATATAAAATTGGATCTTTGTTGCTCAGGGAAAGCTCTTCTTGAGGGTCCTTGAGCTGATGCTATCAAAGAGAATGTTGGGAATGATCAACATAGATTCTACTATCACTAATGAATAGACAAAAAGAGAACATTCTAATTAGGTGATGTTACTTAGTGTAAGATTTTCTTGGACCTCTACTGAGGACCTCTACTATTGGATCATATTAAGCTCAAGTTTGAGCTACCAATTTTTTTACAAGTTATAGAGAGTGTCCACCATGTATGTTGTCACTTTAACACTTCATGCAAATGTAGAGCAATTTGTCTACGATATTCTTTGGTGTGAGTATAGGTACTCAATGTTAGGTCAATGAAAGCCAAAAAATCACAAGGGATCCCTTGTGATAGTGCCTCTCTAATGGTGATGTCAAGGGAAAAATAATTCCTAGTAGGCCCAATTTGATAAGGGTACAAAGTAGAAGTTGAACCCGAGTCATCCCCAATATGATGTTACATGTGCACTAGAGTTTGGGACCCTATGGTAGCTCAATCTTGGAGCTCACATGAATTAATATAGTGTGTGGGCATGTAACTATAACTACTAATCGATAGTCTTTATGCTCACTAACTAGGATCTCTATTAGGTAAACCCATATTGAAAATTCTTCTATTGGAATTGTTGATGCTCATTGACTCAAGGATGCATAATAAGTTGAGGTGAATCTTGTGCATCACATGATAGATCTTGTTGTAGGCTACTACCTATGTGGAGAAATTCCTACAAAGCTTTCAATATTGCTCTAAGGGTCACTAGTAGAGTCAGGTTTGGGATCAAGAAATATCATATTAGGTGCATGAACATGTTAGAATTTGTAGTCCACTGATATAACTGAGAGAGAGGGGGGGTGAATTAGTTATTCAACTATTATCACAATTATCAACCTTAAAAAAACTTAACCATATGAGGAATATAAATTGAAACCCAACAAGATACTCCTACACAATAACACTAGATATGTTAACTAGGGAAACCCTTGATCAAAGGGAAAACCCCAATGGGGATGGTATCCACAAGATGATGCACTAATCTAAAAATTCCTTGTTAGAGGATGGACCCTATTAGGAATCTATGAATACATTCAATACATATGAGTCCCTATTAGGAGACTTTGAATCCCTATTAGGAGATTCCAACCTTGTTAGGAGTTGTGCCAACCTTGTTAGGAGTTGTGGAAGACAACTGTACCCATTGCCCAAACAACTTCAAGGACAAGACCAATGAACCCACTATCCAAATGATCTTTGTATTATTCCTTACAAAATAATAGAAATGAAATGTACTTCCTTTCTCTTCTTCTATCCCATCAACCAGACCTCTGCTCCTTTTGATCTTGTAACATGATCACATAACTCACATCCAATAATCCCTTGGATCACTTACATGCATTTAGTAAGTACTTTGCTTCTTTTCACACTTTGTACTTCAATAAATTTTTTGCACACTTATGCTCTAAAATACAAACAAGGAAAACATCTTTCCTTTATACCATATCTTCATAATAATTCCTTGAGTCGATCTTGAGGCTTTCCTTATCAATTATAATAAGATAATCAATTAATTACAATTACAATAGAATTGTTGGCTCACAGTCTATACAATATTCATACATGTGATACTAGTGCTTGTGCACTCACTAACATCAACAACTAACTTTACTCTATCACTGTTTGACTCTACATCTTCTCATTGCATCTCAGATGTAAGATAGTGAACAAAAAATTAGGAACTTCTTTCCCAATACTATGTCTCTAAACTTCTCTCTGTAAATTAGGTATAAATTGCATACATCTTTGACTTATACTCTATGGACTTGACCACATCATCAGGACACTGTGTTGAACATGTCCATAATTGCAGATAGCTAAACAATCAAACCATTGTCTATACCATTAAGATCTCTATCTACTACTCAACTAGTCTTTATAGAAACCATGCTATGTTGACATTAATTAAAAACATAGTAATGAATGAAACATGTCAATACTCCAATGCTTAAGATACTCCCCCAAAGTAGTATCATCAACATTCATGCTAACATAACCTCCTTATCAAATAACACTTCCAAGTTGATTGTTAGTGCATGGTAATTTCTTGTGAATAGATTCAAGGTGGAGCAAATCAAATGTTTCATGTAGTTGATAACATGGGTCCCTAGTGAGATTTTTCCCACATGCACTATGCAAATGGTCTATCAAGCTTTAAAGTGCTACAAAATCAATAAAAAACTAATGAAGTTGGGCTCAACATGGTTGATGATCATCAATTTGTAGATAGGTTTTCCCAAGATTGATTTGCAATTTTTTTTCCTCAAATTTGACTTTTGCTAAATTTAGGAAAATTTATGGTTAGAATTTGCCAGAATGGTCACCTAGATTCAATGGTGATGTTTGATTTTTGTCCAAAAACTCCCACAAGAATGCTGATCTTGGATCTAAATCATTTCCCTTGTAAAATGAAGCATTAAAAACTTTAATGACTATACAATGAAATGGTCCTTCAACTCTAGTACTATGAAACAATTTGCCTAAGGAAAATAATGAAAATGTCAAGATCTAGAATCTCAACAAATAGCACAAGAGAGATAGGAAAAATTATTATCAATTGATAAAGTCAATAATGATCAAGAGTATAATTCTCAATTCCTTATTCATATATTTAGATACAATACACTTAGATGTGCTTGCATATATAAGCAATGCAAGATAACAAGGAGTCATGCAAGTGATAAGCATAACAACTAAGCACATGCACACCAAAGGTGGATTTTCCTCCATTGTGCATGAAAGTATGTGCAATAATGAGAGGATATGAACATAAAGCTATAACACATAAAGAGAGTTGTGAGAAAATATATGCGCAAATGAAGTGCAAAATCCTATTTGTCTACGTGAAAACTAATATGAAAATGCATTATCCTTAGTAAACTTAAGTAAAGTGTAATTAGTAATATTTAATTACACCAACACATACATATATAGCCTTGCAAAAAGAAACAATTCTGGTTTATTCAAAGAGGAAGCAACAAATTTCCAACCATCACAGTTTTTATTTTTAATAATCACATTGCAAAAAAAATCTATCAACATGGGTTTCTTGTGAAATGATATTAATTTCATAACATCCAAAAATTATTATGATTCCAGTTCTTGGCCACATAAACTATTTTCTCTTCATAATCCTCTAAGTCCATTCCAAATCAATGAAAAGAGATCTGAGATATACCTTCTTGTGTTCCTTTTCTAGTATAATCATATCCTCCCTAGGATATGAATAAAAAATATGAGATGTTATCATAAGATCTATGAAAATATTATTATGCCCTTCTTCTTTATCCTTAGTTAAGTTAGGTTGAATGATTGGGCATGAATTCTCATAGAAGAACCTTCAACTGTAGGTAACTCCATTCTTACTTTAATATTAACCATTTCAGAAACTAACAAGTATGTCTACAGATATAAAGAAATTTTTGCTACCAACTTTTTCTTATCTTAAATGTAGAGAGACATTCTACACTATGCATTCATCCTTTGAAATGTTGTTTTCTATTTCACCACCTTTATGTGTCATTAATTTTCAAATTAATATCCTTTTGTTTAGTGTTTATTATGATCTTTTGAAAAAATTATCAACCAATTTTCCACCCATAGATTGATTTCTAAACTGCTAATTTTCCTAGTAGTCATATGATACCTGCTTAAGATGTGACCCTTTACTGTATCTTAGTACACACGTCTTCCATCTACAAAATTCTATCACATCATCATTTGGATCAATTCTAATCTATAATTCTAAATTGGACAAGTATAAAATATCTTGACTAATTCTTTTACTTCTTGTTAGAATAAATTAACCACAATATATGATGATGTAAGATTGAGCCTAAGAGACAATATTGTGTCCATAAAAGACACCATCCACTATTGTATACTATCAATGTGAAATGACTAAATATAGTATGTATAGTAGACCAATTGAATTTAATCTCTTCTTCATTAAACTAGTTAGAAAGAGGTCACATACGAGTAACATACTAAAAGTAACCTTCCATGAATCCACACAAGTATTTCTTAATAGTAATTGATTACTAAAATGAATAGTCAGAGATGACCAATTTGAAAAGAAAATTTCTTCAAATATTGAGTATTTTTATTCATTCAAGATTTCAAAAATAGTACATAAGAGTTCATGATTCTACCCCCAAGTGCATAGCTATAGTTTCCCTTTTATAGAAAATCAAGGGAAGAAAAAAAAATAAAAATATTTACTACCTAGGGTATAATTAGAACTCTATTTATGTGAATGAGTATGGACAACTTGAGTAATTCATCTTCAGGTACTTCTCCATTAGCATTGTTGTGAACTTCCTGGACATATTATTGGAGTTATGCCTTCTCCTATTCTAACTATAACTCAAAAATATCACTTTGGTATAGAGAAAAACTTTTACATAGGCCCCAAGTTACAAAAAGGCTAGTTATTATATTAGATGATCTTTCTCAACTTCAGTTATGTCTAGTTGGCACACTAGCTATGTATCCATATTCCAAAAGTCATTTCCTATTGGAAGGCCCATTTCTCACAACAACACATGAGATTTTCACATTTTACAACATTGATTACCTTACTGAACTTCCCAATTAGGAAAGTATTCCATTTATCATTTTATGTGGTATAAGAAAAATCCTAAAGGCAAGGCTAAATAAACATGCAAACTAAACTAATCCATAATAAAACAAATCAACCTTAGATAAACATACATATTTAGATATGATTAAAGCCAAAATAAATTGAACAATTTTTTTAAACTTTACTTAAAAATTGATACCATACTATATTTATATTTATCATCATTTCCTTTTCCACCATTTGACTAATCATCATTGTACCCTACTTTGTCAGCTTTCATAAACCATTCTATTCCTTTCCAATCTTCTTACACTCTTACATTCATTCTAGTTAACATGAAGAAATAATTCCTCTTAATTGTGGGGAACCTCTGAAACAAAGTTGTAATATTATAAATAAACATAGTTGGTTGAACCTCTACTCGACAATCCCAAAATACCCGACTTCATTTCAAAATACACATTTTCATCTATGTTTTTCAAAAATAGTTCTAAATCTTCAAGAAAATGCTTCTTAAAAAGGCTCCCACATAAATATAGGACAACCCAACTATCCTTTTCTACATAAATTATTGTAAAAGAAAAAAACAATGATGATGCTAGTATTTTTCTTTGGTCTATTAATGGGGAGATAAAATTCCTTAACTTTGATTTTTATCATTCCTCATACAATGATGAAGTTCTTGTTGTTGAGTATTCTCTTCAAGTAATGTTCAAAATTATCTCACTGAAAGTTTATCTCTGACATACTCACCTTAATCTTATTAGGACTATCAATGTCCAACCTAAATCCACACTACCCAAAAACCAAAGCCTTGAGGTAATGAAGAAGGGAGGGTTGTAGAATTAAATAATCCCATATTTCATGTACACTTATTTAAGCTCTTTTCAAAAGAAAATTGTAATGAATCTTTCTTCTTTCTCAAGGTGGCTAGAATTGAGACATATTGTATACTTTTTTAATGTGCTAATAAAACAAAAAATACTAGTGTTGAAAAAATTACTATGAATAAATAATATTGATACACCCATCTAAGGAAAAAGTGAAAAGTAAATACAAGGCCCAAATATAATTTTTTTGAATTAGGAACACGTGTTATGACTCAACATCTATCAAAATTAAATAAAGTACCTATAATAGTGTGATACCATTGACAATTAGCTATATGTAGTGATGTAATTATTATCATTAATAGAAACACATGATGTACATGTTTTAGAAAACCTCAAAAACAAAGATATTTAGCTTTTGGTACTTAGAAAATTGTCTAAGTATGAAACTAGTTTACAACAGTGTATTATTTTGATGTATAACTTGTTTATATGATGTTATCTAAAAGAGAAAGGCTAGATGGAAATATTGTACATATTGATGATGATGTGTATAACCTCAGACATCAGTATATATAGTACAAAGAAGAGATATTCATGATTTACCAGTGAACATGACAACATAATTAAATGTAAAGGAATTATTTTGTTTACAAAATAATTACTTGACCAATTAGGGCTAACATCCTAGATTTTTACTCTAAGTTGGAAAAGTATATCTTGTGAGATTAAGTGTGCATTTTTTGATGTGCAAGTGATGTGTATTGTGATGTGAAAAGTAATGTGCAAACTTTTTGTGAAGCGATATATGCAAATTTTTTGAGAACCTATTTTTGTGATCTGAGATTGAGCTGAGGTTAGAGATCAACTGATAAGAAGTTAAAAACATCTATATATCTATACTTGAGGAACCTAAAGTTTAGTTACTTGTTTGGGTAGTTAGCTCTTCTTGTAGTTGAAACTGCATGTTTGGGCAGTGAGCTCTTCTTGTATCCATTGTACTACAACTCCTAATAGGGTTGGAATCTCCTAACATGGATTCAAAGTCTCCTAACAAGGACTCCTATGTACTAAATACTTTTATAGACTCCCAATAGGATCCATCCTCTAACAAAGAACATTTATACTACTACACCATCTAGTGGGTATCATCCCCACCAAGGTTTTCCCTTGGCCAAGGTTTCCCTAGTTAACAAAACATGGTGTTATGCATTTTCTTTATGCATGGTTTTTATTACTATTTAACATCACTCATTTAATTTCTTATGGATGGTTCAAAGTAACAAATAATATCTAGTTGGTGACAAAAGTTTGTAGAATAATGATTCACCCTAGCTCTTAGTATTCCCTATTTCTAACAATTGGTATTAGAGTGTAGTTACTTAGAAGAGGCTTAACAACTTGAGTAAGAACCCTATGGATATGGAATAGTTGATGAAGAATCTTGAAGAGGCACTTGAAAAAATTGATCTCCTTACTAAAGAAAGAGATAAGTTCAAAGATAGATATAAAGATTCCAAAGTATACATTGGACAATGGAAGGACAAGATTGAATATCTCAAATCCAAGCCTGAATCTATTGAATTTGAAACTAGTAATGATGAATATTTAAAACTGAAAAATAGAGTCCAATCTTGAAGCATGAATTAAAGATTACCAATCTAAAGTTGAGTTTTAGGAATGATCCTATCAAAGTTGATTTTGATTTTAAGACTAAGAATACAAATCTTAGAGTGAATTTAGCGAAGAAGCATCTAAATTTGAAGCATTAAAAGAAGACCATGAAGAACTTCATAAGTGCAACACTATTGCAAAAGGTGAACTAACTTAGTGCAAGCAACAACTTGAAAAGCTTTATTCTAGCAGAGAAAGGCTTGATGAATTAAAGTCAATACAAAGACCTACCTATGATAAGATTGGTCTTGGTTACCTATTTAACATGTCTGCAAAGAAAAATGGATCAGATATAAAAGTGAAAGATAAATATGATGATAAGATTGAATCCAATCAATCTTCTAATAAATCCAAAGAAGTTGGACAAGAGAATGAAATTGTGAAATTGGATGAACCTAAGTAAGTGGAATCTCCTAATGAAACTAGGTATGAATTTTGAGTTAAGTGTTTTCATGTAATGAAATTGATCATATGAAAAGAGATTGTACAAATAAGTCATTTAATCATGTTACAATTTTTTATTGTCATAATTGTCATGGTATGGGTCATAAAACAATTGATTGTAGGAAAACTAAATATGATAACAATAGAAGAAATGGTAGAATGTTTGTAAATACTAACCCTGTAGATAGAAGAAGATCTAATGAGAGGATATCAAAGACCTTTTGATGAAAGAAAGCAGATCATGTGTTATAAGTGTAACAACTTCAAACACATAGCCCATAATTTTCAAGCACCTATTGATCAGTAGAATCCTAGAAGCAAAACCCCAATATGTTAGTTATGAAACAAATTTAGAAATGCAACAAAGTACTATAAAATTAACACAAATAACAATGGAAGGAACTTTAGAAATGATAGAAGGAATCATGAAAGAAACTTCAAAAATAGAAGGAAAAATGGAATAAACTTTGAAAATGACAGAAGGAATCATGAAAGCAACTTAGAAACTAAGAATGAAAATGAATATAAAACAACTGTAGTCAATGAAATTTAAGAAGAACTTAATGAGCCATTTGTTAAAGGATTAGATATTTTAGAGGAAATTTTAGATGATGATGAGACATGAAAATTAAAGTTAGCAATCAAGTTTAATTCAACCAAGTTGAATTAAGCCTTTTCATAGCACCAAAATCTAAAACTTCATTTAGAGATGAAGCTATGAGTAGCGAGGTAGAGAGAAGATGTATCTTGATAAGTTTAGATGGTAGCTAAGCTCGCTTGCAGTTTGGAGCTTATTGAAAAAAGTTACAAAGGAAATAGAAGTTATCGGTACAACAAAGATGGTTTATTCTGTGATAGAAGATAAAATCTATGTTTCTACAACAATTTTCATGGAGCAAAGTGTTGTGGAGCATTTCCATGATGAAAGGAAGCTATGGTGAATCTTGTTGGTCACAAAATAGTCTTGACAATTGAGTGTCAAGAGACTTAACCATTTTCATTATACATGCCGAGTACACAATAGATGCTGAGCTAGAATTCTAATAGGTGCCAAGCAAGTTAGAATGTTCATGTGATGAGTGATCCAAGAAATGTTCATGTGTCAAGTAATCTAGAAATGTTTAGATGCCAAGCAATATAGTGTTTAACAGGTGCCGAGAAAACCAGGAAAGTAATATATGCTAAGCAATCTAGGAATCAGTTCATGTTGAGCAATAGTAATGTAATGACTTTCAAGTAACTCAAGATTAGTACAAGAGTTTGTATTTGCACAAAATAAGATGTGAAATATTTTTGGAGCCAACTTAGAGAAATTTTGAAGGAGAAAAAGGATAAGGATGAATCATTTACATTCCCTATGCAATCTACATGCAACCAATCAAAAAAATGGTGAAGGCATGCAACCAATAAGAAAAATGCAAAGTATGAGCGGGAATTTGAGATTCAATATGGATCGTAGATCCATACCTAACCCTAAGTCTTCACATTCTTTATAAGGAGAATGAATGCACCATTGCATGTGTGGAAAAAAATAGTATAAGGGAGATTATAGAAAAATTTCAGTGTGAAGAGAAAAGACTTAGAGGAACAGAGCAATAGTTTCATATCAAGTTGATCAGAACAACACAATGGACAAGGAGAACATACAAAGATTAGATCAAGCAAGGATTAGAATAAGAAGAGAAGATCTAGTACCTAAACCCAACAATTTGAGATTGCATTCAATCAAGTCAAACATTCTAATACTCTCTCACAATTGTATTAGAGGTTGAAATCCTATGTTGATAGGTTAGCTTAATAGCTAGGTAGGAGAACCTTTAGAGAAGGTCAGGAAAATCCTATATATTAGGTGGGTTTAACAACCTATTGTAAATCCTTTAACAAGGTGACACTTCATGTAAGTGTTTGTAAATCCTCTAACTAGGTCACTATTGACACAGTGTAAAGCCTTTAATAGGGTAGACCATCAAAAGTGGTTGAATATTGATTGCTACAGTGATTTTTGTGGGTGTCATTCCCACCCCATTTTTACCTTCTTATTCCTGGAGGGTTTTTGGGTTACCAAATCTTTGTGTTATGTGTTGATGCATGCTTTCATTTCATGTTTGTTTATATGTTTACATGCATGCAAATTGTTTTTTAGATATGTGTTAGTAAGGGTTTGAAAGGATAAAAATTGGTTACTTCTGATTCAACCCACCCCCACCCCCCCCACCCCTCAGAAGTACTCTTCCCATTTGAACATTCCAACAAATCTTGGATAGCATTTGAAGATCATACAAAAGATCTTGAGAAGATATTTTATTTTAGAGAAAAATTAATAGCTTTTTCAATTTCGAGAAGTACACAATTACTTCAAGTTTGAGCTAAATAAATGGAGTACAAACTTGATTATTTCCACATTGTGATCATCTCAAAAGCTTAGAGCACCCATAAGAAAATTGACAAAGTGATTTTGAGCAAAGTCCTACTTCAAGAAAAAAGTATTTAATTATTTTTTGCACAAAAATTCTTCGATAAAATTGTATTTGGTGTAATCATGGATATGTCTGTGGTTCAAAATGTTGAGAAACCCAAATTAAAGGTTGTTCTTGTGAAAAACCTAGAGGAAAACCCTAATTCAACTTGATCAATTACTCTGGACAACATAATTTACTTGTAAGATGTAGGAAGCTACTTGTGTAGTAAGTTTGAAACTATTGGAATTGAGTTTATGAACAAAGATATGGAAATTGTTTTCAATCATGAAATGAATATTAAGTCTAGATATAAGCATCTGAAGGATTTAGACTTAGTTAGATATCACTTTTACCGCAGACTTGATACTGAAGAGTGTATTGAGATTATGTTAAGCAAAATTCATAATGGAAAGATTTGGATCATAGAAGATGTAGTTGACATCTCTACTAACCTTATTCATGAGGTCATTGGTCTTAGAAAACAAGGAAGTGTACCTATTGGTGAGAAAATAGTTAAGAAAAAAGTTAAGAGTTATACTAAGGAAATTTATAATGGTAAGGTAATGGTGATCAACACCATTAGGAAAAATGATGTGAAATTCTTGAGCAAAATCATTGCATATTCTATTTGTGCAAGTTCTAAGAGTGATGAGTTGTTAATAGGTTTTATATATGCAACCTAGAAGATTTGTGTTGAGAAGGAGCAAGTAAATTTAAGTGAGATTTTGAGAGTACAACTCCTTAAGGATTTGGAGAAGATTAAGAGAACCAAGAATGGTGTATTCATTGAGCAGTGGAAGATGCACTATGGACAAGATAAAAGATGTGTGTTGAAGGAATCCTATAGAGAAAAGCTTGGATAGTGGAAATCTGATTATGAGGACATTTCAGAATAAGATGAAATAGAGATTTAAATTTTCCCTTGCAATTGTTGACAAATTTAAGAATGATATATGTTTTATGGTGGATAGATACCTAATTTATATTGAAGCAGTTGAACCTGAGGAAATATTTCTTGAGCCCTTAAGTTATGAGTTAAATGATGATGTAGCTATTGGCTATATTGATTTATTGTTACAATTTGATATAGATCAAGCATCTTATACATTTGGAACATATGAGGAAATAACTTAGTCAGCTTACTAGGCATCATTAGAGAAAGCATCTCATAAGAAGATTTGCAACTATAATGAAGAAAGCACTATTTAAGGCCGGTATGTTAGAAGAAGAATCACAAATAGTTGGACAAATAATCTCTAGATTGAAACAAACTGGTGAACAAGGTGTAATATATGTGAAACCTTTGTTAGTTGGCCAAACATCCGATATATCCATTTCAAAAACTCCAATAGTACAGAGCATCCCACATGCTGTTGTATCAACTGATCAACCAAGTGGATCTAAAAGGCAGTCAAAGAGAGTTAAGCAACAAGCTATTGGAGCAGAGAAAAGAAATAAGACATTGTTGATAATTAAAGATTCTAACAATGAAGAAGAAGAAGAAGAAGAAGACAAACAACCAGAGAACATTATTGTTTCCAAGTAGCTAATAGGTAAAACAAGGCAACCTTAGAAACCAAAGATAGAGAAGATTAACACAACCATTATTAATGAAGGAAAATTTGTGTAGATGAATAAGTGTTATGATTTGTATAATGATATTGACAAAGACTAGATTGATATCTCTACTGTGAGACATATGATTCTTAATAACTTGAAACTTGATGATATTAAAGGTTTTGTCAATCAGGAAGTCTATAACAAACTTATAGCAAAGAAGGCACCGATTTAGGAAGAAGATATGGAACTTCAGAAATCAATGTTATGAACTATGTGCAAGATTAAAGATGAAGAAGAAGTAAAGAAATTGATGGGTAAACTGGTACCCTATCTATGGAAAAAAATGAGGCCAAATTCTATTTATGGGTGGTGATAAGGATGTAATAAGAAGTGAAACTATTGCAGCTATCAATAAAATGATGATTGAGGTAGAGGCAACTCCTACCACTGCAGAGAAAACTTTAGAAGTATCAATAACTGGTGATACTATACAAATTGATCAAACAAGTATCATAGTTAACATTGATGATAATCCTTTCATAAGTTATGATCAGCCTAAGCCCCATTTTGAAGATATTTAGGATCAGTTGAAAATGATTGAAGAAGAGAAAAGATAGTTAGTAGAAAAAAAGAAGAAGATCAAAGGAGCCAATCTGAAATTGCTTGAAGAGGAAAAGAAGCAGAAAGAAGAAGAAAAAGAAAAGAAAGAAAAAGAAAGAAAAGAAAGTGAGGAGAAGGAAGAAGAAGAGAGAAAATCTAAGAAGGTAGCATAGAAGAACAAGAGGAAGATGAGGTGAAAGCATCTTGCTCATCGACTTCCATATCTCTTGCAGACCTTATAGGTGATAATGACAATCAATCTAGCTTGATCTCATCCTTGAAAAAATTGATTAAGAAGAACAAAAAAGTCAAAAGTCTACAAAGAGCATTAATGGAGGTGATTGACTGATTGCAAAACACTCTCATAGCCAAACATATAGAAGCAAACCTCAAAAAAAGAGCTTAAGTAGTTGTAAAATTATTTGATGACAAGTTTATAATTTTTTTGAATGTTGCTAAGTCTAAGACTCAAATTTCACATGATGCTAATCTTTTTAGCACCATTTGTCAAAACATTTAGCTTGCACATCTCATTAGTTTCTTAGTTGCATGCCATAGTTTCATCCTTGAATACCTTCAAGTATGGCTTTCTCCATAGCCATTTCTTGAGGTGTTCTTCATTTCATCTAGCCTAGGTTCATATTTTATTTTCACTCACACTTGCACATCCACTCAAGAGATTCACTCCATTGTTGTGTTTGGGAGAGCACATCAAACATACTCTCCCATCTTAACACACCAACAAGGCCTCTTACGGGTGCCCTTGTTGAGCTATAGAGGTGGTTGGAAGATTGTTAGCTGCTTAGGGTTGCAAAACCCAAGCAAACATTAGTTAGTATTTGTTCCTTTCATTTTG
Organism: Cupressus sempervirens; assembly: GCA_028749045.1. Classification (NCBI taxonomy): domain Eukaryota; kingdom Viridiplantae; phylum Streptophyta; class Pinopsida; order Cupressales; family Cupressaceae; genus Cupressus; species Cupressus sempervirens. The sequence goes on along the minus strand of CM053790.1, from coordinate 811,199,779 downwards.
ATGAATCTTTGATACACTTTCAAGATTTTTTACTAATGTTTATTTGTTAACTCATGCTCCTAACAGGTCACATTTTCTAGCACATGGGTTTACCTATTAGGATGAAACAGTAGATCTTTGATTTGCAATTGAGTTTGTTGATAGAGATTCCTTGATGACTGATCACCTTTCTATGATAGCTTTGTCACTACTGCTCCTTATGTTGATATGGCCTTCATAAATCTTTATCTACTACTTGAATTCACATTCTTGTACTTGCATTACACATTCATTACATTCTATATTACATTGGATATGATACAAAACATCACATATATATACCAATCTAATTTACAAAATTACAAAGTTGTCCATGACACAAGTTAAGATAAATATTACAAAGCCAGCCCATATGAAGATATTCAGGTTCTGAAGACTAACTCGGTGAGGTTCTGATACTTGGCATCTACTATCATTGCTTGGCATTTTCATGCTCTTGGTAAACATAGAAGCTCATTCCATACTAATAACCTTCAAGTAGTCTTGAACTCGGTCTACACTGGTAACTCGATAGATATTGTGCAACTTGGCAAATACTGAATCACTTGGTTACCATGGAGTGGCTCAATCAACAATGCCTTTACATTGCATGAATTAAGAACTCAGTAGACACTACAATGCTCAGTAACCACTGACTTCACATCACACGAACTGCAAATTTGGTAACCATCGATAAACTTGGTATACGCTGAACTACTCTGTTTGCACCACTAAACTTCACACTAATTGAATCTACTCAGTAAGCACTAGGAATAGTCCAAAGGACTTGGTAGCAACTGTAGAAGCTCAGTGGCTACTAAATTACATGGCAAACACTATAAATTTTTCAAAGAGCTCGGTAGCTATACAAAATTTGAATAAGTGTGTGTCACTAATAAAAAACTTGACTAATATGTCAACATGAGGTTATAAATATTATCATCAATAAGTATATTGTTTCCATTTGACCTTTCTTTTTCACATAACATCATATAAACAAGTTATACATCAAAACAATACACTGTTGTAAACTAGTTTCATTCTTATACAATTTATTGAGTACCAAAAGCTAAGTATCTTTATTTCTAAGGTTTTCTATAACATGTACATCATGTGTTTCTATTAATGAAGACAATTATATCACTGCATATAGCCAATTGTCAATAATCTCCCCCTTTGGCATTGATGGCAACACAATAAGGAAATTTGGCTAAGTGACAAAGCTTTTTCTAAAACTTACAATACTTATCATCTATTACATTACATATACTTCATATTAAAAATGCTCCCCCTTTCAATATGATTACTACATACATAAATTACTATACAATTGTCTTCTACAACTTCTCCCCCTTTGACATCAATGACAAAGGTTGAAAAGTCCAAAAACTATCAAAAACTTTCAAACATTGTCAAAATTTATGTTTTTCCACCTCAAGTTGTTATTATCTTCATAGAATCATCAAAATTTTCCCTCAAACTATTCATATCTTTCTCCCATGTGTCCTTTTCTACTTCAGCAGTAGTGAGAATTGCACATAAGGCATATGATGCAATCTCAACTGCATTAAGGTCGCAATAGGTGAAATTGGCATAAGTGTCCTTTGCTTTCACACATGCTTCCAACTATCTCTCAATGGATGATATCTTTAGAGCAATAGATTCTCTAAATTCTGATAGTCTTCTCAAAATTTTCTTTTTTCAAGTTGCATTTTTTTGATGTCTGTGTGAACACTGACAATTTTTCCTTCAACCTCATTAAATCTACAAGAGGGTTGTTGTATCTAACTAGTTAGACCTTCCAGCTCACTCAACTTCTATTGAATCTTACTATCCAAATCTTTGGTCAACTTATGAGATAAAGTATATTTGGTGTATAGTAAAGTACACTTTTTCATGACATAATAGGGTTTATGATCTTATGACACACTTTGAAAGAAGAGCTATTCACATAATCTTAGGTGGGAAATATTGGTCTTACGATCTTACAATCCTTCAAAATCAAACCCTTTATTGCATCATTGTAAGCCTTGAAAATGGCTTACATGATCCTATGATAGACCATTTATCGTGTCTTCAAAGCTTTCACTTAAGCCTCTTATGATCTCACAAGACACAGTTTATAAACCTTGTCGTAACATCTTATCTTGCCTTCACTTGCTTTATGATCTTACAATCGTAGTTAAATAGCCCACTTCATAACTTCAACAGTTACCTTTCACACCCTTGTGATGTTATGAGCACTGTTTGGCATAACATTGTATCTCCACTTTTAGTTCCTTAGGACCTCTCGATCATAGTCACTAAACTAACTTTCTAACATCAAAGGTTACCTATTGCTTCTATTGCTGACCTAAGGCCACACAATGATGGTTATGCTTTCTTTATCATAGCCTCAAAAGAATCAATTTTCATCTTCATAGTCTCATGATCTAACACTACTTTTTATCTTTGTAAAGCTATTGAATTGCCCTTGAGATCTTGTGATCTACTACTTCTTGTAGCATTAGAAGATATGAACTACCATTTATATCAAAACCTTATACAAATGTGCCCAGCCCCATCTTGTTTTATCATTTTTATCTTACAATCTTGTGATTGCTTCCTTATTATGCCATTGGACACCTCACATTTTTCTCTTATGATCTTGCAATCATAGGCCTTTCATATCTTTAGAGGTCTCCTTGAAAACCTTTATGATGTCTCAATATCATCCTTATCATAAGATCAAAACTTGATACATTACCTTTGTACCTTTATATTCTTGTGATCTTACGATCACCACCTTATCACATGGTTGTGAGTCTCCATTTCTACTTTTACAATCCCATGATCACCTATTTGTCATAACATCATCTACCTTGATTTTAAAACCTTCCATCAAATACTTAAGATAACACGACTCAAGGGAAATCATAATATCAGAGACCTCATTTTGAACACTTGTGATGCTACGACCATACAACATATATTAAGATCAAGAGACTCACACATTACCCTTATGATCCTTTGCTAACCCTTACATTGTAACATCAAGAGAGTGAGTTTTAAAGTCATGACTAGATTCCTAACCCTTGATCATAAGATGATAACATATGATTTGAATGACATACAATCTCCTGCTTAGAATAAAAACCTAGGGTAAGGGTAAAATTATTGTATATTTTAATGAATTTTCAAGACAAAAGTGACAACACAACCCTAGGATATCACATTATTCCACTAGAGAAAGATATTTCAACATTGGGCTAGGGAAAAAATAACTAGTTTAGGGTTCATTCTAGAAACTAATAGCAAAATAAAGCATAAACCTAAGAAATGCAACACAGTTCAAAATATTTTCACAAGAAACTTTCAAATTTTTGGCACAGTGAAAATAAGGGGTATCAAGTTCCATATTTCTCAATTTTAACTAAGGATTTCTTAGTTGAAATGAGTGGCACTAGAGACAATGCTACTTGTGTTGCAATAATAACACATAACTATTTAGTGCTTGCACTTTGGTCTTCTATCTTTGTAGTTGTAGGGGGCACAGTGAATGTGTCAACTTGTTTCTCCCCTACTGCTGCCACTTCTGCCTTTTCAATTTCATCTATTCTCAACAATACAAGATTTGAGCACAATTGTCATGCCATGGTGGAAACCTTTAATATCTTCTTCAAATCATAATTAGTCAAAGGATTGATGTTCTGAATAGAATTGTCAAGAACATCCTTTATTTTTATTGAGTCTGGTTGAATCACTTGGTCTACATGTGGGGGGTTGTCATTTGACACTTGTACATCTTGTACATTCTATTCATCTTGTTGCTCTTCTTTAGCTATAGCCTCTTCTGCTACTACTTCCTTAGTGCTTCCCACACTACCATTCTTTACTAATACCTCTTGTGCATTTTTTGCTATCACTTGTTCACCTTTCTTTGGGTTTCACATTTCTTTTTCACCTTTCTCTTTTATTGTAGGAGTGGGTAACCCATAAATAGATTTCCAAATAGCTATTATTTTGGTTACCACATCTTTAATATTCTTATTTAATATATGGAAAGCTCTATATTTAGGGGAAAATTTAGACTTGTGCTTTTCCATAGTCTTGGTAATATTGCTTTTATCCAATTCTAGCATAACGTGGGCTAGAGTGGATTCCCTGATTTGTGCCTCTGTTTGTAAATTGTATTTCCATTTTTGCTCAACTTGGTCATATAGACTCTTAGGTAAAGAGTTGGAAATATCAATAGGAGTTGATTTTAATGTAGCCATCATCACATATATGGCTTCCTCAATAGTATTTTGTTTAACTCTTCCTAACTTATCAAAATCAATGTTTGCAAAACCAGATAAATCTACATTTGATTTTACATTGTCACACAAATTATCTAATTTAGAGGAGGGATTGTGGCTTACCACCTTGAATTGACTCATGTCATCAACCTCTATTTTCTTCTCATCTAACTTGAATATTGGAGTGTATTTTCTTCTCACATATATCTTCTTTGTAGGTTGCCTCAACTCTGCTGAGGCAACAATCCACTTTCCTTTTGGTTTCTCAACAACCTTAACTTGCTTAGTGGCTACCCTTGTGCTAGACCTAGTATTAGGTATTTCTGGATTCTATTGTGAAACTTTCAAAAGCTTCTTCTTGGGTTTCTCTACTTCAAGCTCCTTTTCCTTTCTCTTCTTCTTCTTAGCTGGTTTGGGTGCTTCCTTAGCTTCTCCCTTGGCACCTTATTCATTAACTTCCTCATCTTCTCCTTGTCCTTAAGTGAGTGCCAATGGGGCTTGGACTAGTTCATCCTCTTCATCCTCTTCATCTTCCTCTTCTTCTCCCCCTTCACCAAATCTCTCTTTCAACTTTTTAACAAGTTTGTTCATTTTCCTTATAATTGTAGCTATTTTCAAATCAATTGTAATTCTAGACTTGGATTCCTCATAGTTTCCAAATAAGGTGACACTTTTATCAATTTATTTTTCCAATAGAGCTATGATAGATACAAATTCCTCATCTAAATTAATCTCATATGGAAAGGGGTTAAGCCATCTAACCCTCAGGATAGCTTCCTGCACATATGTATAATCTAGATCAACTAAGAAGCAAACATCATTGTAATGTTTCTCTACTAGTGACACATGAATCCTTAGTCTCTATTTTATAGATTTCTTAAAATCCTCAAAGTAACTAGTCATTACTAACTCAAAATTATCTCCAAGTTTCTCTATTAATTCTACTATCTAAACTGTAATAGACCTACTGGTCTTCCAAGAAACTTTCCAAATGTTAAAAATGTGTCTTGCACATAAAAGAATATACAAACTAGTAAAGATCCAAATTTACAAGATGTACTCTTTATTTTCTTTATGGTCTCCAAGTTTTTAGATAGTTGGTGAAGTTTTAACTCAGCAAGGTCATAGGTGGGGTCTCTCTTCACTATTTTTTATCCTAAATCCACTACCATGCATGATACACTATTTGGTCTTCTAGATTGAAAGAACTTGTGAGCTATCATTATCATAAAAAAGACAATTAGGGGGTCTGAGATAAAATCTATAGACATTCCCCTCTTGTTCCATATTACACATGTATTCTTCTCAAATATCTCCTTGGAATCACTTCACATGCTCTTACGTCTATCTAGGGTAGGATACCCTATCACTCAATTGATGATCCTTTTAATGATCTTAATTGGTCCATTTTCCAACCATATGAAGTCATCATGTATTCTATTGAGAAAAATCTTTATCCATCCAATCTTGAATACATTAGGGAAATCTAGGGCATGAGTTAACCCTTTCTTTTCTATAATTTTGTTCTCTTCCCTTAAGACTCCATCATCACAAAGTTGATTATAAAAATCCCTTATCTCCATATCTCCTATACTTCCAAATTTGTAAGTATAACAAAACCTAACATCTTGAATCATAAATTTTTTTGGTGGTATCATTGATAACACACTAGACAGGTCTCAAAAAGGTGGTTGTCTTACATCATTACTAGTTAATTTCACATTAAAAACTTCCTTTCCCTCTTTCTTAACACTTTCAAAAGAGCTAGCTGCTATATTTGATACTTAGGGCAAACAACAAAACTCAGCACCAGTAAAATACCTTTCCATTTTGATGAATATGTCAAGTTGTAGTTGCATTTGGTTCACAAATGCAAGAATCTCCGATTGAAATTTGTGCTCATTCTCTATGTGCTCTCTTTGATTGTTGGTGAATGCAAATGAGTAAATAAATGACTATATAACCCTTGAAATTTTATAATAAATACTTAATGCTTACACAACTATAACCTCAATATAGAGTTTCCAACTCACTCGGCTTACACATGATTTCTACTATGCTCAGTTCACATAGAAAACTTGGCCAATATTACCATCCATTCTTCACTTGGTAACAATTGAAATTCCATTCATGCTTGGTAGTAACTATAAAACCTTTAATGCTAAAAAAAACATGAAAAATAACAAAACTATAGATTTCTTCCAAGTTTTAACCAATCCATTGCATCTTAATTCATGCATATATTACCTTTTTAGATTTTAGATTCTTGGAACTGATGTATAATATAACTTTGAAATATCAGTCCCACACATACCTTTTGATTGCCTAGTTGGGGGTGATGTGATCACCTGATTCATTGGATGAAGTTACCTCATCTAAACTTGATGTGCTGCAATCTTCTTTCTTCTTCCATGTTTTGTTCATCCACACCTTGACCTTCTCAACATTGACATTTTTTTTGCCTTTATTTTTTCCATTACTTGGTGCTAGTGATCTAGTTGGATAGTTTATGCTAATACATGACTAGTCTTGAAAGAACTAAAGCATGTTGTCTCACTCAACCATATTTTATAGTTTCCTCTGAAATGTCTTTTAATGCAATTCCTAGGAACATGTCCACATTCTTGACAATAGTGACAACTGTATCTTGTGTTGTAATCCCAATTGTAGGTTTTTCCATTTTGTTGTACCTTTGTCTACTTGTTTGATGTCCACTTGGCATTAGATCTACATTCATATGCTTTATATGCATACTTATGACAATTGTGAAAATATCCTTCAAATATTTGTGTGCTTAAGGTTGTGGTCCTACATTCATGTGCCTGATGTCCTTACTTATTGCACTTATGACAATAACCCTTGAACTTCTACTTAGGGTTCTAATTTGCATTGTTGCTCCTACAAACATTTGTTGTATGACCCAGCTTTCCACAATTATGACAAGTGGGTTTGTAGTTCTTACCTTTTTTATTTATTTGTTGACCACTTTTAGATTATTCTCCTTCCTCAGTACTGGTGTATCCCAATCCAACAATATCATTGTTAGATCTAGGAGATCTCAATAGTTTCTCAAATTATTTGATGACTTCACTAGGTTTTTTGAAACTTTCAAAAAATTCCTCTTCTTTTCTCAGTTTATTCCTTATTTTTTCATTTTGTAACTTCAAGGTTGTGATCTCAATGTCCTTTCCATTCAATTCATGATTTGCAATCATTAATTGATTCATTGTATCCAATTTCATGTTAGAAATCTTTTGAAAATATGATGTCTTCTCTTCTAGTCTATTGGTCAATGTTCTTTTGCCATCTTCAATATTGACTTTTTCTTCCTCATATATATTTTTCTACTAGATAAGTTTTTGTATGTAGACTTCACTCAGCTACCTCACCTCACATAGCAATACTGATTGGAATTCTTGTTTTATCTTAAGATTTCTGATCTCTTTAGTTAGGACACCATTCTTTTCCATTAGATTTGCAACAACTACATATAACTCACTTGAGTTTCCATTTGTAAATAATTTAGTAGTGTCTTCCTCTTGGTAATGAGTGTCATTTTTCTCAATAGCCATCTCTTTCCTTCTCCTTAATGAACACTATAATTATTCTCTTGCTACCATGAGTAGGTGTAGGGAAAGCTAGATATTAATCTTCTAGTTCTCAATAGTCTTTCCCAACTTGTAGAATTCCATCTTCAAGATCTTTCCTCAAAGTTGTAAATCTTTCCTTTCTAGAGAATAAGGCTCTAATACCAATTTTTGAAAATGACAATGGGAAAATAAAATTTGGGAGGGGGAGGGGGGTGAATTAGTACTTCATAACTTTAACCATAAAACATTCACCACACATCCATCTCATAATTTAGCATGTAAACTAAATAGATAACTATTCATGTTGATCCATAGCATAAAAAAAACAACACATAAGACAAAAGATTTGTTACCCAGAAACCCTCCAATGAGAAGGTAAAAATGGGGTGGGGATGACACCCACAAATCTTCACTATTGTAGTTGTAAGGTGTAACCAATTAAGGTTACAAGAACTTTAACCATAAACTATGATCTAGCCTATAAAAGGTTTGCTCTATTAAAGGCTTACAAAGACTATTATGTCTCACCCTATTAAAGGATTTAAACACCCTGCTAAAAGTGTGCCTTGTTAGAGGACTTAAACTTGCAATAAAACAAGCACTCGATTAAGAGATTTACACAAATTTTTTAAGACTATTATATTAGGGTATTTTATCTACATCACTAGTTAGAATGATTCAACACCATCATCATTTAGTTAGCACTCTATTGCTAGATGTCAGATCTTCTCTTTCTTGGTGTGTACTTGATCCTTTTGATCAGATATGTATCCTCTATTCTCTCTCTACTTTCCTCTATTCTCTCTAATTGATTCTAAAATTCATAACACTTCATGACCTACATAAAAACCATGAATTCTCTCTTTGAACTTAGCATTCATCTCTCTTGCATCTCCTTCTCCTCCTTTATGCATTACAAATTGCTTAGGATTTGTCTCCTTAAATTAACACATGTGGGCTAGGGTTAGGTTAAAATCAATGGATGAGGTTGATCCATTTTTCCACTTATAACATCCCTCAATTGAATTGGTTGCATGTATTGCATAGGGATTCATAATATACATCTTCTAAAATCATAAAACAATCATTAAGTAAGCCTAAAAATGGTTCACATAGAATTTTGTGCCATTACAAACAACTATGTTCAAAACTTTTCACTTGGCAATTGAAGTCTTTGATGCTCAACATCCACTATATCTTCAATACCATAATTTGGTTCCTAAATGACTCAACATACTCTATTTACTTGGCTCATGAATGACTTGGCACTAACTATCTACTTGACACATATGATGAGACCAGAATATGGTCTATTTTGTGATTTCATTTTTAGTTTAATTTGCAAACTTTATAAAGAATTTGATGTTCAAGAACATAATGTTTATGATGATTTCAGACAAATGTGTGCATAATTAATTTTTAGGATCAAAATGAATATGTTGTGAAAAGATATGTCATTTAATTACAAAGTAGAGTGAATGATGTTTCTTCTTCCTTAGCTAGGTTGGGTAGTTCTCCTGTAGCAATGTGACATAGGGTAAACTAATTTAGATAACATGTTTTGAATAAGTCTTGATGTATGTTATTGTTTTGGAGGTACCAATATTTTGCAAATATAAAAGAAAAGTCAACACAACCAAGTGTAGTCAAAATGGTTGCTCACGTTAGTAAACCAACCTTAAGCAGAGGAAATTTAGGGTTTGTGAGCTCCTAAATTACTATTCTATTTGGCACTAGAATTAATGCACCTATTGTAATAATCAATGCCATCATTTATTTTGGTAGTTGATGAGTCTTAAATTTAGGAATTCTATTCCTAGTTTGTGTTTTAAATAGCTGGAAGTTTGTGTTCCAGAGGTGTGAGGTTTTAGTTAGTCATTTTTCAATAGAAAGAAGAAGTAGCTGAGTTTTTAAGTACCAAATATAATCTTTCTATTCATCAGTATGTACATTTTATTGTTAAGAATAAAATGATCATTTCAAGTTTTCATCTCTAAGTTATTTTACTTCACTTCTCTGTGGGGGCCCACATAGGGTGTGAACTAATTAGTTAGCATAAGATTCCTATAGCCACTAATAACAAAATTAGTGGACTATTCCTGTAGCATAGGCAGTTGAAGTAATTCTTAGCTATATTTTCATGCTTTATTAAAATAGATTTGGTTCTCAGATTTAGCATAAATCTCTTGTAGTTTAAGCACTTGAATTTTTTTAGAGTAGTTCTTAAGTCGAGATAAGTTTGAAGCATGCATTTTGCAAACACCATTTCAAGTTTACATCCCTAATTGATAAATTAAATGAGTCCAAATGAGTTGGATAAGAACCAATTGAGATGTCCAATCTTTGGTTAAATAGCACATTTCCGTAGGATTTTGATCCCTTTCTTTGGCCAAGCATTTTTGGTGCCATTATCGAGGACGGTGTTAATTCAAACTAGTCTTTCTAGCTATATTTCTATTTCCCTATAGAATAGAATTTAGTAGTAAAGAAGCATGTTATGTATAGTAAAAGAGACCACTTAAGGAGATTACTTCCTCATAATAATTACGAAGAACCACTCAATGATTTTCAACCTAAGCTAGATAAACCCTAAGGAGAGAATGACGAAGATGAACCCTTTGAAAATCTATTTATTGACATTGACACTGAATTAGAAGAATCACTCCACTTGAATAAACTTTTTGATGAGCCTAAATATCAAGATAATCCACTAGCCATTGTTATCTATCAAGCACCACCTCTTCCTCCAGAATGGCTATGCCTACCTTTCCTTTTCCTATCCCACCTCAGCAAGGGAACCAAAATTTGAAGAACATACCTATTGCTGCACTTCCAAAATTCTATGGACTTATTATAGAAGGCCCTAAAATCTTTCTCTTTGAATTTAATATTCTCTATAGAAGCTATGAATACACAATTGACGCCCATAAGTTGAAATTGTTTCCCTCTACTTTGAAGGAGTTTGCTCTTTGATGGTTCATGGGGTTGGGTGCAAATGCTGTAGCAAATTAGATTGAAATGAGTAATTTTTTTCTTCAAAAATATAAAGAATATTGCAAAGGTCAAGATATGAAGGGGGATGACATTTTTAAAATATCATAGAAGGAGGGTGAAACCCTAGAAGATTATGTTTCCTAATTCTTGTTTAATGTGCAACGAAATACATAACATAACATAAATGAAGAATCTAAAAAGCATTTTTCTCTAAGAAGTATGCAAGAAGAAAGCATGGAAGCCCTAGACCTAATGGTTGGAGGAGATGTTACACAAAAAACTTGGAATGACATCAAGGAGATATGTCAAAACTATTCAAGGGCTACTATGAAGAAAGGTAGAGGACTAAGGAGCCTACCACATAAGACCAATGGTGGGTTAGGAGTATCAAAGATGGAGTTATCTAATCTACTGTCTAACTTCAAGAAAGATATCATTAAGGATGTCACTACTCAATTGAATACCATGCAATCCTGAAGGAAAAAGGATGAAGCTGATGCTATGCTAACTGAATTTTGCCCTTGTTGTAGAGAAACGAAGAAGAACTGCACATGCAAGACCATTGCAGTAGTGAATGCACAACCAATGCCCACCAAGTTCAAAGCAATTGATGAGGATATGGGAGAAGTGATTTATTTTTCTCAAAGATTACTATGGGCTTAGAGACAAGGTATGCCTCAAGACCCTCTGAATAATTTTGGTTATAATAGTAATCAATGGAAAGGCAATATTCCCCCAAATTCTATTCCTTAAGGATAGAATTGGAACAATAATTGGCCCAACCAGCAACCTCAATATAATCAAGCCTACCATCAACTACCTTAGCATCCCTAGTAGAATACTCAATGGCCTTAATAAAATAACTAGTATCCTCAGTGGGGCCTTAATCAACAAACTTTGTATCAAGGGAATTGGTAGCAACCACCTCAGTGGGGGCCTAGCCAATCACCTCAGAAGCGAGCCTTGATGCCTCCACCTCAGCAGTAATCCCTAATGCCTCCACCTCCTATAGCCAATGCTAGCCTACAAAAGAAACCACAACTTCCTACTCAACCAGTACCAAATCCCAACAATAAGCAACAAGCTTATTCTTTGCAAATCAATGATATTCATCTTAGGTCTAGAAAAAAGTTGCCTGCACCTAAAGGACCTATCATAATTGAGGTCACTAATACTAAAAATGTTCCAACAAGTCAACTGGTTGATGTTCCAATTTCCTCATCTGTACAAGCACCTACTCCTCCATTTCCACAAAGGTTAGCTCCTATAGCTCTATCTAAACCAAATCCTGTAGCAACTGATCTCCTAGACCAACTTAAGCAAATGACTATATAGATTCCCTTATTAGATGCACTTAAGGAGATTCCTCTTTACAATAAAAATTTAAAGGAAGCATGTTTCAAGCAGTCTTCTAGAAAGAAAAAGGACCCTCCTACTATCCATGTGTTGGGACAACTTTGTGATTTAATGTTGACCAAAACCCTGATGCCTAAATATCTTAATTCACATTAGACTTGATTGCAGAACTCATGAAGAAGTAAATTATCCATCATGGTACATCTTCCCCATACCATCCTAAAGCTAATGGTTAGGTAGAAATCACAAACAAAGTGATAGATGCAATCCTCACTAAAATAGTTGCTATTCACAAATGGGACTGAGTTACCAAGCTCCCTGAAGCAATTTGGGTTTATAGGACTACATGGAAGAGCACCATTGGATTTACCCCATTTGAATTACTTTATGGTAATTCTACTTCCATGCTTATAGAATTTGAACACAATATTATAAATTAGTAAGCTAGATGTTGATCTTTCAAAGGCTCAAAAAGATAGGTTACTACAGATGAATGCCCTTGATGAATACCATAAATTTGCCCTACACAATACAGAGATAATCCAATAGCAACGAAAGAAATGGCATGATAAGTTCATCCGTGAAAAGAAGTATTCTGTTGGAGAATAGACCCTCCTATATGATTTCCATTATTAGTAAAATCTAAAAAAATTCAAAACTTGTTGGCTTTGACTATACAAAATCATTTCTATGTTTGAGAATGGTGTAGTGCAACTCTCTACCATTGATCTTGTTCACTTCAAACTTCTTATTAATGGATAGCATTTAAAACTCTACCATAAGTTTTCTAGTCATGAAGAGTTGCTACAACAATTCTAGTAATCTATTGATCCTACAATTCTTATAGCAATTGTAGATGAGTTTCCCACTCATTTACTATCCTCTCTCTAAAAGCATTTCACTCATCATAATAAACTACTTTCTTTGTGAAAGTATTTTCTCTATAATAATTTCACCTCACCTCATCCTTCATCAACTTGCATGATGGTGTCAAATGACAACATGAATTAATAGGTGTGTATGCATACTCAAGTTTAAACTTTTTCTTAATGTGTTGTTCTAGCTTTAGTTACCTTTGTCACTAGCAATTGCAAGAGTTATTGCCTAATTTAGTTTGGGGGAGGGGTATTATAATTAAATGTATATGATATTCTTTATGTGCTACCATATATTGTGTCCTTTCCATAAATCATGATAGGAGAATAATGTGATGTGACAGTCACCTTTATGTCACACACTTTTTTCAAATTGGTAAGTATGAGTTCTAGCTAAGGTACTTAATGCAGAATTAAGTGATCTTAAATGATAAAAATGTCAATTTCTTAAAACAAGTACTATCACTTGTCTTCTCATCTATTGTAGGTTTTTCCATTTTTGAAATTACTCCTGTAATCACTCTAGAGGAACAATGGGAGGTGGTTTGTTAAGAAGAGAACCAATTGACCATACAACATTGTTGGGAGACCCAGTTTGCTTACCTATATTTCAAGCCAGGGGGTGGACGAATTACATGTTGAAACTATTTGCATGGAATGAGGAGCTTGCCTTCGAAATTTTTCAAACATTGGGGGATGGTTTTGCTATAGTTAGAGGAGTAAGGGTTCCATTTTCACCCAAAATTGCAGCAAATATAATGGAATTACCACTGGAAAGAGAGCAATTTTCAGATGCATTAGACCCAGTTTTGGCCAGAGCCCAATTTATAGTGCATACAAACACACAACTTTAGATAGACTATAAATAAGGAAGTTTCACACCACTATTTTATTAAGCTCATCATAAAAAAAGCCCTTAGGGAACAACTTAATTATCTTGGGATGATTTTGTTGAAAACAAAGTGCAAAACCTTGTTAGATGACCTACAGAGAAAGTTGAAGAGCAAAGAGAATCTTAGGAAAATCCTATAAACCTAGCACTTGGTTCTTCCTCAACCAGATCTAGGAGGTCACAAAGAACCTCAATTTCCACTCTTGTAGCTTCTACGTCTGGGTCGCGACCATCATTTGATAAGGGTAAAAGGAAAATTAAAATTTTCCCAAATATTGGCTCTCCTGTAGTTCTTAGGGTTTATAAGAAGACAAGGGGGAATGTATAGGAAACATCTCCAAAACCTCCTATAGCTTCAAAAGCAACAGAAGTACCCTTTAGGCATAAAACTCAAAGGAGTTAGTCATCTATAAAACCCAATGAGTGTGTGTCTTTTCAATCCCCTGTGTTTGAAAATGTAGCTAGTGAAAAAGAGCAATCCTCTTCCTCTAACAAAGATAAGATCATCATTGAAGAGGGTGAAAGTGTAGAATGTGTACCTACAATAGCATGAACATCCTCTATTCAACCATCCATCATTTTCATAGATTTAGACAATGATGATAGTATATTTGTTGGAGTTTCAAATTCTCCTCCACCTCAAAGAAAATTTCATGAAGAAGATGTTGGAATAAATTTTGATGTAGTTAATATTATTGTTGAATAGATTATTTCTCAAGGACTTGATGCTTTAGCATCCAAAATCAAATAAACTGATCCTATTGATCCTTTACCTAAGACACATGTTACTTTCCATCCTAGTTCTACTATTTCATTGCTAAGCATTATTTCACAGTTATCTAACTAGTTAATTTAGGAGAGGGAAGAATGGAAAACAAAGAGAGAGAGCCTAAAAAAAAACATCTTCAATCAAACTCAAGATTTGACTAAGAAGGATGAGGAGATTGAGAAATTAAGTGTTAAACTCACAAAAGTCACTACCATGATTCTTGAATTAATGTCTTGTCACTCTCCTTCTCCTATTTATGCTCTCTTTGTGGAAGAACAATTTGTCAATTATTAGACTACTTGTGTAATGTAGTGAAAAAGTTTAACATTTGAATACTCCTCATGAATTCTTCCAAGCTTTTCATGCTACCCCTATAGCCATCAAAAATTTTCTCCGTGAACTCTTTTTACATAATTTAGTAGTTATTGAAAATAGAGATTGAAACCCTTTGCCTTATGTGGGTGATATTCAACTTAGGGCATTGATGTCTTGGATCCAATATAAAATTAGTAGGGAAAACTAGGCCCATTAGTACAGGGAATTAGAGTAGGAGATTCCACTTTTTCTCAAGACTAAGGCTAAGGATGCCAAAAATCTATACTATGAATGGTTGAAAATTTCTTACTCAAAACCCAAAATTTGAATTATTCCTCCTTTAAGGGAAAAAATCTATTAGGAATATCGAGCTATGGTAGAAACAAATCTTCCTGTAGCAAAGTAGGCAAATTAATGCTGTTGGATAGGATTGAGTGAAGACTGGCAAAAGAGGGAACCTCATTCTCTACTAAATTTTATCATGGCCACTTGGTGAGAAGCCTGGTATATCAAGGTTGGGGAAGAATGAAAAAATGATTGGATTCCCTTAACTTTTCAGCCTCCACTATTGTTGTCCCCATTGCTTGCTAATCAACAAGATTTAGAGAAATTTGTTATGTTAGAAGAGCTTCACAGATGGGAAAGGTGTATGGAGAATAAAGGTTTTTATTGAAACATTGCTATAGGTGGTAAAGGAAAAAGTGTTGCCTTAGATTTTAGGATGGTTGTGATGGTGAAAATTTCATGTTTTCTTGAGGACAAGTCAAAGTTTTAGTTGGGGGGAATGATGAGACTATAATATGGTCTATTTTGTCATTTCATTTTCAATTTAATTTACAAACTTTCTAAAGATTTTGATGTTCAAGAACATGATGTCTATGATGATTATAGACAAATGTGTGCATAATTACTTTTCAGGATCAAAATGAATATGCTGTGAAAAGATATGTCATTTAATTACAAAATAGCGAGAATGATGCTTTTTCTTCCTTAGATAGGTTGGGTAGTTCTCTTGCAACAATGTGACATAGGGTAAACTAATTTAGATAACATGTTTTGAATAAGTCTTGATGTATGTTATTGTTTTAGAGGTGCTAATATTTTGTAGATATAAAAGAAAAGTCAATATAACCAAGAGAGAGTCAAAGGGGTTGCTCATGTTAGTAGACTAGTCTTGAGTGGAGGAAATTCAGGGGTTGTGAGCTCCTAAATTATTGTTCTATTTGGTGCCAGAATTAATGCATCTATTATAATAATCAATGCCATCATTTATTTTGGTAGTTGATGGGTCTTGGATTTAGGAATTCTATTCCTAGTTTGTGTTTTAAATCACTAGAAGTCTATGTTCTAGAGATGCAAGGTTTTAGTCAGTCATTTTTCAATAGAAAGAAGAAGTAGCTGAGTTTTTAAGTACCAAATATAATCTTTCTGTTCATTAGTATGTACATTTTATTGTTATGAATAAAAAAATCATTTCAAGTTTTCATCTCTGAGTTATTTTACTTCACTTCTCTGTGGGGGCCCACATAGGGAGTGATCTAATTAGTTAGCATATGATTTATATTCAGTTTGTAGAATCCAAGTAGACTCTGCTGTTCTTGTAGCCACTAATAATAGAATTAGTGGACTATTCCTGTAGCATAGGTAGTTGAATTAATTCTCTGCTATATTTTCATGCTTTATTAAAATAGATTTGATTCTCAGCTTTAGCATAAATTTCCTATAGTTTAAGCACTTGAATTTTTGTAGAGTAGTTCTTAAGTTGAGATAAGTTTGAAGCATATATTCTGGAAATACCATTTCAAGTTTACATCCCTAGTTGATAAATTAAATGAGTCCAAATGAGTTGGATAAGAACCACTTGAGATGTCCGATCTTGGGTTAAGTAGCACATTGCTGTAGGATTTTGATCCCTTTCTTTGGCCAAGCATTTTTGGCACCATTACTGGGGATGGTGTTAAGTAGCCCATTGCTATAGGATTTTGATCATTAAGTCAACCTAAAAATGGTTTACATAGAAGTTTGTGCAATTACAAACAACTATGTTCAAAACTGTTCACTCAACAATTGAAGTCTCTGATGCTTGACATTCAATATATCTTCAATACTATAAATTGGTTCCTAAATGACTTGACATACTCTATTTACTTGTCACATGAGTGACTCAGCACTAACTATCTTCTCAACACATACTGGTGCTTGACACTAAGTATATAACTTAGCATGTATTGTCTAGGAACTTATGCTCGACTTGCACTATAATTCTACCAAATAATGACTAAGCGTTTTGTCAATGAGTTGTCAAAAGCAATATAAGATTAAAAATATTTGCATAAGTAAAGATGCATCAAGAGCAGTTCTGTAGAGAGGAAAGTAAAACAAAATCTTTTACTACTTAAAGTATTGAGTACTAGTGGTATAGTCTATATTGATTGAGCTTCATAGTATAGACTGAGTGATCAATTGAGTTGATGTATTGAATAAATGAATTGGTATTGGCCAAGTAAGTTAATGACAACCGAATGTCGATAAACAAGTATAGAGACCAAGCTAGCTTTCATACACCTACCATAGACAAGAACATTTATTGCAGACCTAAAATGGAAATATAAAATTTGAGAATACATTTATATTCACCAAGTGATT
This sequence comes from Cupressus sempervirens, assembly GCA_028749045.1. NCBI lineage: Eukaryota > Viridiplantae > Streptophyta > Pinopsida > Cupressales > Cupressaceae > Cupressus > Cupressus sempervirens. The sequence continues at coordinate 811,182,047 of CM053790.1, read as the reverse complement.
TTAGAGCTCACAAGTGATTTAAAGGTGATTAATGTAATTTGAGTGACGAAGCAAGAAAATTAAAGTGGTGTATTGGAAAAATTGATTACATCTGTAAGTGTTACTTTCAGTGCTGAGTAAATTGTTTTCTAAAGATATTTTAGAAGACTTTGTTTTTTAGAATACTAGATTGAAATGACATCAACGAGAAAAATGTTTAAAGATAACAACACCCAAATTGTGAGCAATGCCCAGTGTCATCCACCAAATTTTAGGAACAATGTAAATATTTAGAAGACTAAAGATGATATTGGTGATCTATCATCAATTCCACCCTGAGTTTTAACTATTCTAGATGTAAAATTCTTCTATTTGTCTAAAGTAGGAGAGATTTGATATGTTAAGATAATGTCATCTCATGAGAATCTATGCAAAAATGGAGTATTGAAAGATGAAAAAAAATTGTTGCTATGAAAGGGCTTACTCATGCCCTAGGTTTTCCAATATTTTTCAAAGTTAAATGGATAAAAGTCATCCTTAGTCATATCCATGACATGAAGATATGGTTAGAGGGAGGACCAATAAAAATCAATAAGGCTATAATACGTAGAGTTACTAGGTACCCCACCTTGGATTGACAAAAAGCTTAAGGAGTGCAACAAGGAATGAAGTTGAGAAGTAAACTAAAGGAAAGTGGAATGGTGGAGGGATGTCAATTGATGGGATTGAAGATCCTATAATTGAATTCTTAGTTCATGTGATAGCACACAAATTCTACCAATCCAAAATATTGAACAACATGCCATGCATTGTAGTAGATTTGGGATACACAAGTGTCAAAAAGAATCATGCCTATGACCTTGACAAGCTACAACTACAACAACTAACAAAGAAATTAGAAGCTATAAGGAAAGAAAAGAACACATCATGTAAGTTTGGATCTTTGATAGTATGTATACTTTTATATGTGTGAAATTCATTCTCTATGATTGGGATAGTTGCATGGGATAGAAACCAAACTACTATGAAGCAGATAAATGACTTTATTAATAGGTTGGGAGAATTTTTTCAGGCTATAATGGCTAATTATTTTGAAGAATTTAAAATCAAAATGAGAAACAAAATGAGGATCCTTAAGTTGGTCGTAGATAAATATTATGATGAGATATGTTTTGTAGAAGAAATAGATTTTCTTCATGCTTAGGTAGTAATACCAAGGCTTGTATGGTTAAGGCCTATGCCTTATGAAGAAATTTTTTATGAGATCACAGAAATAAGGAGTGCACTTTTTATTGAAGATGTTGATGCTAATGCTAAGAAATTTGGCACATATGAGACAATAATGACATTATTTAGGTACAAAATCTAACATGCCCAAGATATAAAATAAAAGAAAAAGGAAAAGTCTCAAGGGTAAGGATGGTGAAGAGGGAGAAGGATCAAGACAACTAGAAGAGATAGATGAAGGAAAAGGAAAAGAAATGGCCATTGCTGAGCTCAAGGAAACCAAGCAAAGGAAAGTAGTAATTATTGATCTAAAGGTGAAATATAATCTTAGTAGAGATATGTAGAAGGTTATCACATGACAAAAGCCAAAAGGAAAGATCAAAAAAAGATCTAAGATAGTCCAACCCACAATTGTGAAGATAAAAGGAAGTTCATCCAAGAAGAGACTGACCAACTCACCAAAATAGAATATACAAGAGATGCCGAGGAGGAAATTGATCATAGCACAAGAGGAGGAAGAAGATGATGAAGAGACTAAGTTTGATGAACCAAAAAAATTGCAAATTATGAAAAGACTCCCTCCAATGATTATGGATTAGGGATGGGAAAGGATTAGAGAATCAATTTTTTTTGCAGGATTCAAAGATATTACTTATGATTCTTTGAATAATGATGATCAAGTTAAGTTTGAGGAAGCTATGATCAACAAAATGATCAAATTTAGACATACACACTTGGAATTAGGAGATGGATTCCAAACATGCTTATATAAACACATTGATGCAAAATGGAAGTGGGCATTATCAATAGAAAAAATAAGAGAAAGTACATTGGAACAAGCTATGATAGATTTAGGGAAGCCACATATGTCTATAGCCCTTAAATATTTTGTGAAGAAATTTATGCCAAGAGATAGGTTATATAAAATATTAAAGAATAAATCTCATGAAGTTGAGCAGGACAACATTCAGGTATAGAAAGAAGTATTTGGAGTACTTCATTAATAGAGAATAGAGAAGGAGGAGATGGAATTGAGTATGAAGATGAATATAAGGAGGAAGTTTCCAAGGCAACAAAAGAAATTTAGTAAATACTAGCTCAATGTGAACAACAAGAGGTTGTTACCATCAAAGATGTATTTGAAACACCTCTACAGAATAAGAATGTACTAAGGAAGACAAGAAAAATCTAATGTTAGACACAACTCTACCTTGTACAAATCTAGTTTTGTTACAAATTATTATCCAATGATTGAGAATTTTTAAATTGATAATGTTGAGGTTACACTAGTTGTAGAGGATACAAGTGTTGAGCAATAGGGAAAGTCTATAATTGTGTTTTTACATTTCTTGTATGCCTATTCTTAGATAGAGGAGAAGACAAAAGAAGTCAAGCACAAAGTCAGTAGAAGAAGAGGTGACACCAAAAGAACAAGAAGCTTCCCAAGCTCTTTTACTACTATCGAGTGCACAACCTTTAGTACTATTGAATGGAACACCTAAAAAATAGGTGAAATCTACTCAAGATAGGTAGTAGTAGGCATTGAGGTCAAATGAGAAAGGGAAACAAATGCAAATATCACTACCAAGTGATACATCATCACAATCTCAAATTTGACTCAACTAGAAGAAGAGGTAGACGAGTCAATAAATCTAGATAAGAAAATAACCTTATCCATGTATGACTTGAAAAATTTGACACTTGAGAAAATGAAGAAATTAAAAACCTTGTTGAGCCACAAGGAAAAGTAAGAATAACTAAAGAGAGAGCATAAGAAGAAATAGGTATTACATACTATTAGAGATATTTTTTTGGATGCATTTGATATAACTAGTTTAGATAATCAAAATCAAATTTTGGACTAGTTTGTGTACATAGTTGACAAAGTTCAGGCAGATGATATATAGACCAATGATAGATTGATGTAGTGCTTTGAGAGAAGATTTGAGCTATGGTGTTGGATAAATTCTCCCATGAACTTGTAAATAGAAAAGAAGATCTTTCCAATCTAGTCACACAATTAGAAACAATTTTGAAGGCTATTCATTCTTTATACACGAAGTTGTGTAATGTTGATGCTTTTACAATGGAAAATCAAAGTTCTATTGATTTATTACATGTTGATATGAGGGAAAGTGTTATTTCATTGGGAAATAATGCAAGTTCAAGCTCACTCTCATACAATAAGTTAACATCTAGTTAGAAGAGGGTAGCCGAGCTCATGGCTAGAGACACTAAAATAAGAAATAAGTTGATATTAATTCAATTCCAGCCATTATGCCATTTGGAAATAATTTAGAAAGAAGTATCTATAGCTTAGAACATTTTGAAGAAAGATACACATTTTTCACATATTGAAGGTCTAATTGATCTAGTTGCTAGGATAGAAATTCAATTTTAAGTTTTGGAGAAAATAAAGGACCAATGGAATAAAGGCTATGCAAATTTTTTGGCAAGCTATAAACAATATTTTGAGAAGTACAAGCTCACCCCAGCAACCCCAAGCCATCAGTGTAAAAACAAGGGAGAAATGAGAGAAAGGGGAAATTAGGAACAAGGGAAAAGGTAATAGCATAAATTAGAGTCAAGACATTAGATGGAACATCATTGGTAAATTCAGATTGTAGTTCCAAATTATCATCTTAGGATGAGTATTTTTGAATGAAATGACTATTCATGAAAAAGTTTTTTTTTCCACTAATGTCAAAGGGGGAGATTATTGACCTCTATGCCTATGTTTCCTATTAGTGTCCTAAAACTTAGTCATTTACTAGTCAAGATTGAATGGTCATCATTGGGATTGAGTCATCTAGTAAAGGTTGAGCATACAAGGAATTGTTTATTTTGCATTACATGGCGAGAAAGTTAGTGATTGTTGAGCACCCCAATTGAGGTCAAGTGCATATGTGAGCTAAGCTATTATAGTAGAGAATGAGTTAACTCAAAGATAATTTCTCCAAGAAAATAATAAAAAACATGTATATAGAAGTTGAGTGCTAGTATGAATGTTATTTATGACCAAACGTTAGCACATTCAAATGCTGATCAACCTAGTTTTGTCATATAATTTTTTAATTGCACAAAAAAATATGTAAATAATGTTTATAGACACAACTAAGACAAAGGTTATGTGTCATTTCAGAAGGTAATGATCCCAAGGAAGGTAAATCAACCATTCCAAAAATTAGAAAGAAATAACAAAAGAAGGTGAATTGTAAACCATTGATTGAGATCTATAACTTTTGAAGAACATCTATTTAAGAAGGGTTCTTACCCTAGGATCAATATAGGGTATGTGAACATAGAGATATGGAATATATGGATGAATGAAAGTGTGAGTGTGCAAGTGAAAAAGAAAACAAGGATAGAACAAAGGAAGAAAGGCTAAGTCTGGAATCAGATTAGACAAGGAAAATCCAAGCAACAAAGGACTAAAAGGAGATATCATATTGAGAGATCTAGTCAAGATGTTGTATATAGGAGATCCAAAAGAAGCTTACAAAAAAAAACCAAGGATTAGGTATTGAATCAACTTTACAATAGGATTGAGTTAGGGAAAATCTCTTAATCGAGTGATCCTAAAAGATATATGCAAATATTTTAATAGATTACTTACTTAATTATAGGTGTAAAATCCTTTAAAAGGCTAGGACTTAATATTATTGAAGCTTTTAATAGGGTAGATCATATTATGATCAAATATTGTAACCCTAATAGGTTAACTTTATTGTTGCGACAATGAAGATTTGGGGGTTTCATCCACACCCTATTTTTACCTTCACATTGAAGTGTTTCTGGGTTACCAAATCATTTGTGTTATGCGTTGAATCTTTCATGGATGTTATGTTTTTGGTATTATAGTTTTATGTTAAATTTGAGATATGAGATGAATTAGGTGTGAGGTCAATAATTTGGTTTTTAAAGTAAAAGTTAAAATCTTGATTCACCCCCCTCTTAGTATCTTGTTTCCCATTAAATCCTTGCAATAATATTTTTGTTGGAATGATGGGACAATGTCTTTTCCAAGTGTTTAGTGTGGTAAAATATACATATGTAGTACAAGTTTGAGAGTTGTAATGAGGTAGAAACTATAAACATGTATTGGGTTGATATGTGGCCATGTCACAATGTTTTTATTTCTCACATAGTTTGATTGAGTTGGAAATCCTCATATGTGGGTTTAATGTTAACATGTAAGCAATCAATTATGTTTTATATTGCATGCAACCAAGTATGTTTTTTTGTACTGAGTGCCCCACTCAAACTTTGAATAGAAACCCCTTAGTGGGAAAGACATGATGCTTGTCCCATAAGAAAGGAACCTAAAATTTTATTTGTTGCATGTATAAAAAATATAATTTCTCCTATGATTCTTTTTTAATTGCATTATGTTGTGGTTATTTAATTTTTGACTTTATAGAATCACGTGGACATGTAATGACATCTGATGTGATTAAGTGTGGGCCCCTATCAACTATATTAATATCACACATTTAGGACCCCACATACTTATTGACTCCTCTCCCTTAGAAGACCTTTATGAACTTGCAAAAACTGTCAACCTTTCACAAATGAAACTAAATATTGAGACAAAATTTACATGAAGAACTTTGATGTGTCACGGTATAATCATTGACTTTGATCTATTTTTTAAGGACCATCATTATTTCTAGGTTTTTGGTATAGCTCCCCAATGCATGGAATTTGTGTTACCCTTTAATTTCAACCACTATCTCAACTATTTTCATATTGAATCTTCTTTTAAATTTTTTGTATGGCCTAAAGCTGCACAAAATAGGAAGGCAAGAGGGCCTTTTACTAGCCAAATTCCATAGCTAGGCTTGTAATTATCTTTTTCTTTCTAATATTTCTTTTATTAGCCTTGGATGCTTCTTATTTGTCAATTCATTTTTTTCTTTGTCAGATAAATTATGGGCGAGGTAAATGTGGGTGTACATTGTTGAAAAAGAATTGAGTTGAGTTTTCACTTAATTAAATATTTATGAAGTAGATGTTAGATGTTGTAATTGAAATTGTTCTATAGGGATATATAATTTTTCCATTTTAAGAAACTATCATGGTGGGTGAATGTAAGTTTAGATAGTTTAGGTAGATCTAATTTAAGCTCAATATATTTTTTAGAATATAATTATTGGCAATTGGTTGATGTTTAATGATATTTAAAATTTTTAATTTTCCAATCAGCTAATTTTTCTCAATTTTATTTTAAGATGTGAAATTTTTCATTGTATACATGTATTTGATCCACTATTTATGGAAATTAACAATTTTTTTCATTTAATTTTGAATTTCTAATGTGCCAATTAATATAAATTTTGAGTTTTTGTATAAAATGTACAAAGTATGAATTCAATGAAATATAAATTAATGGATATCATAATAACTAGTGTTCTATCTTTGAATTAACATGTAATACATTTTCTTTTTGAGTATTCCTTGGAATCATATGAGTAGTATGAAAGTTAAGACATTTTTCATCTATCTTGTGTGGCTATGTTTCTTATTTTTTTGACATAAAGGATTTCCCAGTTGGGTTTGCAATTGATTCATTACTATCTTTAGTATGTGTTCCTTTTGTTTCTAGTACAATATTTATGATGTTGTATTTACTACCTCTATAGAATGTATTCTAGAGATAAACCAAATCCCTAAAGGTTTTCTAGCTATCCCTAACTCTTGAAATTTTACGGTGTAGGGATATGTTGGAAATATTTCCTAGGTCCTTTCTAGTTATCTAAATGTGTGACTCATAGCTATAGTCACAATTAACTTTAAAAAAAAGTCTTCTATAAATGAATGCATTCCCATATCCTATTCCATTTCTATTGATACACTTTGCAATATGGATTCTCATTCTTACAAAGATAAGGTTTTACTTTTCTTAGAACCAAATACCATGAAATGAATTTATGGCAAATTTTGCAGCTAATGCCACAACATAATAGATCTAGCAATGTAAGATGGATTACTTACTAGTCCTTTCCTTCTCTAAGTGCTTACATAAGCTCTCTTCTAGCATATTAGTGTTCCCCTTTGTCACCCTAACCTCAAGAGGGTATCTATACTACCCTCCACTCTTCACCATCCAACTATACCAATGATTTTATAACTTGCACTCATCCTAAGGACATTCCCACATGCTCCTAAATATCACAACATTACCAAAAATAGACATTATGCTTTCAAAATTGAGTAAGGGTTGTAACTTTATGGTCTTTAGTCTTCCCCTAACCTCTTGGACTCAAAATCCATAGGTCTTCTTATTGTTTCCCTCAAACTTGACAAAACTATCCTAATTCGACCTAGTAGAATTAGGCCTCCAAAGTTGGATTTTGGGCTATATCTCCAAATTTCTCTTAAAAAGGTGACAAAATAACCTCCATTGTTAATACCCTTTGGGAAAGCTTCAATATTTTGTGGTTCTTAAGTCATCAACCTATTCGTACACCCCTTTGCTATTTTTATGCCTAAAACCACGGGTTTCAAGCATTTCCAATCAACATTCACTAGGGTTTGAAGAAATTCATAGCAAAATTGGTCTTGGAACCTTTTCTTTTGAAACATGGATTCCTCAAAAAATCCTCCTCCTTTTGCAACTCTTAGATTGAAGTATCTAACACATTCAATCCACCAAATCCTACTTAGTAGTATTGTGATTGCCTAGATATGCAATGAAAGCTTGCCTAGGTAATCATTTCAAAAATAGTGTTTTTTTTGTCGAAGTCTCTCATTTTCTATATACAATATACATAAACTCCAATTAATGTCCCTCAAAGACATGATGGTTCCATGGTGAGGATTCATGGAGGAGCCATTTTACACAAAAACTGCCAAAATAAAACAACAAAAAACCATTTACAAATGATTTTCAAACTACAACCAAACTACTTACTATCAACTTGCATTCTAAATCAAAAAGCAATGTATGGACATGAGCTACAAGGAAAAAATGAGAACAAAATCTTTTAAATCCATTGTAGTACTTGAGCAATAAAAATAAGAAAATTTCCAAAACTGGACATTGATCCATGCCTTTAGCTTTTCAAATTCACTTACTACCAAAAATCAAACCCTGGATGGGTCTCCTTCATGATTTTATAGGCTCCTCAAAAGGTTTTAGATAGTTATCCTAACTATTGTCCTCTTTCTTGTGCTTTTCAACTTTCTTGTCAAAAAGTTGTCAAGCAACTTTTCAAAGGTGCTGAAAATGTTTTGCATTTCTTAGCAACTTTGAATTCCATCATTTGGGAACTTCCACATTGGTCCACTATGATCCATTTATGATTTATAAGCATGATTTAGCCTTTAGAGCATCAATTCACATGATTTTAACCATTTTGACCTATTTGGCAACTTTTGCAACAATTGACATCTTTTTGACATCTTTCCAACTTTTTGGTAAATGATAATGTATGACCTCCAACCTATGAAAAAGGGATGTAAGAATATCATAAATAAAAAAAATAAGTTCAAAACCATACCTTTCTCAGGCTTCTAGGGTATAAGATCCATAATCCTAGTTTTTCTTCCTAACAATCAAAACACAAAGTAAGCAAAGACAACTCAGAAACATCTAGGATGTATTGAGCCTAGTTAAATCCACCAAGGAGAAAACACACATGACCTTCTAAGGTCCAAACAAAATCAAATGAATTGGCTAAGGTTAGTACAAGCCAAAAACCCAAAGTGTAGAGCTAGGATTAAGAGTTAGCCTAGGTGCTCATGCACCATTCTCCCTTGAAAATAAAAAGTTCAATCCACCCTTGGATTGAGAAAGATGGAGTCTACGCTTAAACTCCTTGAAGTCTACTTCCTTGATCCAAGTAGCCTCTACATCTTCTTGGCAATGCCACTTGACAAGATGTTTCCAATAAGTTATAATCCTAGTCTTCTTGTAGATCCTTGAGTTAAGCCCCTTTTTAGCTACCTTAGGTGGTGGAATCAAATTCAGGTCTTCTACATCTTTAGTAACTTTCTTAAGTATTTGACCAACATCTAGATAAGGCCTTTATACCTAACTAGATCAACAACATTGAAAACTACTGACAACCCAATTTCTTCAGGAAGCTCCACCTTGTAGGCATTGTTGCCATACTTAGCCAATATTTGACAAGGTCCCAATATTCTCATTTGGAGTTTATGAGGAGCTCTTTTTTGAAAACTTTCTTTATCTAGGTGGACCATCACAAGATCCCCAACTTGGAATTACACATCCCTTTTACTGTCATCCACCTTACACTTGAGTTTCTGAATATTTTCAATTAAGATTTTACTTCCTAATTCATGGACTTCCCTCATGGAGTGGACAAAGTTCTCAACATATCCACTGCCTCTTGGACCATCCTTAACCTCTCTTAGTTCAAACACCCCTCTAGGATGAAACCCATAGACAATCTCCAATGGAATTTTACCAATTGACCTATTGACTATGTCATTGTATGCATATTCAACCTACCCAATGAGTTAATCCCAAACCTATCCATATTCTTTATTAATATACCTTAGAAAGTTTCCAAGACTCCTATTGATGACCTCACTTTGACCATTTATTTGAGGATGATAGGCATATCAAAAAGATAGATTTGTACCTAGTTTGTGCCACAAGGGCTTCCAAAAATGAGTCATGAACTTTGTGTCCCTATTTGAAACAATACTTAAGGGTAAGAAATGGATCCTTACCACCTCCTTGAAGAACAAGTGAGAAATCTAACAAGCATCATGGATTGTCTTACAAGGGATATAATGTGCCATTTTGTTGAATCTATCTAGTACAACATAAATATAGTCAAAACCTTAGTCCTTGGTAATCCTTCCAAAAAGTCTATATTTAAGCACTCCCATGGCCCACTAGGAATTGAAAGGGGTTCATAAAGATCTAAATTGGAAGATGTGCCTTTGGTTTTTTGACATACCACACAACATTCATCATGCTATCTAATATCTCTATTTATTTTAGACCTAAAGTAGAACCTAGTCACTAGCTCTTAAGTCTTATTAACTCCAAAATAACCACTAAGTGCCCCATTGTATTTTTCTTGAATCAAAATTTCCCTCATTGATTCCCTAGGAACACATAGTTGATTTCCCTTGAACAATAAGTTATATTTAAAAGTATAATCAAATAATTCTCCATGGAAATTATTCCTATATTCCTTTCATACCTTGTAAATATCTACAAAATATTTATCATTAGCATATAGGTCCTTGAAGCTATCAATCCCAATGCTCTGTAACTCAACCTCTTACATAGTTAGGAGTCTCCTTCTTAGGGCATCAACTACCTTATTATTCATTCCTTTCTTGTGTTTGGTGTTAAAAGTGTAGCCTATAGTGCCTGCCCCTAGTTTACATTTTGTTTATTATTGTCAAACTCTTTTAGGCCAGTTTTATGCTTGATGATTAGTAGCAATATTTTTGAGATTATCAGATATTGTTTCTTATTTAGTTGATTTTATGATGAGACTACATGGTACTTTATACTTCATGTATGCATGATGATTATTATAGTGATTTCAGTTATTGATGATGATTAGTTAGATGGATTATCATATGTGGTTTCTTATGGATCTTACCACATACTGCATGTGTGTGGTGTGTGTGTACATTTTCTTTATGTATGACATTTCTAATGTGTTTAAGGAAGGGAGTCATAGTCACCTACTAGTCGGGATCTACACGATGCACCACTTCCTACTATTTGTACATGCCTGGATTTTATGCAAATTGCAGGCACTAGGTATCAACTTCCTTGAATTGTCAAGATGAGTGTACCCTATCACATTATCTCAATGGTAAGAGAGGGAAGATAAATTATTATGTCCAAATCCTAACCTTTAAACCCATTTTTCCTAGAAAATTAGGACAAGTATCTGAGTTGAGTACCTTCCGAATGTGTTATATGACGTTAATTCATGATTATAACCCTTTAGTTTGATCTTGTACGTGTTTTTCTATCATGTGTTTTTGTATTTTGTTCTATAAGTCTTTGGTACTTTTCTATTAATTAAGTCAAATTAAATGATTAAATTAATGATTTAATTTAATGGAAAATTTATGGTATTTTTTATATTTAATTAATTGAAAAATTAATTAAATAAAAAGAATTAAATTTAAAGATAAAAGTTATATGTTTAATTTTAGAACATGATAATATTTGTATAATTTAACAATAATATATTTATAGTTCATTTTTAAATAAATGCTAAATACTATTATTATTTAAGTTAATAAATATTTTATCAATTAACGTTTCAAAAATAAATTAAATTATGGAAAATATATTAATTTATTAAAAGTTTAAAGATTGCATAAAGTATGCATGAGATTAAAATTTAATAAATTAATTAAAAAGAGAAGTCAAGTGAATTTAATTAAAATATTTTATATTTCAATAACATGCATGAAAAAGGTAAAGAAAAGTTAACGATCACATAATTAATGCCCCAAATTTAGGAGAGAACTCCTTATTAACAATTGAAGGTTCATTTTTGAAGGACCACAAATTTTGGAAGAAGGAATTTTTGGAAGAGAGAAGGTTTTGAGAGGAGAAATTTCTCTCACAAATCTTTTTGGGCGTTGCATTGTTAGCATCAGAATCCAAGTAGATTCTTGTGATTAATCTATCTTCTTTGTATCTGTGAAATGGTTATCTTAATAATTCTTTGTGATGGGTGTTTCAATTCAGAATTACTGGTATGCATGTAGATTTCTTCTGCATATGTAGAGATTAAATATCTTAAATTCCCTATTTAGTAATTTGCAATTTATATTTAAATCGAGAAGGGTTTTGAAATAAAAATAAAAATTTAAAGAGAAAATTTGACTAGTTAGTCATATTTTCCCTATCAGATTAATGCTATAACTGTTATTAAAAAAAAAAAAATTAAATGAAGAAGGGTATTTGTTTTCTTTAAAATTTTATACTTATAAATTTTTTATTTAAAACAAATTAATCAAAAAATGTATTTAAAAAAAATATAATAAAATTAAGAAAAATAATATGGGTGGGAAAACCCACACCCCCCCTTTTTGTTTCAACAGCCAAGGTACAGTTATTGTAGGTACTACGATAGTAGTGGTACAAGGTACCACTATTACTGTAGGCCCTGCGGTAGTAGGGTGCCATTTTTGGAAGGCCGATGGGCCTTATAAAAATAAATGCCAAATTTTTAAATAAATTTATTAATTTCATTTTCTATTAAATTTAATTTTATTTAAAGTTTTAAATGTTATTTGTTATTAATTTTTAAATATTATTTATTAAATAAATTTTATTCACTATTTTAATTTTAATAATTAATTAAAAGTTAGTTATTTTATATATGTATAATTATCAATTAATTTAATTAAATATAATGTGATTAATTTATTTAATAATGAAATTAGTAATAGGATTGTGGATTTACTTAATTATTAATAATTTTGATTTAAATAAAATTGTAAATTATTTTATTTAAAAATCAATAAGAATTATTTTAATAATTTAAATAAATAAATAATTACCCTTAGATTATTTTTAGGAAATTGACTTTAAATAATGGGGGTAATTCTATATTTGAGTTGAATAAATGAATGGGTTAATTTGTAGGGTAAACTAAGACTCTCATTTACTTGAAAAATACATTGAAACAAAAATTGAACCTTACATTTAACTCAACAGTATGCTTTCAAAATCAAACAAAACCATGGAACCTATACTTTGTTATTTGTATGTCGTCTATGTTTTGGGTTTGGGTTGATTAGAGTGTTGACCAATTTTAGGACATCTACTAGAGGCTAGGGAGTTTTGTGATTATGGTATTATGCTGAATTGATCTTGATCTTTTTAACTCAACCATGGTAATGTGTTAGTATGCACTATGATGAGTGTGATTATATTATTGGTTATTGTTTTCATTGTCATTGTGGGATAACGAGATGAATGCTATGATATATTTGACTTAACCATTTTGGGTCTTCGATTAGTATTTTTGGAATACTTTCTGGTTGCTCATAGAGAATTGATGGGTATTGTTATTTATCTTTTGATGCTTTCCAATCACTTGTATAGGACTGATGTGAATTACTATGATTCTTTAATTTATGATTTCATGAGCTTAGGGTAGGTTATCTATATGTAATGTCGAGAAGTGGCTTGAAATGGAGGCTGAGAGCCTAAGTGGCTACCAGGATAACCCATTGTAAGTTGTTTAATAAGTGAAAACACTACACTAAATGAGAGTAAAATGAACCTAATAAGAGTCTTTATATGTTCTTTCCCATGCCTCGAGTGCTAGTACAAACTAGGATGGGAGTAGAGAGAATGCTTGGTTGCGACCATGCATCATTAGTATGCCTTGTTAGTACAAGAGGATACTAGTGCCACATAGGGTCACTAGGGAGCCAAGGTCCTAAAAGACTACCAAGGTAACTTTAGCATTGATTCATGTGATGACACTTGCCCACTTACATAGTAGGTTTCCTACATGTCTTTGTGTGCCTTTGGGTCTAGATGTTGATTTATCTTGGAACATTTGGGTTAGGTTACTTTTAGGGTTTCTTGGACTTAGAGAGTACTTTTGATATTTGGATTGATATCCTATTTGGGACTTGAGACTATCTCCTTAGTGCATTGGGAGTGGGTCTTTGTGGGTTACCACACAGTCGAGTGGTAGTGCTTTTTACTCTTACCATTGAGATCTGTCTATTGATACTATGGCTGGAATTTCCTTGTCTGCATTTCCTTTCATTCTATCTCTGTGTATTATGATGGATGGTTGTATCTTTATGATGGATAGTTATATCTTTATGATGGATGGTTTTTCTTATTGTATTGTACTTTGTATCATGGACTATTAAGAATCAAATAACGAAGATAAGTATGACCATGAGTCAAATTAATGGGATGAAAGATGGATTGAGAATCTCATTGAAAAGGAGAGATGAAATAGCTCAAAAAACCAATGAAACAACATATCAAGAAGAATTAAATGAAGATCTATGTTATGGAAACATGTTTGATGATTTAGATGCTACCATAGATGATCTACTAGAGAAGAACCATAGTCTTAGCAAGTAGGTTAAATTTCTTAAAAGAGAAAAAGAATTTTAGTCCACTAGGATGTGTGAGCTGCTGGAATAAAGGAGAAGGATGAGGATGATGACAACATTATTAAAGAAGAAAAGAGATAAATCATAGGAAGACTAGATGCAAAAGATGAAGAAATCACAAGGTTAACACACAATCATTATGATCTAGAAAATCAGGTACTCAATGAAAATATTGAGATTGGTAGGAATATGGAAGAAATTTTTAAGTTAAGAGCTGAAAATGAGAAGTTAAAAAGTGAACTGAAATTTGAAAAGGAAATTATTACAAGAATGAGAAGATTAGAAGAAAGTGTCAAGCTACTAGATGAACAACTTAGGGGATAGAGGCAACCAAGAGATACATCTGGACTAAGCTATACCAAGCACTCCACTACCAAGAAAGGTCAATCATCAAAGAAAGATGAAAAGAGGAATGCATACACTAATCCAAAGCCAAATAAGCCTATATAATATCATTGCAAAAGACTGAACACATTGCAAATAACTGCAGGATCAAACTTGGTAATAGCAATGTTACTCTTAAATTTTATGGTTATTGTTATCATTTCTATAAGTATGGAAATCAATAATATGAGAACATATCTAAGTGTAGTCGATTAGCTAAGAAGTATGCATTCATTGGACACTACTACACTTGCAATAGATTTGGACAAAAGTCACAAAAATGTAGATCAATAATGAAGCCTAATTGGAAACTGAGAAAGAAAGTTAATGCAATCGATTGGGATTATAATACATGGTATTCATGTACTACATGTGGAAAGTATGGTCATATTGCTGAAAATTGAATGAGATTACACTTTTGAGGAAGATTTGGTAATTGAAGGATCTTTAGAATGGCATGTTATCATTGTTACAAAGTTGGTCATTTAAGCAAGAACTATAGAACCCGAGCGTCAACACCTACAAAGGAAGATCCAAAAGGTAAAATAGAAAAGTCACTGTAGATGAAATTTGTGAACAAATTAATATGACATGGAGGAAGAAGTCAAAGAGAATGAGAAATCAAATGTAACCAATGGTGACACCCCATTCGATGGATTACATGTAGCTACCAACTCACACTAAGCCTTAGAGGAGGGTAAGGAATTACATTACTAAAAATATATCTTACACTAGTTCCTAGAATGAAATGGAAGGAAGTCCATAGCTGTGTAACATTTGATGTATAATGACAACTCATGAAATTTGGAATCTTTCAAAAGTAGATAGTCTAACCAAGTTGGTTGATAACTAAGAATTGGTAGTGTTGACCGAGCAAGTAATACTAAAAGGTGTAGTAATGTTTTACCCTAGTTTGAGACAACCTTACTGATTTAACTGAGTAATGATGGAAATGGGATGTGATGGAGTAGTTAGTGGTAACCAAGTTTATTAAAGATGGAAGAACATGAAATACAATTCTTTTAATGCACCCTACTAGTCATAAAGGTAACTTCATTATATATATTGGGGTTTTCAATGTTTATTTTTTTAACCCATATTCAAAGAGCATAATGCAAATTCAAGCAATTTGTACTAGGAGTTACTTGAAAAAGCTTGAAAGTATGAATTTGTAGAAGAATTTGAGCACCAAAGAGAATCTTGAGTATACAAAGAAGAGAGTCAAGTGTTTATCAAAATCCTAGCTAGAAAATATCTTTGACTTCTACAAATGGCAAATGATAGACAAAGGAAAAGGTGAATCCTATTAAGTTGATTCAGAATGAAGTATATGAAGAGCCAAAATATAGGCTACGTTTAGATGTTTCTACACAAATGAACAAGGTGGGTGTCCTATCTTCAATTCCACCTAGGGGTTTACTTGTTAATGATATCTATTCTTTTATCATTACAAAATTAATGAAGTCAGAGATCATGAACTGCAGGTGGTGTATGGTGAATTACGTGTTGATGGAAATTCAAAGGATGAAGAAAATAAATTGGAAACCAAAGGTATCATCCATCCCTTAATTTCCCTAAATAATTTAGGGAAAAATGGATTTAGATAGTTTTGAGTAGAGTGCATGAAATGTACATGTGGCTAGATCATTGAACACAAATCACAAAGGATGTTATTTGTATGGTAACTAGATACCTAGCTACATAGAAGGCAAAATCCATTTGAACAATGCCAAAGAACTAAATTGAAGAAAATACTAAATTTTAATGAGAGAGAAGAGGTCTACAAGTGAATACAATAACTAATTTGGAGATAAAATTCAGAGTGTATGTGGTTTCATACAAAATCTTCCAATTTAGTGAGCCCAACAATATGTTGTGTATGATAGTTGACCTAGATTATAAAATTGTGAAGAAAGGACATAAGTATGATATTTTTGAGCTATAGATGAAGCAACTAATGGATAATATGAGGGTTATTTGAGTTGCTAGGTCCAATACATGCAAGTTTGGTTCACTACTATTATGCATTTTATTCTATATGAAAAACTATTTTTCTTTAATAGGACAAGTGAACTAGAGGACATATACCCCTATTAGTTATCAAAATAATGAGTTTATTCAGGCACTAGGTAAAATTTTTGAAAGTTTTTTTGATAAAAAAAATAACAAAAAAACTAGGGGATTGACCCTTTACACCATCAAAAACCTATTGGCATCCGACACACAACCAAACAGTCCCCCTAACGATTCATATCAAAAACATAAAAAATAATATACTAGAATATAGAGCTACTAGTATTCCTACGTTTAAAACTAGTAGAGTTTAACAAGTTAACAAACTACATGTAGGTGATCATCACATCATACCACCTACAACCCATAAACAAGTTTAGCATTAAAAAAAATTGTCAACAATAGATGGGGAGAGACCAAAAGAGTACCAAAAAAATAACAAAAACTAGAAAGCCATTAACTAGCCTCCTTCTTCTTTCCCTTCCTAGCTATGAGAACTTTGGCCCATTCATTATCAAGAAAGCTATAAAGAAGCTTTGTGTCCTCCTTTCCAAGGTTCTCCTCCTCTAAGTTATTAGCCAATAGCTAAAGAGTGGTAGCCACCACATGCATCACTTTGAGAGTGAACTTGGATTAAAGGTTGAAGTCCTCTTCTACCACCATTCACCTATCCATAGATCCTTATGTTCCTTGTAGGTAATAGGTTCATTCTCCTTGGTTTCCAAATTTAGGGTCCTAATACAATTCTTCAAGGGGTTCCACTTAACCTGTACATCAAAAATGTTAGCATGGCCCTTCAGGTTCTCCTAGCCCTTTTTACCAACTAGGGAGGAAATAGTGTTGACGGAGGCATTGGTGATATTAGGGTGCTCTTGGTTGACAAAAAAAGGTAGGGAGATGGTGGCAGAGACATGTGTGGGGTAGCATTGTTGCCTCAAAGTCCTAGGTACCATGAAGGGTATTATATCATTTCTTGACTTCTTTATCCATCTCCTCTTTCCTCTTATCCATACTATCCCCCAAATTCTTGTCACTCTCCCTAGAGTTGGTATCATCCTCCTCCTATTCTTAAGAGTGACTAGCCATTTGTTTGTATCGACCCCGGGTCTTAGAATGAATTAAAGATTTAGGACACCCATCATTGGTGTAAAAATATCATGATGATGTTTGTTTCTTGGTTGATACTTATAACACACTTGTAAAATTTGTACTACTTAGGGTTGCATGGATTAAACTCATGGACTATGAGGTAAACATAGATTATACTGCCAAGGCCATTGAAGCTCTATTGAATGAAATGTTTGACAAGGATGTCCCACAATTTGGGACATATGAAGAAGCCAAAGACAAGGCACAACTAGGCATAATGGTCACAAAAATTGAAAAGAAGTCTAAAAAGATGATGAGTACACTTGAAAGTACATTTAGTGGAAATGAATATGATCAATCATTAATGATCACTAAAGGAAAGGATGGAGATGATGTAGGAGAACATGATACAAGTAAAGCAATTTTTTTACTGAGCCAAAAAAATCAAAAGGTAAGAAAATACCTTTAGCTACCCTTATGAGTCCAAAGAATACAAGATCTAGAAGCTAAGCTACACAAGAAGTTATGCCAACATTAAAGTAATGTAATTTTCATATCACCAAGCCCACTCAATAACATGTCAAAATATATTACAAGAGAAAGCAAGCCCCTAAGTTCTTAAGAATACCTATCAAGAAACCAACTCAAAGGAGAAGAAAATTAATTATAAAAGATGATGATGATGATGTTGAAGACAGTGAAAGGACTGAATTAGATGAGGTAAGTAATTCCAAAGTTTCTACACTAAGAAGGCCTCAAACCGTAGATGAAATTGCTTAATCTATTAGAGAGAGAAGTGGTCTATCAACAATCAAATATTATAAGCCTGAGAAGATGAATTATGAGGATAAGAAGAAAAAGGAAGATTCTTTAATTGTTATGATGACAAAGTTAGAATATATGCCACTATAAATTGGAGGTCAAATCCTTGATTATCTATATCTATGAATTGATAATCAATTGAATTATGCACTTAGAACTAAGAAAAAAATGAGAGGTGGATCATTGGATAGAATTATGATAGATTTTGGCCTAGAGGAGGATTTAAATGAAGCATTAGAACATTATAAGAATATATTTGTACAAAAGAATAGAGCCATATATGTTTTGTCTGGTAATTTACTGCAAGTTGATGATGACTCTAAGAGGATCTAGAAGCCAGTTTTCAACATTAAAGATCCAAATGAACTATTGACATTGATGATACCTAAACTGAGTAGAATGTTGAACTTGAAAATAAGGAGAAAGATTATATCAACATATCCCCTCAATATTTTGTAGATTATGTATATGAAATGGTCGGAAGTATAATAGGGAAGTAGGAGAGTATAACCATTGGAGATTTAATAGAAGATGATCTTGCCTAGAAACTTAAGAAAGATGAAGATATCAATGTAGGAACCAAGCTAGATACTAAGAGATCATCACTTACCAAGCCAACACATGCACATATTCCAAACTTTGACCTAGTAATCAAGAAAATTTGGGTATTTCTCAAGCTAGCAGAATAAAATGTAAGTGGAATTCCAATTGGTTCGTTACATATCTTGATAGATGCAATTCCTATGGATACCAAAGGACAACAAAAAAATTTAGGAATTGAGCAAAAGGCTCAAGGTATACAAGGAGGGGGAAATACTAGAGATGAATACACTGATGCTAAACATGCTCAAATTGGAGGAGACTCTATGGATTAAAATATAGATATTTCTACTACATGCGATGGAGCACCAACCCACATACATTAGAGTGAGGGAATCATTATAAAGGTCAACTAGGTATTGAAAAAGAACATAATATTGAAGGACTTACATTTCTAACTCAACTACCAAGTTTTCTTATTGATCCAATTATGTTATAAACTATAGACATACGGTTCCCTAAAGTCAAGATACAAGAGATAATGAGTGAGGAGCCCAAGAAAAATGAGGATGTCAAAACATTACTAAGAAAGGCTCTAGTACCATTTGTATCACCAATTATTGTATCTACTATTGAATCATTGAATGAGGAAGAAGAACCATAGAAAGAAATAGGAACCCCAATGAAATTTATGGAAATTCAAGTTCCCATGCTACAAAACATCTCATAGCATACCAATAAAGGAATAAAGCTAAGGAAAAATAGGAAGGAGTCACTATCATTTAGGTCTAACCCAATGACATTGGAGGAGGATATTGTCACACTTAAATAGGATATGAACACTTTGGATGATGATCAAATTCCAATTTACACTGAGATGTTTGAGGAGAAGGAACAAGCTAGACCAAGGAAAGAGACCAAGAAAACACACACGCTTTATGATATCAAAGATATATTTCTTGATGTTGTGCTAGAAATTGAATTAAATGAAAAAGAACCTACATTGGATCAAAATGTATAGATAGTTGATAATCTTAATGATCTGGATATAGATACTTAGTCCAAATTTCTACAACAAAATGAGAAGAAATTTGACAATAAGGTATTAGAGAAAGTCTCTACTAAAATTTCTATTCAAAAAGTGGCTTTATCCACCTATGTTATTATATTAGAGAACATTGTATAACATTTTTTGTTATTGTTTCAAAAGTTGTGTAATATTCCCTCTATCACCAAAGAAGTCAAGGATAGACTAAAAAAGAGAAATGATGACATGAAGGTGAGTGCATATGAATTGAAATTAGATACAAGTACATCATCCTTGCACTATAATTGAGTGAGATTTCTCACATGCTTTCAACATGAGCTATTACAAGAAGTGATAAATATGTGAATTGAGATGAATGACATTTGAGCATTGTTATTACCTCATCCTAAGGTTATGCAAAATAAAATTTAAGGTGCCAAGGTTCTCATATCTACCTTAGTTCTTTCCATTGTGATTGATCTTGTAGATAAACTTAGGGTTGAGAAGCATATTATAGAGTTGATTAAGTGCAATTGGGATAATACATTGGAAATTATATTGATGAATCATAAGGATTTTCTAGACCACTTTGGATTAAAAGAAAGTAAGTATTTCCTATTATTAAGATTTATTTTGACATAAGTGTCAAGAAAAGGGGGGGAAATATGTTTTTCATATGCATCTATATGTTTGTTTGTATGCATTTTGAAGCCATAAGGAGATAACATATATACCAAAAACAAACCAAGTTTGAAAAAGATTCTAAAAAATAGTTGTATCGAGGAACCATAAGTATAGGGGGAGTTTGTATAAATTTCAAGTTATTTGTGTTAATAGTGTTTTGCCACAAATTTCAAAGGGTGAGAATGTTACTCCTAAAAGTAATCATATTTCTAATTAGTGTCAAAATAGCAAGTGAAAAAGTCCTTAGCAACTAAGTCACCATATTCCCCAAGAAATGAAGGAGGAGATGAATGGGTTTTATTATTACACTTGAGCTCAAGTACTCACTGAGTGATTCTACATCTAGCGAGCATAAGTACTCACTGAGTCAGGAAAAGAAAAAAATGAGACAGTTAGAGTATACCAAACATAGAGTGTATTGAGATACACAAATGTTGCCAAGAAAAGATTATATCAAGAAATAGTTGTTGAAATTCTTTAGAATAACTAAGAGGAGGGGTGAAACAGTTATCTAAGGTCCAAATATACAAATAAAAAATTTTGTAGCTTAGTGAACCCATATACATAAAACATATTCTTTATGCATGCATCCATTAGATCATACAATCACTTAAACTTGTAGGTTATTGTCAAATCAACTTTGTAGAAATGTAAGCATGAAACATAAAAGATTCAATAACACATTAGACACAATAATTTTACGTGGAAACCCAATTTGGGAAAAACCAACAGTAACATGCTATTGATAATTGGCTAATGAAGATATGAATTTTTTTTCATCTATAGAAGCACATGATGTACATGCTTATAGGAAACCTTAGAAATAAAGATACTTAGCTTTAGGCATCAAGAAAATTGTTTAAGTATGGATTTGGTATACAATAATGTATTTTTTTGTATGTAATTTATTACCGATGTCATATTATGGCTAGAGAAGTTAGATGGAGATTGTATACATGTTGATGATGACATGTATGACCTTGGAAGTTAGTATAGACTATACTAAAAAGAGTTATTCATGTTTTGGTAATGAAACATGATAATAGAATTAAAGAAAAGGAATTATTTTGTTTACAAAATAATTACTTGACCAATTAAGGTCAACATATTAGATGTTTACTCTAAGTTGGAAAACTATATTATGGTCTTAGGTGACCTTGCAGAAATTTGTATAAAGGCATGGTATTTATGCAAAGGATATCTTGCTAATTCAAATGGAGAAGTCATGATATATTGTGTTGAAAAATTGTATGCGAATTTTTGTGAAAGCAATATATGTGAAGTTTTATAAAAGCTATTTTGTGATCCGAGATCAAGTTAAAGATCAAAGATTAGTCAAGAAAGAAGTTATAGCACTTCTATTCTAGAAGTTTGATTACTTGTTTACATGGTAAGCTCTTCTTGTAATTGGAAGTGCATGGTTGGGCAGTGTGCTCATCTTGCATCTACTATACTACAACTCCTAATAGGGTTGGAATCTCCTAACAGGGATTCAGAGTCTCCTAGTAGGGACTCCTTATACTAAATTTGCTTGTTGACTCCTAACAGGGTCCATCCTCTAACAGGGAACTTATATATCAGTATATTATCTAGCAGGTATCATCCCCACCAGGGTTTGCCCTTGTCTAGGGTTTCCCTAGTTAACAAAATATGGTGTTATGAGTTATCTTTATGCATTGTTATTGTTACTATTCAACATTACTTTATTTCTTTATTATGTATGGTTTAAATTAAGAAATAATATCTAGTTAGTGACTAAAGTTTGTAGATTACTGATTCACCCCCCTCCTCCTTAGTAATTTCTATTTCTAACAATTGGTATCAGAGCATAGTTACTCAAAAGAAGCCTAGCAACTTGAATAAGATCCATATGGATATGGAATAGTTGATGAAGAACCTTGTAGAGGCATTTGAACAATGATCTCCTTACTGAAGAAAGAGATAAGTTGAAGGATAGATATGAAGACTCAAATGTATATATTGGATAGTTGAAGGAAAAGATTGAACATCTCAAATCTAGGCCTAAATCTACTGAATCTAAAACTAGTGATGATGATTATTCAAAGCTAAAGATAGAGTATAAGATCTTGAAGCATGAACTAAAGATTACAAATCTAAAGTTGACTTTGAGGAGTGATCCTAGAAAAATTGAATCTGATTTGAAGACTAAGAATATAGATCTTAGAGAAAGTCTAGCAAATAAAACATCTGAGTTTGAAACATTGAAATAAGATCATGAAGAACTCCATAAGTACAACACTATTGTGAAAGGTGAGTTAACCTAGTGTAAGCAGTAACTTGAGAAGCTTTATTCTAGCAGAGAAAAGATCGATGATTTTATGTCAATACAGAGTCCAACTTTTGATAAGATTGGTCTTGGTTATCTATTTGACATGTCTACGAAGAAACCTGAGATTAGATCAAATCCAAAAGATAAGATTGAATCTAGTCAATCTTATGATAAACCTAAAGAAGTTGAGATTTTGGATGAACTAAAGAAAGTGGAATATCCTAAGGAAAGTAGGTATGAATTTAGAGATAAGTGTTTTTTCATGTAATGAAATAGGTCTTATGAAAAGAGATTGTATAAATAAGTCATTTAATCATGTTAAGGATTTTTATTGTCATAATTTTCATGGTATGGGTCATAAAGAAATTGATTGTAGGAAACCTAAGTATGATAATAATAGAAGAAATAGAAGAATGTGTTAGTGTTTGAAACTACTAAGCAACAAAATGCTCAATACCAAAATGACAATACTCATATAACCTAAGGATTAGCCAGTTCCCATTAACAATTACATGAGTAAACCATTTGGACCCAACTTCAACAAAACCAAAGATGGTTTCCTACTCTTTAGGCTTTGCAAAACCAAGGTGGGTATACCTAGGGATGATTTTAATGCAAACTGATGTATTAAAACTATCTTAGTTTCATTTTTTTTTTCATCTTTTATCTTCATGCACATACATAGTTTACCAATTTCTTTAATGCTTTCAAGTCTATATGCATCCCTTGTAAGCAGATTTGGTCCTAATTCTCCTAGGGTTTACAAGTGTTTCTAGGACTAGTAGCTACCTAAGACTCAGAAAACTAAATGTAAACGAGTGGTGACCAGCATTACAACCTTAAGCAAAATAGAATGAAAATGACTTTGAATTTATATTTGTTTTGACATGTAGAGGTAGAATTTACTCTCAATCATCTTTGATTTACAAGACTAGTACCTATTCCATTGGGCACAAAGAGTCACTTATTGGTAGATCTTGTTCAATTAACTTGTAATTGAATCTATCAACTATAATCACCTATTTCCATTCGTACATGATATCCTCTTCATAAACTCATGAATTTTACTAATTTATTGAAGCATTTACATAACCCATTGAATTAAAAGCAACAATATAACCAATATATACCCCATCTAGAATGCATTCAATCAAATGAACATTATTCAAATGATCTC
Organism: Cupressus sempervirens; assembly: GCA_028749045.1. NCBI lineage: Eukaryota > Viridiplantae > Streptophyta > Pinopsida > Cupressales > Cupressaceae > Cupressus > Cupressus sempervirens. Next base: position 811,157,705 of record CM053790.1, on the reverse strand, counting down.
AAAACTAATAAACTCATGAAAAGGAGACAGAAAATGGTGACATAGATTTGGTGTAAATACCCTTTTGCATTATCCTTTTTGCTAATTAATACAATAACTAATAGAAACTTACTAAAGAACCCAAAAATTCATACTACTTTTGTCATTTCTATTTTTCATCAAAAAATTACATGACTAAAAGTAAACTAAAAAACAACTACATATAACTGGACTGAATGTACTTTCTTAAAAAAATCAAAACATACAAAAATTCAGACCCTCATAATGCCTTGAAAACTCATTTATCTAACATGAGTTGCAATAAACAAAGGGTAATTGTGATTAAAAGGCGTCCTTTTACAAAAATGAGTATAACAACTCTTCAAAAATATCTAGACACCTTAATTCAAAAAGAAACAATAAAAGGCAGTTGCAGATGATAGCTAGAGCATAAAATCTTTATCTTTGTCCTTTTTTGTAACTGCTCCCTATTGGTAAGGCTTTCATTTTTGTGATTGCTTCCCAAACAATGACTTCTCTTTTGGTAGGTCATTCACATGTCTCGGATGTTGCTAACTCACCAACAAATTTTTGCCACCTGGCATCATTGATTACTTTCCCTTCTATAGTAAACCTATTTATTTTAGTTTCAATCTTGAATAGGGTATCAATTAGTTCATTGAAAATACATTCATCAATATCATCTTGGAAAATAGATGCTACCTATGGAAAGTCTAGAATATGGTAAAAAGAACTAGACCATTCACTAAAATCCCTTACTTTATTATTAGAATCAAGAATAGGAAGAATTAAAGAATAGAAGCCACTTGTCAATACTTTCATTTTTCTATGAATGGCTACTAATTTCATTGTTAAAAATTGCAATATATCTTTCACCTTATCCATACCCTCCTTTACAACAATAACTTTGTCTGGAGATCTGGCTTTTTGGCTAACAATGGTATCAATCTATCAAAGAATTGCATATATGGTCCCCATTGTTTAAACATAGGATCAAGCCATCCTATTGAATCTCTACATACCTATTCTGCTAACTATAAATTGATGAATGAACTGTAAGCATTGTGAGATATTCTCTTCAAAGTGCTTATTCTATGGCTTAATACATTCATTATAACACTTTTCTTATTTACATTATTAGATTGAGGAGCCTCTATTTTGACATTTACCATAGGTATTGGCACTATTACCCCTATAGGTATCTCCTCTATTTGGGCCTTTGCCTCTATAGTGTGTCTTTCTTCTTCCACCTACCTAGGTGCATGTTCTGCCTCAGCTGTTGCCTTGAGTTGTTCTTTGAGGGATCTTATTTTTGCTTCTAAGCTTTGAATTTTCCTCTCCAACTCTTCTATTCTCTATTTTTGTACATAACTCATTTTGAGCTCCTCTTCATACAATTTTCTAATATCAAGACATTTGTTGTACACAATAGCTAGCCTATCCTCAATTTCATCCACCTTTACCTCATTCATGAGAGCAAAGTGTTTGACTAGGCTAGAGATTTATTTACCAGTAGTGTTCTCCAATGTCCACACAATCATGTTGTCTTGTGCAGTTTCTTGTATATCCATCATTTTGGGATTTTTGCTATCAGGGGCAACACTCCACACTACTAGGGTTTTTGAGTCTACATTAAATCCTAACCCCCTCTTTAGTCCCTCACTACTACCGGCTTCATAACTAATGCCTTTATCCTATCTTCTCGTTTGATCAAGGACAAAAGCTTTCTCAATATCCCAGTTGGGTATGAAAATCATACCACTCCTATGCACTAACTCCCTAGATTTTGCAAGGGTCATTGTCTAACTTTCTAGATCATTGGCAAGTAGTTTATGAACTAATTCCTTGTTTTTCTCAAGATCTTCCCTTGGCATAAGGCTCAATGTGAGCTCATTTTGTTTTATTTTGTAAAGAAAACTTTTAAACTCTGATGATTTGATGAAATCATCATCTTCTATGAACTTTTTAAATTGAATGATCCTATCATCCAATCTTGATGTTGTAATTCAAAGATTAGTAGAGGCCTTTCCTACCTATGTAGCCCTTTAATATAAATAATTTGGCCTAATATTGGCAAAATACTCACTATTTCCTGGCATCACTTGTAAGGCTCTACTTACCACCCTTTCCTTGTTGTGCATTGTCTTTTGCCTTTTATTTCCTTTTGGCACCCAAGTTGAAGTTGATGGTTGCTTCTCTTACAACTCAATCTCCAACTGTACATCTAGCTCAGGGGATTCTCTATTTATAGTGGCTTCCTCTCCCTCTCGCTCATGTGGCATTTGTGACATGATGTAATCAAAATTGTCCACCATTTTTCTTAGGTTACTAGGGTATGGAACCTCTTTATAAAATACCTTAAAATTAGGGTTGGTCCTTTTTGAAGCCTCCTCTACCTTCCTTATCTCTTCATACTTCCTTAATAGCTCATCAGCCTCCCTTGTTGCTACTATGTTGGCAATTAAGTCCTCTATAGGGATTGGCTTGCTTAGAGGTAGGATGTATCCCCCAATGGCCTTGGCCTCATTTGTAATGTAATTTTCAAGGTCATATATCCTATATGGCCTAGTAGCAAATTTGTACTAGCCTAGATACTCACTCAAATCCTCATATGCATTTTTTCCTATTTCAAAATCTCCCACTTTAAAAGTTCTACAAAAAAAGTAGGCTTGTGCAAAGAAGGAGGGATCATTTCTTTATTCATCAATAAAAATTGCCAAAAGAATTCAATAATGGCCAATCTGGGGGGTAAATATTTAGGTAAAAGGTGAGGAGACTATGGGCATGCATATACTCTCATCAATGTGCACTCTTTAAATAAAAAGATGCTTCCCCAGTTATGATCTAATTTGGTTTTCTCATCTAAAAATGAGGGCCTAAGAAAAGTCTTCAAAACATTTGGTGCCCTAAAGAAAGTATGGTCCAATTGCCTCATGATAACAAAACTGAATAAATTAAAAAACACAAGTGCATTTGAATAATGAAAGTTTTTATCCCAAATACGAGTCCACAGTTGCACAGGTAACTCACCAAATTCATTAGAGGTTTGATCAATTAATTTTGGGCTGATGTAACCAATGTTGTGATACAAGAGAAGGTGCATCAACAGTGAGTAATGGTGGAACTTGAAATCTTTCATTTCTCCCTTCTTTGCATTGACAAGTTGATTATGCATGCTGTCCATGATAAAAGCCACATAATCATATTCTTTATGATGGAAGGGATCATGTATATCACATGCCATAAAAAACAAGGGAACATAGATACAATCCTCTTCATCATCACTTTACACTGTGTTCTTGGAATAATTCTTGAATCCCCCACCTTCTTTGGAATCATCCCTGCCTTTTTCATATTATAAGGGATGTGGGGCAGCATGACATTATTCACAAAATAGGTTTTATTGCTCCCAAATTTCCTCTACAAGTCTTCAATATCAATAGGCACATCCATCTACCCTTCCAATCCAAAAGCTTCTATAAAAGAAGTTCTATCTAGTGTGCACAAAAAGCTCCCATTATGTCTTTGAAATGTTCTAGTGACTGGATCATATGAATTTATCAATGCTTTCAATAGGTCCACATCAAAAAATACTTCTGGAAATATCAGATTTGCCATGGTTTTGTTCCATGAGTTACAAACTGGCATATTTTCTATTCTGTTTTGGTAAAAATATAAAAACAAGTTGAAACCATCAATTCTAGGGCATTGTGAATCCCTAACCAAGAAATAAGGGTCTTTGAAGATGTGGTCATTTGCTAAAATAGCATTTGATGACCTTGGAAGAAGTTTTAGCCAATCCTCTACATGCTTATTTGGTTTTCTAACCCTCAATTTCTTCTCAGTTTTGGTAGTACCCTTCTTTCTTTTCCCTTTCACTGTGACTTCTACCACATTGTCACCTTCATCTTCAACCTCAACCTCTTCTTCAGGAAAACCTCCTTGTCAACCATCTTTTCTGCAAATTATACTTTGAATTCTTGCACAACAACACAAAAATCAAGAGGTTATAGGTGCTTGGATAAAATTTTCAGAGAAAGAACACAAATTCTTTAGAGTGGCAATATTTTGGACATTCAATCAAATATTTATGTTTTAATCATTCAGTCCACCAGCTTTTTAATAAATTTTACATGCACGAGCATTTAATACCACCCTTGTAGGCTGATAGCAAGGGATATCAACCGTGAAATTTGATCCTAATGTCCTTTTCAATGTTTTATTTTACTTGGCTATAGTGAATTTTTCCTTTTCTAAACTGGCATGACACTTCAATAGCTTTCTTTTCAAATTTTGGTCTTCCACTCTTATGCTGAGTCAAGATCTTTAATCTTCATAACCTTAGAAACACCTTTGGAAAGCCTTTACATTCTTCTGGTGATGCTTCAAAACATCCCAAGTGTACAAGCGTCAGGGCTTTTTTAAACATTGCATTGAAATTTCCTTCATGCCTTTATGCGAACCCTTACACTATAAAATCTCAAGCCTTCTCAACTGATACCCTCACTCTTATGTGTCAAACATTCCTCGTATGAGTGTAAAACCATTGCTATAAACTTCTCTTTACCCTTTATGCTCACACACACATGTATTAGCAGAAACCTTAAAAAAATTCTTTACATTGCTCTACTCACTTCATTACCTGAGACATCGTAACTCTTTTAACATCCATCCTCTAGTAATATGACCTAGGCTTTCCCCATGGTACTGTAATACCTTTTATCTTTTCTTTATTCCCCCTTTATGCTTGTACAAGTTCTCTTAACCTTGTTACATCAAAAGCCTGTACAAATGGCATCCCGCTATTACATTTCTCCTTTCTTGTATGAGCATAAAGCTTCATCTTCTTTCCCTCATCTATCCCTTTATGCTTATATGCTCAAGCTTAACTCATAATCATGGAGAGAGGGATGAAATAGATTTTTTTTCATATGCTCACCCTAAAACTATAAAAGCATAATGATAAAATTTTCACCTTTCACTTATCAATGACCTAGATTGATTCTTAGAAAAGTAGAAAATAACATTGCCGTTGATTTCAAGCACATGCAAAATTAAGAACTTAAGTTGTTTGCCATGTGGGTTGGGCCCATCTGATGTTTGCGACATGTCACCATTTGATTTTCTTGTACTAGGGCCCTTCTAACAACCCAATAGGTGCTAGTTAGCTTGGTCACTTGTTATAATATGGCTTTATAGTTGTCCATGAGCCTAAGGAATGTATACAGATAAACACAACTGATCCTTACTTTCACTCTTATGAATTCCTTTTACTCATATAATTGTAAAAAACTTTATGCATTCTTATGAACCATTCCTTTATGTTGTGCTGGGGTATTATGCTCTTATACCATTCATTAGAACGTATGTGCGTAGATCACAACTCAACACCTTTCTGCCCCTTTTCTCAACTAATTACTCGTACTCTCGTAAAGTGGCACAATACATCTCCTTCATAACCTTTTATGATCACACACTTAACACTTTAGCGTATGATCGAGAATACCCCTTCAAGCTTCTTTCACTCACCTGCTTAACCCGCTCAACTGTTCATCGTAAAGCCGTAAAACAACTTTCAAAACATAAAAGCCTTTACGTTTCTTCACTCAAAGACTAAACATATGATTAGGGAGACATAAAATGAACTATTCTACTATTACAAAAGACAAAATCATATGCTTGTAAAACAAAAACTTCTTTATGCTCTTACGCTGCATGATAAAATGCGACCATGGAAACATGAGGAAGAAGGTATTTTGTTCTTATGTGAAACCCTACACCATAAGACCATAAAGGGTAAAATTTAAGCACTTTACAAATCTTTTTTGAAAATTTGAAAGGAGACCTAGGGTTTTTTCACACTTAGGGTATTTTAATGGCTGTGTTGAGAGACAAACCTTGAGAATTTAACAAAATTCAAAAACACATGAATCAGGGCATGATTACGGTAACCTAAAATTTATAAAATATGACTAAACAAAACCCTAATCTACAAAATACAATAACCTAAATGATTTTTCACCAAAAAATTTAGACCTTTTCTATACTATGAAAAATCAAACCATTAGAATGTCTAGAAATACTAACCCTGCAAATAGAAGAAGATCTAATGAAAGGACATTGAGTGAAGAAAGACCTAATGCAGAAAGAAGATAGATTGTGTGTTATAAATGTAACAACTTTGGACATATAGCTTAGAATTGTTATGCACCTGATGATCAAAAAAATCCTAGAAGTAGAACTCCAATATGTTAGTTATGAAACAACTTTAGACATACAAAAAAGTATTGTAGAATGGACACAAACTTATGAGATATAAGGAACAATGGAAGAAACTTTACAAATAGAAGGAATGATGGAAGAAATTTTGAAAATGATAGAAGGAACCATCAGAGGAACTCCAAAAAAAATATAGTGAGGAAGAAAGAAATGTAGTCAATGAACTTCGAGAAGAACTTAATGAGGCATTTGTAAAATGATTAGACATCTCAAAAGAAAAGCTAGAAGATGATGAGATAGGAAGATTGAAGTCAGTTATTGAGTTTGATTTAATTAAGTTGAATTAATCTTATTCACAACACCAAAGTTTGAAAACTTCATCTAGAGATCGAACTAGACATAGAAAAGTTGGAAAAAGGTGTATCAAGATACATTTAGATTTTATCTAATCTCTCTTGTAATATGGAGCGTTATGAATTAAGAGTTACTGTTATTATAGAGAAAGTTAATTTTGTAGTAGAAGATGAAAATGTTTTTATAGAGAATTTAATGGAGCGAAGTTATGTGGAATATTGTTATGATGAAAGGAGGCTATGGTAAATCTTAGGTAGCATCTGAAGATTAGATAGAAGATCTTGAGTAGTTATTTGGTTTCAAATGTAATTGATAGCTTTTTTGTGTTTTCAAAGTATGCAATTAATGTCAGTTTAAAATCGCATGAATAAAATGGAGTATAGACTTGATTACCACTTCATTGTGACCATATCCAAAGCATAGAGCACTCATAAGTGACTTGATAAGGTGATTTCAAAGGAAAGCCTCTTTTTGGAAAAAGGCATTTTATTGTTTGTTCACAAAATTCATTCAATAAAAGTTCATATTTGATAGAAGCATGGATATGTCTATAGTTCATAATGTTGAAAATGAGGAGAGACTAAAATTGAAGGTTATTTCTATGAAACCCTATTAGTGAATAGATTTTCTTTTACTACTAAAACAATAATTCAATCTATGCCCAAGGCCTTGAAAATCCAATAAAGTTCATAACAATTGGGTAAACATTGTGTTATTCATTGGTAAAATATAAGAGGAGTAACTAAGAGGTGAGGGGTGAATCAGTTACTATTCAAATAAATCCTAGATCCCTTGGATGTCAAATAAAATTCTGACTGGTAAAATTGATTACTACTGATACATGGTAAGCATACATATATTTCTATAACTCAGTAAATGTAGAATGTGTTTGACTTAGTAGATCTTAAGATATTGTCAATAATTTACTTGCAAGCATGAAAGAAATAACATGAACACATATGACACTAGGATTTAACATGGATACTCAATTTGGAAAAAACCACCTATTATAACTAGTTATTATTTTTCACTCTTTTGAAGTGAGCCCTATTAGGAGCCAACCCTATTAAAGGTTACAAAAAATACTATTAGGAGTGACCCTTTTAAAGGATTTGATGACCTTGTTAGGAGTGGCCTTGTAAGATGTCTTGAAACAATTCAATGGAATTTCCACCTTGTTAGAGGTTTTACAAATGGCTATAAAACCAACTTTATTAAGAGATTTTAGATCACTTCTACAATGGTTAGAGAGTAACAATGAAATGACCTAATTGATGCAACTGAATTGCTGATTATAGATCTTTGTTTTGGCTTATACTTAATCCTTCCTGATCGAATAACACTTGTCTACTCCATAAGGATACCTACTTATCCTTCAAGTTTTCTTCTTCTCTTCTTATCTCTTTCAATTCATTCAACTTGCATGCTTTGAAATCACAAATTAACCTTTTACTTTTACTTATCCCTAACAAAAAACCATTTAACTCTTTAAATATATTAATTAATTTTCTAAGAGGGATAATTACTCCCTTAGGAAACTCTTTTTTTCTAAATTAGCATTCCCAGAAGGCTATCAAAAAATTGTGTATATGGGCCCCATGTTGCAAATAAAGGGGATAACAATGATAATGCTTCTAAGAATTGAAATTTAGCTCCCTGCAAAGCAATGTAACTGCTATGTGCATTTGATGAGGAGTATTTTAAAGAACCTATTTTATAAATCAGTAGGTTTTGTATTGTTATTATTTCTATCTATGTTGTAGCATCCAACTCATCTACATCCATCTGCTAATCCACACCCATGTTTGTTGCATTAGCCTCAATTTGGGTTTCTTGGTCCTTGACTTGTGTAATAGAACTTGTTACATTGCTTTGATTTCTCACCCCATCCTCAAGGGTGGCCATTATCTTCTCTAGCACATAAGTCTTTTTGAGCTCCTTCTCATATTTTTTCCTTACATCAATGGATATGATGTATGTTTGATATAGCTTCTCTTCTAGCATATCCATTTTTCTTTTCCCCATTAATGATGTATTATTCATCAAATTGTGAGTCTAGTCACTTGAAATAGTGGTGACATTCCAAAATATCACATTTCCTTGGGGTGAATCCCTTACCAACATGAGAGTTGTTTTATCCAATTCAAGGGGCCATACTCCATATTACCATGGTCTTGGTGTCTACATTGAAACTAGATCCTTATAGCTCTCCTACAATATTTGTTTCCTCAAAAGAGATAGAATTATATTGTCTTCTTATTTGGTCCAACATAAATTATGATATGAGCTCCCATCCTAGGAAGAGTAACATCCCAATCCTCTGGACTAGCTCCCTAGCCTCATCCACAATGAGAGTCTCACTACTTGGGTCATATTCCTGCAACTTTTGCACTACTTTTTTTTTTTTTTCTCAAGTGATTATCCTAGTTGCAGTTGCAATGTAAGGCCATTTTGTTCAACTCTAAACAAGAATGACTTGAAATCTTCTAAATTTATGAAATCATTATCCTTCACAAATTCTCGAGCTTGGACTATTCTTTCATCCAACATTTATATTTGAAGCTCAATTTTATTTGGGATTTTTTCATGTTGGCCTACTTTCCAGATTAGGAAGTTGTGCCTGATGTTATAAAAAAATTTTGAGCCCCTAGACAATATTTGCAATGCCTTCTCCCTGGCCTTATCTAGGATTTCTATTAGTTTTTTCCTTTTTTCTACCTCCCTGGGCCTATGATGAACTCTCAGGTTGATCAATAATCCTCAAACTCTATCTTAATCACATCCTCCTACTATGGGGATTGGGGTTCTATTGTGTCCCTTATTTCTGTAGGCACTTGGGACATTATGCTATCAAAATTATCCAAGAACTTGTTGTACCTATCCAAATATCTTTCCTTGTGATAAAACCCTTTAAATGAAGGATCAACTTTCTTCATTTCCTCTTCAATCCTCTTGATCTCTCTCCATCTTAAGGTCATGTTTCTGTAATCCTCTACATCTAAATAGTTTATTATTACATCCTCATCCCAGTAAAGCTTCCTATCTTAGAGAGTGTATTTCATTATTTTTTTCAATGCATGCTTGACCAAATAATTTGGGTCATAGGTTTTAGAATTGGCTAAGGGTAGCATGAATTCACTTATACATGCATCTAATTCCTCTATTGTATCCTTCCTATTGGTTTTTTTGGACTACCAGGTACTACTAACCCAATATTAGGGTGCACATGATAAAAACAAGCCTAAGGATTAGCTAGATACTATACTCAACAAGATTAATCTCAGCTTTGAACCAACTTCAATAGAGTCCACTAGAATCTCTACAATTTAGGCTCTACAGGGCAAGGGTGAGTGCACCTCAAAGATATGAATGTGATTGATTATTGGACTTTCTCTTCACACACTTGCTCTTTTATACTTCTTCTTTCAAACTTATCCCTTATCTAAAATAATGGTTAGAAATTCTTTTAAGATTGTAATGCATTTTTTATTACAATAGCTAATTATATCTAAAGGAAAGCAATTACAAACAAGGGTTGACAGCAACTTTAGTTCTTCATTACATAAAATGGAAATTTGATTTTTGATTGATATGTATTTTGCAACCATATGAAACATCAACTTGCAACTGATATTAATTGATCAGTGCCTTGTCCATTGTCATATAGAGTCAAAACTAGTAGCTTTAGACCTATTTAATTAACATGCTACTAAATTTGTCAACAATGAATTTTGAACTTCATTCTTATCATATCCTTCTGATATATCCAAAACCCTATCACTTACTAAAAGTAATTACTTAATTCTTTGAATCAAAGGCAATCAATAAGAGATATACAATTCATCCAAATTGCATTAAATTGAAAGAATATTATTCATTTCGATCTCAAGATCATAGATACACTAGAAAGGAGACAAACCTTAGATACATAGATGTGCATGAATCCCTTTTGTATTACTTTCTTTGAAAATGAATACAATATTGATTATAGACTCACTGTGTAGCTCATAACTTGACAACTAGACCATTCATGCTCAATATATCTTCAAGTCTACAAGATTGGATGCATTCATACAATTAATAAAATTGGATGGACTATAAAAATGACATAGAACTAAAAAATCTACATAATTCTAACCCTTAATCCACATCTTGGAAATTCTTATAAAGGATTGCAACAAACTACAGATGGGAGGACACCGGTCAAAATATGAGTGAAAGAAGAAAAACCCTGCAAAGATCACAAAGATATTACATTTAACACACTTTACATCAAAATTAGGACAACAGCTGCAAAATTGGTATGGAAAAATCTGCTACAAGAGTTTTACATTTAATTTATCTTGTCCTTTGTTTCCTTGATCATCAAAACTTCAATTGCTCCCACTATCAAAGTTAATATTTCTTCAATCAAATATTAAGACACTTAACTTTTTGTCATGGGAAATCTAGTGTACGAGATTTGATCTACATTTCCTACCATTGTAATCCATCTGAAGATTGGATCCCATTATGTTGATAAACTTGAGCACCAATGCTCTTCTTCCATTGTTGTTTAACCCTGACTGGTTCCCTGCAAAATTTCCACCACCTTATGAGAAAACTCAATAATATATTTAGCTTTGAGTATTTGGCACTTTTCTTGAAATTTCATTGGCTGAGGGCTTTTTGTCGTTATTCCAACTCAGGGAAACAAATTCAACCATATTTAGGTCAAAATGGGGCTTTAAGAACTTATGATAAACCCTTTATCATATCATATTTTCTCTCTCCAAGACCTCCTATGATCTTATGATCCAATCTTGTACTACCCTTGATATAGCATTTTATCCTATTTTCCCTTACCTCATAATCCTATGATCATGGTCAGCTATGCCCTATTGTGGCTTTGGTAGTTACCCTTTTAAGCCCTGCAATTTCATAAAATAGCTTTAGTGTAACATTTCAACTTCACTTTTTTCTCCTTACAACCACATAATAGTAGGAA